>CM008280.1:51212775-51812775 GCA_002319775.1 Fagopyrum tataricum | reverse complement strand
TAACATGGGTCTAATAAGTTTATTTTTGAGTGGTTTATAAACCCAAATAAACACATATGAAAATAAATCAATCCCCAGCTAAACACTCACAAAAATTAAACTCATGGTTTATAAATTAAATGAAACATAATTAAATTATAAGTAAACATGCCCTTATTATGATTTGTTTATACTCTCATATGTACTATGAAATTCCTCAAGAAAATCTCTTTGGAAAGTGGAGGTAGACTTTATTGGGTGAACCACTACAAACATGTGCGTGTTGTCTTTCTTGTTTGTCAAATTCCGTTCTTTCTCACTAATTTCGCACAACATAGGGCATGTTTAGTAAATTAGATTTGTGGTTGTAGTTATGCTTTGTAGTCGTAATTGTCGTTTTCGAGTAGATTTTAGTAAATTTCGATTCATAATACTACATTGTAGTGGAATGCTAATGCATTTAATTTAGATAGGTTTTGTTGAGGTTTTTGATACGGTAAAGTTACATATACCCATACCTCAAATAAGACGGATAGTCGATTTTTTTTTTACATTGTTTCACTAGAGAATCAGAAGACAACAAACATGAATTGGAATTAGGAACAAGACATAATCGATTCCAAGGATTGGAGATAATACTTGTTCCGCCTAACCAATTTATGTAAGCCTCCATTTTATATTTAGGAAGTGGATTGCTTGACGGGGCCAAAAGAGATAGAGAAGAATGAGGTACTAATGTCTTTTTTGTATCGCTGATAAAAATTAGGCCTCTTTAATAAACTGATAAATTTTTAAATCTAAACGTAGATAATTAAAGGGCATAAGGAGAAAACGTAAAAATAAAAACCCTATAATTACGTCCTCACAATTCAGATCTTGTGAACCCTAAAATCCAGACAACAAACCGAAACCGCCGGACCCCAGCCGGATCCCTGCATCTCGGAAACCCTAAATTCCTTGATTAATAAGCTTCGGATCGTCAAAATGGCTGGTGGCGATGGATCAAACTCTTATCCTAAATTCCAAGGATTACAAAAACGGCATAAATTTCCATTTATGGAAATGACCAAAACTTTTGGAAGTTCAAATGTTGTTTTTAGGAGAATCGGTTTTGCAATTCAGAAAAGGTTGGCGGCGCTGCTTATTGCCCGTCTCCCCTCTAGCTCGATGTAATTAATTTTTAAAATTAATGAAGTAAGCTTTCCTAGAGTTCAACGCAATAAAAAAATTACAAAATTTGACCGAAGTTATAATTTTGGGAAATGACTTGTATTTTTATAATTGTATCGACTAGGCTTGTGTAACTCGATTGGATTTGTGTAACTCAATTGGGCTTGTGTAACTCGATGAACTTGTGCAACTCGATTGGGCTAGTGTAACTCGATTGGGCTTGTGTAACTTGATCGGACTTGTGTAACTTGATCGAGTTTGTGTAACTCGCCGATTTTGTTAATTACAGAATAAACATTGTATATTACGTGTACTAACATTGTGTAATTGAAATTGTATATTAACATTGTGTATTAATATTGTGTATTAACATTTAGTTTTAAGTATAAGTTTACAAAAAACAACAACATTAGAATACACAAATTTAATTAATCCAGTTAATATAAGAGTGGGAGGAAGTGCTAGTCATCTAGCGTTCAAAACACGCTAACTACAATATTTGTATTTTGGGTTGGCTTTGGACTTTTGCAACTTGATTGGGTGTGCTTGTATAACCTACACTAGTTTAATTCTCGTGTAGTGCATGGGACGTGACTTAATAGTTATTCAAAACATTTATATGATAAAATAATCATTTATATAACTTAATATTAGTTATTCGTTACAAATTTAACTATCTTTTATCATACAAATAATACGGTAACAAACTCAAGTTATATTTATAACTATAACATATTAAATTGTACATATTGTGGTTCTAAACATATAAATCATTTAATTTAAACCAACGATATAGTTTGTTTTCAAAATAAAAAATTTTAAATTAATATTAAAAAATACTAACTAATTGTTTCTTATAATTTGTTGGGGGATATGAAAGTTTATTAAAAACGGCAATCCTGCTCATGTGTACAATTTATAATTCTGATTTGAATATTTTTGAGGTGAGATAAATCCGGATTTTAGATTCGATTTATAAAAAAACAACCCTAAATCATTTTTATTTAACAATATAAACTAAAGAAAAAACGGTTGAGAAGTCAAACGTGATAATCTGGAGATATTTTTGCTACAATAAAATTATCCTAAATTATTTTTATTTAACAATATAGGCCGAAGAAAAAAACTGTTGAGAAGCTAAACGTGATAATATGAGATATATTCTTGTAAATAAAAATAATCTAAATCATTTTTATTAAAAATCAATTTATGATTTACTTTTTATATTTTTTAGGGATTTCGATAAACGTGGGCACGACACGTGGCAAGGAAGTGCTCTACTTTAATACTTAATACTTATAAGATAAGATAAGATAAGATGTGAGAATCAAATTCTACAAATATACAGAAGGAGAGTTATACATTTCCATTTCAGAAATAGGGTAGTTGAGTAATAATTTTCATGTCCAATCTTTAAATCTAATGAAATCTACTCACGGAAGATTTTGTTTTGAAAATTGTTGAAAGACACGATGAAAGACTAATCTAATTTAAATAGTGGATACAAGCCCGAATCTAAAAAACTTGATATGATGAGCAACTAAACATGGCCTTACTATTTGTCTAGTTTGATAAATATTTATATAACTTTACTAAAGTATGTGACATTAATGCTAACGTGGTGGTCTTACGATTTTTTTTTGAAATAAATTTTTTACAAAATCACTAATTAAGCAAATAATTTTTTTTATTAACTAGATTTTAAAAAATAATCGTATCGATTATACTTCTAACGTAACGTAAAATTTGATCAAATAAAATCTTGTTGGTATAACTCTATTTTAACCTAAATTTGAATTTTTTTTGAGATAATTACAAAAATAATACTTCTCATAAAACAATTTTGAAACGTAAAATTTGGGAGAGAAACATAAGGATCTTTTTCGTTATTCAGGTAAATATTTAATCACTCCATCTTCATTAATGTGTTATTATATTAAACTTTATTGAAATATATGTTATTGTAAATAATTAGTTTTTTCATATATTTATATCATTATCATACATGATGTGATCGAACTTGATTCGAACATGAGGATCCACCGGCACAAGTTCACACTCGGATTAGAATGGGGAAATGGAACTCTTTTTTTTTTTTAAATTTGTATTTTTGGATATGAAAAGCAAATTCCCTCGCGCCTCTCACTTTGGGAACCCCTCAACTCGAACGAACTACCCTCGGAATCTCACTTTGGGGTTCGAACCTTCGTTCCTCGGCCTCTCACCTTAAAACCACCAAGTATCTCACCTAGATTTTTAAAAACTAAGCATATCACCTAAAATTCGTGTTTTGTTTTAAAGCAAACAACAACTTTGAAAGCACAAAGGCTTACTCTCTTCATTAACTTGACTTGCCTTACAATGAGCATGTACAAAGCTTTGTATAGCATACAAAATCAGCCTTGAAACACCCCTAATAATTTCTAGAAATACCAAATATTTTTCAAAAGAAATGCAAGAAATACAAGAGTTTTCCTAGTAAATTCAAACACATAAATAACCACATTTGACCGGGTTTAATTACGGTGGAATTCTAAAAAAAAAACTTCACCTAGAATTGATTGAATCACAACCATTGAATAATAATTCAATGGTTAAATTAACTTTACACACTCTCTCCAAAGATGACTCTTGAATCTTATTCTCTTCACTTGGACAACACATCAAGGAGGGTAAAATCATGTCTGAGACGTCCATATTGAAGGAGAAGAAGATTATTGAGCTAAATTGGACTCTATTCTATGTAGGTGTGTGAAGATGCCTTCAATGTTTGGTGTAATGTTGACTTGTTGATCTTCACGTGATTAATACATAAATTCATGCATAATATATGAATAATACGAGCATGGTATTCTGCATGAAATATGTATTGGTTGGACGTGCATATGTTTCGTATAACCATCTTTCATGCCTCCATGAATGATCTTGCCCAACAATCCATACAAGTACCGTAGTTGTTGTAGTGTAGGGTCTTTTTCACCCTCTTCCTCTTGGAATCTCGACTTTGTGTTGTAACACCCCAAATCCGCGGGACTCGGGATGCTACGGGTGAGACCTCACAATGGGTCCCGGCCCTTAGCTTGACAACAATTTCACAGGACCTTCCAACAAGACACAAATAAAGGCGAAAACTCAAAACGTTTTTAATGTATGCGGAACCGAAAGTAAGAAACTACAACTGGGAAACTCAGCCGAGTCCTCAAAACAACACAACTCTAATACGAAACTTAAACCGTACAACATAAACCACAATACCAAAACATAACCCAAAACATCCCCGTCCTATAATGTACGGAGACCCCGGCTGTCCACTCCTCTGCCTCACTCGGCGGCATCCCTAACGTGCAAGTCATCTACACAAACGGTTTAAAACCGTTAGCTAATATTCTAAGCATTAGAAAAGCGGTGAAGGCACAAACACATACATAACACAAAACATAAATCACACAAGTCTAGTTTATTATCTTTTATTATTAAGTCGTATTCCATTCTAATTCAACTTCTGTTGTGACACGAGACCACCGTGGTCTCGCCTCGGTCCCTACTTACCGGCAAAGAATGGTACGGATGCACCCGACCATCTAACCCGCCGGGCTAGTCGCCGAGAACCTCCTAGACTCACTAGGTCGTAGGCAGTGATGTCACCGCCCGTTATCATACACTTGGGCCAACATATACATATAAGGTCGGTGGTCCTAATTACCGGTTTAATTGTTATAACGTAACATAAACACACACCACCAAACACACATCAATGCTAATACATCAAATACGAGCTAAGTAAGTCCGGAGACTTACCTCGTCCAAAACGCTAACTCACACAACGCTCTCGCTTTCCTTGGGAAGAAGTATACAACTTGCTCACAACAAGATATCATAAAAACCCGCTCAACTCAAGAAGTCTAGGACTTCTACACAAATGATCTACGCAAGATCATTTGACTCACATTCTAGGACCGCATCCTAGAATCTATCATAATCACTGTCAAAACGACGTAAAAGCCTACGAGGTCTAACACACTCATCACACTCTCCTAAGGTCCCAAAAGCCACTACCTGGCATTCCTTCTAAGTTATGCTAGATCCAACCTATCATGATACTACTAAACATAACTAGATCGAGATAAGATTATTAGCTCGAGGGAGAGGGTACTCACGTGACGTCAAAGGATGGAAGACGATCTATGGATGTCGATATGGATTCGTTGGCCTTTATCGGGCTTCGGAACTTAGCATCAAAACTACACAAATTTAGCTCATACGCTAAATTTGATCATAAAATATAGTATAACAAAACCTAAGGTAAAACTCGTTTATAAAAAAATCCAAGGTTAAAAACCGCTAACACATTTTCCGGGGCAAGTATACATTTTCCAAACATATGGGTCATCAACCGTAATTAAAACCTTGGGCAATTTCCGACAAAAACCCAACAGAGGGTATAAATGCAACAATCCAGAAATCTAGGTCAAAACTGTAATAACAAAAACTCTGTGTACAAAGTGCAATTAACCCAAAACTGAGGGGGCCGAAATGTAATTATACCAAAAGAGAGGGGCTCGATTGGAATTAAGCCAAAAGGTTGTTCAAGGCTCACGGCGGCGGCAGGGGCTCCGGCCGGGAGGAAGACGGCTCCGTGGGCTCCCCTGGCGGTTGTAGACGGGTGGCGGCCGGCCTCTAGCTCCGGCGAGGGCAAGGCAGAGCTGAGGAGGCCGAGACGCTGTTCGACCGAGGTGCAGAGAAGGCCGAGACGCTGTTCGACCGAGTTGCAGAGAAGGCCGAGACGCAGGGGAGGTGGCAGGGCGTCGACGGCTCCGGTTGGGCTCGTGCAGGTAGGGCACGGCGAGGGCGAGGGCCGGGGCTTCTCTGGCTTTGATGGCCGAGTCGAGGAGAGCTCCAGTCCGGTCGGAGAGGGCGAGCTGCTCCTCGTGTTGGCGGGGTGGTGCTGCTCCCGGCGAGGTTGAGGGAGATGAAGAAATAGAGGGTAACGTGCAGGGGGACGAGGGTGAAGGTGTAGGGCGTGGAAGAGAAGGGAGATAGAGTAGAGGGAGATGAAAGAGATGGACGGGGTAGGGAGGTAAGCTGTAGGGCCGAGGGGTTGGGGTAGCTCCAAGAGCTAGGAGACGCTGGTGCAGGCCTGGGCGGGCGGCTAGGAGCGTGGAGTGCTCCTGCAGAGCTAGGTAGGCGGGCGGGAGGAAGCAGCTCCCAAGAAAAGAAAAGAAGAAGAAAAGAAAAAAAGAAAAAATAAATAAATGAATAAATAATTAATTAATTTAAAATAGGATAAAGTAACCCGAAAATCGGAACCGAAATTATTTTGATTCTGGAAAATTTTCCGACGTTTTTACGAAAATAATAATACGGATATACGTGAACGTATTCAAAACAAAAATAAATACTCGGGAAAGATCCACAAAACGCTCTAAGTCCGGAATAAAATTTCCGGACGTTACATGTGTAAACTAGAAAGTTGTAGATATTGAAAATACTTTTCAAAGTAGTACTCATGGGTATTTTAATTTCAAGTATTGCCTCAGTTATAGGCGTTTTACTGAGAGTGCGCAAACCTGAAGAGAATGAAAGTTGGCTTGACTTGGGCATGTTCAAAGCAAGCATTTTCGGATTGATTTTAATAGGTACCGGATGAGTTTTGACTTGGATGGTTGGTGGCAAAGCGATTGGTTCCGGCATATTGACGACGATTTTTTTCCCGGGGAGGATAACATCAATACATAAGCTTCAGACACTCTTTAGAATTTTTATTAGATTCTTATATTTTACATTGTTATTCAAAACTCTATAGGAAAAAAAACTAATTAAAAAGCTACAAAACTATATTAAAAAAATACTTAAACTATCAAAACAATAACCCTAAAATGGATCTATCATCTCCAATTTTCCTTTAAAAATAGAACTCCTAGTAATTGGGTTTGTTTGGATGAACTTTTGATTTTTGCAAAGTAATAGAAATATAATTTTTGAAAACACTTTTCTTGGTTTTCATTTTTGCATAACCAAATTTGAAATTTAAAGTCCTACACCCTAGCATAATTCCAAAGTTAAATATCATGGACAAAGGTATAAAGACAATGTGTCAATAAAAAAAAATTATAAAATGCATGGATAGATTAGTTAAGTGCGTTTTTTTGGTAGGAGTTAAGTGTTAAAGTTAAAGGTTATGGACTCACGAGATTTGTTTGATTTGCAAGTGAAATCGTGAACTGTGTGGTATATCATTCATTTGCTATAGCCTATAGCATACGGGTTTCTTGTCACAAATAAAGGTATTATACGACATAGTTAATGTCTTTTCCTACCAACATCCTACGACTGCAACTCTCGCATCGCTCCCGCACATGCTCTTCCCTTTTGCATTATTATTAGCCATGTTACCCACTCTGCTGCTTTTACCAATTCACATCCACTAATTAAACATTTTTAATATTTGAATTACTTTAACAATTTTTCCACTAATATTCTGGAAAAATAATAATCACCAGATTTACACAAGAGTAAGCCTCTTCTATGTTCTAAATAGATGAACACGAATTTGACTCACTCCGATTCCAACCCAGGACGACTCGGTGATGCCGTCTCTCCCTATAGACTGAGTCGACTCCGCCTGTTTCCCAAACCCACCCTCTATTTTGCAAAACCCCAAAAGGAAAAAAAATCCCCTAATAATCGGCCTGATCAAATCTGGGAAAGCAACGGCCGAGATTCGCTGATACCACGGATTCCGGCGTGGCAGTATCTCTGAAAATCTTCAAGATTCACGAGGCGGTTGGAACGTGAGGAAGAAGAATCGGATCGACTGATGAAGCGAAGGATGTCTTCGAAGAGAAGCTCGTCGCAAGGTAAGGCGAGCGGTCCGGTCTGACCGCTAAACCCGTACTCCTCCTCGGCTCCGGCAAGGAGCGACTGGAAAACCGGGTGGCTTAAATAGGTTGTCCGGACGACGAACCTCCTGCAGGAGCTTCCTACCAAAACAGCCACGTGGCCTGCTGGGACGTCGGAGGGGACGGATCGATGCGACGCCGCCTTCTGCCTCCACCGCCGGAGCAACTGACGAAGCCGCACTATGTGCCTGATCTTGCTACTTTTTCCAAGCCCTGCTGCCATCTTTTCCTTTTTCTTTATTTTTTCTTGGGAAGGAGCCTGCTCTCTTTCAAGCCGTTGGCAGACTTTGTTGAGAAGTGGTAACTGGAAAGCAGGTGGGAGGGAATTGGAAGGATGGAGGCTGCAAGGATTTTATAAGGGTCGCAAGGGTTCCGTAGGGTTGTACGACTTTACCCCTCGCTTTTGGGCTAATTACGATCTACGATATTGCTTTTCTGTTTGTCATTTTGATATTAATTTTCTAGGGTTGAGGTTCTCCGCCGCACTGCAGATTTGCCGATCTATTAACTAAAATTTGAATTCAATTTCAAATAATTATTGATCCATCTATAACTAATTTATATTTAATAAATATTAATCCGTATTAATCTATTTTTTATACTGGAACTGAGTAACTAAACCCAATATATTGTGGATACTTATACTTTACACGGTTAAAGTCTAAAGTTGGTTGAGATTCTCCATTAACTCATAAGTCGTACAATATATAGATTCCCTCTATTTCATCAATCTTTTTATCCTTTCAGATTTACAATATTAACAATTTAAAGTGAAAAGGTATGCAAAATAAAATTTTCAATACTTAAACATCCGTACTGCCAATCATTTCTTAATATAAAATTCTAACTTTCTAAATGTTACATTTTATGAGAGAGTTTAGAAAAATAAATTGTGCCAAAAAATATCTTTCATAAAGAAAAAGTTTCTGTAAACAAATTTATAAAATATAAAATTTTCATCGGGATTCCTGGAGCACGAACAGGCTAGGGTGGTTTTTAACTTATTATAATAGATTTTGTAGATGTAATTTTCTTTCTTTAAAAATTATATTTTTTGTTGGAGTGAGATGAATTGATCCTTAGTATATATCAACGGTCTCAAAATTCGCAAAATCTTCGTTAACTTTGACCGTTATTGATCTTTTTCGATACAAATAAATCACTTTTTTAATATTATCTTTTCTAAATATATTAAAAGTGATTAAGATAAACATAATAATTATATATACTTTATCCATACCTTAACATGTACTGGTATTTATTTAAAGATTTTCAATGTATTCAGCATTTCAGCTCGCTCTAAAAATATAATTTGAATATGGGCTGCCTTTTATAATTAAAAAAATAAAGCTATAATGATGAGCTTGGTATTGCATGTAGCCATATAAGTTGCATCATGATTTGTTTGTGCAGGATGAGCGCCTTCATGCATTGAACCGAAACACCTAATAACATCTACGTCCCCTCCCCGGAACTCTTCGAAGAATTTCTTATTTATTTTTTTATTTATTTTTTATTCTTAAAATTATTTAAAAAATATCTCTTCTCCATTTAAAATTTAAAAGAGTGTTTTTAAATTACTTAACTCCAATAAAACGTATCTTACTTTTCTATAATTGGACAAAAACAAAAATAAAAATCTACAATTTTTTTGATTTGTGTGAGTTAGGCAGAAATTTGTCAGAATTCATTTCTTTCCTGAAAAAATTCTTTCCACTCATGACATTGATTCTTTAACCAATTCTAACATTAATCTTTATTTTAATGTTAAGAAATAGCTAAAGAAACTCCCAGTATATGGATTGAAGATACTCTAAGCTGTTAATTGCTGTCATTTTCTGATCCCAAATGTCAGTTCAATTAGTTCTTCAAACACGACGTTATCGATTTTAATGGTTCAACTAGTTTATATCCCGTGCCTTGCACGGGTATTTGTTAAAAAATTTTTTTTAAATTTACGTATATATAATAAAAGAAAGTCAAAAAATACTTTTTTTTATTTTATTTTTTGGTGAGAAGGAGATTCAGTGGTCTAAACGCACTTTTACTTTAATTATAGAAAATGACTAAGTAGTAATCACTGGTGATTAGCGCGTTTATGTTCGCTGACACACTCAAACCACAAGTCACACTTAACGAATTGATGTCGACGTGCCATGCGTGAGCTTCATAATCTTTTTCCCGGACAGAGCAGGAAAAAAAATTTGAATTTTAAAAAGAAAAATAATTATTAAGTACCAATATTATCTACTCAAAAAAAGGTAGTTTCAAATAATTAAGAAAGAACTAAAATATCACTTACATTAAAGAAATGTACAAAACTAAGCTAAATAATCAGTCTCTACTATATATATATATATTTTCTTATTATGATTAAAAAGACTGTTAAATTGGATTTTATGTTTTGATATCACAGTCTTAATATCACTTGCTTATTTGAACCTAATTCTTTCTATAATTATGTTAATTTTAAAGCTAAAAATATACTTATCGGTTTGTTAGAGTAATATTTTTTATATTGAGACCTTATTTTTATTTTTTATTTTTTATTTTTGATAATTAATAAAATTAATTAAATCTAAAAATATATTTATTGATTTGATAGAGTCAAAATTTATTTTTTTATGTCTGAGATTTTATCTTTAATTTTTATTATTTAGTTTGAAAAATTGTAAATGAGTTGTTAGGATTTGGTGTAAAAAGTTTAAAAGGAACACTTTTAAAGTATATAGATAATATGTGCAAGAATGTTAAAAGATAATTAAAGGGAAGTAGATAAATTAAAACAATATTTTTATTTTAGACTTTTAAACAGAAATTCCAAACAGTAAAGCATATATACTTTAGTGAAAAGAAAAGTAGATAATCCCTAAAAAGTTAATTACTTAATTGTAAAAAAAAATATGTGCAAGTCAAATAAATAAAACCGAACTCAAAGTCCGTTGTTACCTTTCTCATGAAAATGTTCAATAGCATCACTAAACATAAATCTTACCTTTCTCATAAAAAAATCTAAAATAGTTTTGCTATTGAATTAACCTTTTTTTTTTAATTAGTTTTTAGTTTACTAATTTGAGTAACTCCGTTGAAAGTGATAAAAGTTAGCTCCCTTACTAACAATTGATTTTGCATTCACTAAAAGCTCGTAACTAATTACGAATTCATGTCCAAGATGATTCAAGAAAACCCCTTCCTTGTCTTATATATTGGATTTCGACATTGTTGGTCGCATCAGAGCTCTCAACCTCAAGTTTTCATGGCCAAGAGTCAAATAATTGAATTAAGAATCTCCAAAAACAATTTAGGCTATGTAGCAATAGTGCAAGACAAAAAAAACTTTCAAGAAAATAGATTAGGTTAAAAATGCAACGTATAAACAAAAACTCTAATTCAGGAAAAAATATAGATATACAAAACCAAAACAGTAAAGTTTCAACAGAGGATTTTGTCAAAACCAAAACAGAAAACTTTTGGAGCCTCTGCCTGCATTATTTGCAATATAACCACACTTAACATCAAGACACAAAAGTAACATGTTTATGGAATTAGAACGATTCATAACGAGCTAGAGTTCGCCAATACAATAAAAAGACGTGATTAAGGCATGATATATATATATATATATATAATGGCAATATTAGACTTCATATAGTAAGTAAAAATTTCAACCTAATTCGATATAATAATTTACTTGTTCTGCTCCCTATCCAGAACATCCAATACATTCTATATTACTATATTTACATGTCATAGTATGTAGGTATAGAAGTCTGAAAATGTCCTAATTCACAACATAATACGTACCTTGGAATCTGTTTCCATCTGCACAAGCTTCTCCCTTGACTCTGGCACACCATTGCCAACCCCTTGACTTTCACCAGCACCCTTGGCATCTTGCATATTGATATCAGCCTTAGAGGGACCTGAAGGAGCAGAGCTCCATTTGACGCTTCATTAGTCTCCATATTGTAGTATCTTTTGAAGACTCTTTCACCACTGGAACCTCGATATCCTCTTCCTCTAAGAGCTGAAATTGAAAGGTATATGTAAACCACATTTCATAATCAGAAGAAAAAAAAATCAAATCAAATAAGGGTTCAACACTCACCGTTGCAAATTCAACAGAAACAATACCATGCAAGCTCAGTCGTGCTTTATCCTTCAACTTTGACCGTTGACCAGTGGTAGATTGGAAAGGGCCAATCTGTAATATTATTTCAGCAACGCATTAAGCAAAACAGAAAAGTTTCAACTGAGGACGTTGTCAAAACTACGTCGAACCAAGTATAGAAAAATGAAGAATCAATGAGAAGTTGATATAACAAAATATTGTTATCGATCACAAATTGGAATATTACCTCAAAGAGAAGAAGTTGTAGCATGCTAATTAAGAAGATTAATGATGGGGTAGATAGATGTTCAGTATATATAGGGTAAAATGAAGATAGTAATTAGGTTTGTTGGAGAAGATTTATTATAATCAGATAACAATTATATGAGAGAAGATTGATCTGATTTTTTTTTGATATACGTTAAACATTTAGGTAACAAAATCTTTGAAGATTTCGAGATTTGTAGGATGATCGTCTGATCAAAAATATTTTATCTTTTATAATTTATGATTTTTTTATTTAGTAATTAAGATTTATTGGCTTAATTAGATATTTTAAAAAAAGATTTATGCAGAAAAAATTGAAATTGTGAGGCCGTTACGTCAGCATAAGTGACGGCTCTTTTAGTATAGGTATATAGATATAGATTGTAAATTCCAATTTAACAGAAACCAACATATTTCGACATTTCATATTCATGATTTAATGTTTATATAGAGTTATAGACGAAATTTAGTTAATTATTTATGTATATTAATAATAAATTACATTTATAAGTTATTCTCATATATCAATATTATCACCATGTAAAATTATATATTTATTAGTAATGTTTTTATTTATTTTGTGTGGATCCGCACAATTAGTATAATGCCCTTAATCTAAGACGGGCCTCAAGGATCGGACAGGTGACTCAAATCCTCGACCACCTCGACCATGATTTGGATTCTGCTTAATGGTAAGTGTATGCCATGTGTTGTTCGAGTAATTTTGGCCTATATAAGTAATATAACTAGGCACGAGTATGCAGATTTGAACAAGATTGGAAATTACATATTGGTTCTGTATCACAATTAAACGGATCCTGTTCATTATACTACGGTCGGTTCGGTCCTGGAAAAATATTTTGATCCAAACCGTTTGTTAGCACCTTTTGAAAAAAACTGGTCTGAATTTTTACCTAACCGTATTCATCAATAAATAGAGAAAAAAAACAAATAATAATAATAATAATAATAAATCGGTCTAGATTGGTATTCGGGCCATAGTTGCCCATTCTGATCCATATAACACTTTATAGTTTATATAAGTAGTGGTCCGGACCGTTTGCGCAACTCTACGTAAATCGTCTAACTACAATTATAAATGAGAGTTGGATCGATGAAGGTGTTATGCACTATTATCGTATAATTATCATTGCAAATTTATAGCTTTTATTCTATTCAAACCAGAGGTTATATATCAATGTAGAAATGGATCTCTCTGTAAATTTAATAAAAATATGTATGAAAAAATAATAAAAAAAGGAAAAAGTTAAGGCTCGAAATCACAACTTATTGAGTCCAAAGTTAAGCTTCGATCACCTATTATATCATGGTATTTAAGAACAAGTAGAAGAGTAATACACCTTGATTTATAAACGGGTAATATACTTACACCCCAGCTAGTCATTATCAATGTATAATAACTATCTTTTTGTTTTTTGTTTTTTGTTTTTTATTTCTACTTTTATCCAAATTTCAAATTTTATATATTGTATATATTTATCAATATTGAAACACTTAATATAATATATAGATTTAAAGAACGATAAACTACTAACTATATTATAAATGATAAATTTTATCTGATCACAAAGTTTACCATGCTTCATGGTTAATAAAATTAAATGAGAGAGTTTTAACCGTTACTTGGACATAATATCACCAAGACTACCTTAGTTCAAGCACAACACTTACTTGTTTCGTTTCTTACCTCATACCGTAGTGTCTCTTTTATGAGGATGAATGAAATGTAATCAATAAGATAAATTATTCAAAAGATAGATTTCAGTCAAATAGTCTTTCCTTACTTGTAAACAAACTTTTATTGAATTTGAAAGATAAATAGAAGAACTTAAAAACACAGAAACTCGACTCATTTCAAACACTTCAAGTCAGAAAGATCCATCGAAGTGTTTTGGTCTTAGAGAGAGAAGAAACTACTTCTTTTTTTCTTCTTCTAGTTTTTGTATTTTCCACACTTAGACTATATGACTTTCAATGCCTTACAATGACTTACAAGGGGGTCCATGAAATATTGTTTGGGTCATCCAATTGCAATGATGCTATATGTTTCTTGGTTCAATATTGAAACAGAGTTAATGCTCCACCTTTCGATATTGTGTGCACATCAACTAATCGCCGTATGCATGCCCCTCATAAGTCCTCGAAAAGTATATGGTTCTGCGCTCTACTTAGAGGGGGTTCCATGGGACGGGCTCGGTTTCGAGGAGTGGCATATCTATCTTCATCCCCGTTTAGCATAATGTCCCAATCCGATCCCCGTCCCCATGCCATATCCGTTCAAGGATTAAAGATTATACTCATCTCCATCCCCGTCGGGAAATTCCTATATCCCTAATTTTCCCCATTTATAGTTATAGTATGGTTTTGCGTAAATTTTATTGTTGCATTATCATTTATAAACTCACATGGTTAAAAATATCAAAAAGCACCGTTAAATACGATCATTTACTCTAAAACACCTGTAAAATGGATTATTACATAAAAACACCCTAGGTTGTGCATTGATATTATTATTCTATTGAAAAAAAAGGGGGAAATGTAGGAGTCGAGTTCGCAAAAAGGACAGCCAGAAAGGCACAATCCATGTGTTACGATACCTTGTTATTCATTTGGTGAGACTATTATAATATGATTATAATCTCTCACGCTTAAATTATTATATATACTCTTCATCCAATCATTCATTAACACAAGACATGTGGCACCTGCTTATTGCATCCTTTGCGGGTCAAACTATTTTTAAGCATCCATAATACCTTGATTTTCTGTAAAATTGTTTTTCCCGTGTGCCTTTTATTTAACAAAACCAAAACAATATTATCACTTAATATATGCATCCTCATTTACATGCAGGATATACATGATGATCGATCTGCTAATAATATTTGCTATGATGACAGGCCAGTCACGTGCGATCTGTAATTTGTATACGTGCGTACGTATGGTCAGATGCATCCCCTCCTAAGAACAAATTAATACCCAATAAACTTTATAATTTTAACCCTAAGTTTCAGGAAATGGACTGACCTGCTTATAATTAGGCCATACTATACATTCAAATTAATGTTGATACATTCCATGCATCATGACTTGACTTGATGACAGATCCAAAAAAGTGTTGATACATTGAGATTATATTCTCGTGTTTTATTTCCTGTTCATGCGTGCATGCATGCATATTATTTGGTGCGACTCTCAATTACTACTTAACACTTTGTCTTGTAGAGACGAATCATCCAACCTAATTGCATTTCGGTTAGATATGCTTTTTCGGCATACTAAATATATTATCTCTACTTTTGTACTATTCAATTATCGGTTCAATAACAAATGAAGATTTTTGACCAACCGTTGTCACCTTAATCTTCTTATCCTTTGGAGTGTCCAACAATAGCACGGTTTACTAGGGAAGCCGTTGTCTGACATGGCAATGTCTAGAAATGTGCGAACCTACCAATGGAAAATATGTGAGGCCCATTAATTAACAGTCGCTCTGCTCCACGTCTTCGGTCTAATACGGCCCCAGAAATGTAACATTTATTTGGTGGGCCACAATAAATCCCTTTGACCGTCATCTAAATTCATCTATTCGTTATCCAATTCACTCGGTACCCACATTAACGGATGAACTAGATGAATTTGGTGAAACTTTGGTTTTTTTATACTTAACACAAGATTAATTATATTGTACCTCGTTTTAAGTTCAGGTACAACACTATTAAACAATATGCGAATATCAATAATAATAGGATAACGAATCTAGTAGGTAAGGTTAGTGAGTTACATATTTGTTGTCAATTAGTTTTTGGATAGAGTTCATTAAGCTTGTGTGTACTTGGGTCCAATATCAATAATAATAGGATAACGTACTTTCGTTTGTAGAGTGGTGCGTGCGACTTTTTATTTTGTTTACCTAAATATAGATCTATATATATATATTAAGTATAAAGGTAAAATTATATAATATAGAAAACTACAAATATATAATATATTGTTCAACAATATATGTATAGGTTTAGGCGGGTGGATGCAACCAACAAATAGGTGGGTGATGGGTGGATGAAACGTTCACCGGATCCTACCTGGTTCACCCGTTTCCTCCCGCATTTAACAATTTCTTACCATTTTCATCAGATCGGATGACAGTTATACATATAAAATTTACATCCCACTGATAACTTTTCTAAGTTTTGTCAACTCCAACGTCCGATCACTTTCAATTTCATAAAAAATCAAATGCAATACCGAAATTTGGATGACTAATTTTTTCAGTTGTAGATTCGTTTTGAGATGAAATTCTAGTAGTATTATGTGCAGGACATGTATTAATTACAATTTCGTAATTTACATGTACACTTGTCATTACGTGATCCTTAAGCATTAGTCCATATTACTTTAATTTAAGAATATGACATTTGATAAGACCATATATTTGAAGGTAACAACTTCTCTACATTAGTACCTTTTTTTGTTATAGTTTGTTGCTCATTTTGTGCATATAAACGCTTTAGTATTCATCAATAAGATCGAGCCTTTGTTTACAATATTAGAGTTTTTTCAACTTATAATACCTCAATTAGCCGAATTTAAAGAATAATTTGTCAAGTATAGTACGTTGTGAAATTCAAATTGTTACATTTCAGAGGAAAGAGAGTGTTAGATCACATATATCATAATCGTGTAAGGGAGCTTAATTCACCAGATTATGAATTGAAGCAGAAGCAAGTAAAATTGTAAAAACGTAGATAATACAACACAGTGAAACCAACAAGATCAAACTCTCTCTAGACGAGATTTGAAAAATAATGTATTAATAATTGTCATTAGCATACATATAAGCAATTAAATAATTGTTAATTTGATTCATCGCAATTGTGGATATTTTTGGAAGAATTATTGTGGATGAATCATATATATAATAACTTTACACAGTGTAGATCTAAGGCGTGGCCTCATTTGTGATTCGATAGGATTTTATTCCTCTACTTTCATATCCTTTATCCC
The DNA here is from genome assembly GCA_002319775.1 of Fagopyrum tataricum. Taxonomy (NCBI): domain Eukaryota; kingdom Viridiplantae; phylum Streptophyta; class Magnoliopsida; order Caryophyllales; family Polygonaceae; genus Fagopyrum; species Fagopyrum tataricum. Next base: position 51,795,324 of record CM008280.1, on the reverse strand, counting down.
TGGCATGCATTATCAACTCATTTGAATTCTGCTAATTTCATTACACTTTATAAAACCTGATTTCAAATAAAAAAACACCCATGTTTTTCATTTCTTCCAAAAATTCACCTGAAACTTCCAATCCAAAAAATGTTAGGGCCATACTTCGTAGGCATGCATCATGGACATTATGTTCGAACTAGATCAACACATAAGTTTAGTGTTAAAACCATTTAATAATAGAACGAGTAATCCACCAAATTAACTTATATATTAAATAGCAGATTTTTTTAATGATACAAGATACATGAATTTAGCATATAAGTTTCATAAACTAATTTTTGTATTATCAATTGCTTTTATGGAGAAACTTTGTAATTTTGTGTGGCTCACTGGACGACATGCACTCTCCGTATAGTTGAATCACTTGAATATAAAAAATAAATACAATATGCGTATACAATTATCGTTGAATGAAGCAAATAGGTAGTGTTATACAATATACATGGAATGGATTATGGATGCATGCATGTCAGGATGTTGATGTAAGATATGAAGATGAATTTATTGATTGGATGGATAGATTTATGGGCAAAGATGTAGATGGTAGTACGTACGTACAAGGTAAGTACGTAAGCAACTTGGTGCGCCATATGCACGTACGGTTCTGTATCGATTACGCATGCGCAAGCCGAAAGGCCATCCAATTAAAACAACTTGGTATGCATATTTTTGGCGCTGCTCCATTATTTTATAGGATTAAAGAGAATGACTACGTACGTAAGCAATTTTCGTTAATTGTTCAAACAGTTTACTAGGTGAATGCGTCATGAGTGAGAAGAATGGGTTGGTATATATTTTATTTTTTAAATAATTTTAAAATTAAACTTTACTTCATGATATTGAAACTTAATTTTAGTTAGCACAATTCTGTAATTGTTTTTTCACAATTTTATTCATAAAATTAATTAAGTTTTGAACTCTAAATTCATAGTTCTATTACCATCATAGTCATCAAAATTATGCTTTTTGATCTCAGCTCTAAAATCGAAATGATCAATGACATGATTTTTTTTTGATATAAAATTTCATATAACTTGAAAGATTACGTATGTTGAATTGACTCTAAACGAATATAAAAATAAAAAACTAGAAAAATGATATCAATAGATTTTTTGGAAAAAAAAAAAGAAGAAGAAGAGGAGGAGGAGGAGGAGGACATATTTGGAGTAAAAAGAATTTTCATGGTCCAAAACGAATGAGAAAAGTATTTTGAATTTTGTTAAATGAGACATTTATAGTGGGTTGGGTTGTATACATTTGGGCCAAAGAATAATAAGCCCAACACAATTATTTGGAGGAAATATAGGGGCCACCTACAAGTACAAGGATTGGCTTGAATCATTTAATAAAAGTAATGAGAAATAGGGTCATTGTAGATGTGAAAATGTAATTAGGGTAATGCTTTAATGTATATATAAACATATGTTAACACAAAAAAAAGAAGCAATAATTATCCTCACATGCATATGCAACTACGTATGGACCGTATGGTTGGTTCATATATATATAAGTATATAGAGTAGGTACAAAAATGAGAAGTGAGCCTTGGAACTCGGGTGGACGCCATTGGAAGTGCGAAAAGCACTACATTTCCAAAGCTCATCCTTGCTATGTTACCTCCATCATCAATAACCCTAAAACCATGCCCATATAGGATATCTCTCTATATATACGACTGGTGCTACGTAGTAGCTAGTATCATAACATGTTTTGATATATGTATTAGGGCTAACAAAATAAGAATAAAATCCTCTATTATCATATTCTACTCTACCTACCTTTATCGAAAAGGCCCACCTCATAGTAACAAAAAAAAAAAACGAAAGAAACAGTTGCTCGAAATCTGCCTGGTACTATGAGTCGATCATCGCCATCGGATGGACATGGGACGAATGTCTCCTTCCTTCCCTACATTCCACATTTGTCCCAACTCTACCCCTAAGAGCATCTTCATCCCAGAACTAGAAATGAGTTTCTTATCTGATTTTTTCTATTACTCTTTATTTATAATATTAGTTAAAAAACTCATCTCCTCCATCCCAAAATTCATTAGGGTTTCTTTAATTATTTTTGTTTTATAAAACTTTAACAAAACATCTATGAATTCCCTACATTTAGGCAAAAGTAACAAAAATAAATCTGATTTTACTCTATTTATGTGAGTTGGGCAGGATCCTGTCAGATTTCATTTCTTCTTCAAGAGACTTCTCTCCACTCATTACCTCTATTCTCTCACCCATTCTGACATTGATTTTTAATTTTACAAATTTAAATAGGGGAAGAAACTCACAATATCTGGGATGCAGATGCTCGAACTATGGGCCCGTTTAGAAACTACAAGTTTATATCGTAGTAGTCTAATAGGAGTTAAAGTATATTAGTAGGTGATCGGAAAAAAGCTTTTGTTTTTAGAACAACTTGATCGACCTTTGTTATATATGTAAAATTACTTAAAATGGTTTTTTTATTTATTTAATGTAGGGTTATATTTATAATATATCATTCAATAGGCTATCATAAACTTTCTTTACGTAGCTTATGAAATGAAAAGGATATAAACAATCATAATCTCCGTAAGCTTGTGATCTCACATGTCCACTTTCTAGCCATTCTTTTTTCCGTAAAACTCTTAAAAAATGTTGCTTTCCGAAAGGACCGTATATTTACACTTATCCGCTTACAATTAAAGGCTTCTTCTATCCGGCATGGCATATCATCGTTGCATTGAGTTTGTTAGAATTATAATGCATGCAACAAAGTAGAATATATGGAGTATTGGCCATCCGGTCATCGCGATTTTATAACTTCGTCTTAAAATACTATAAACTCAAGATTTTACATTATATTTTGTGACAACGGTTACAATAATTAATATGGACATCAATAAATCAAAATATTTATAAAAGATAGAAACTTTAAACTTATAATAGATCGGATCTAATAAATGAACTGAAAGCGGTGCAAAGAGAGACCATTTATAGTTTAAACCCACCAATCAACATATTCGTTACAGACTTAGCTAGGTCACCCATTCTAAGTATTCTTTTGGTTGCATTTGGATCCCTTGTAACCCATGCCATCAACGAGGCAATGACCCTTTTTCAGAACCATCTTCTCCTTCTATACGGACGGGGTAAGTTTTAATATTTGCTTCTTTTGGAAATAAACGTACGTATAACAAGAGTATAAAAACGATATTATATAATAATGTCAATGATTTGTTTGTCTTGAGAAAAGAGGAGGTAGCCACTAATTAATCCTATTTTGTGTCCATAATTATTATAAGTAAACAACATGAACGTGATCTAGGAAAGCGCATACGGTCAAATCCTTTTTATCATTGTTTCGACTTACCTTTATAGGCTTCTTCGGAGGTTCAACTTTAATTAAACATATTATTCACTATCATTCATTATCACTAATTAAGCTTTTTTAAATCTACTTATTTTAGGTATCATCTTCCTCTGAATCAAATAACTGCGTATTGCAGCTACACCCTACAATTTCTGCTACGAATTAACTCCACATAAATTCCATCAAATTATACATAGGAAAATAGCGGCAGCCATGTTTATTATTGCTCACTTTTGTGTATGTATAATTATGAGTAAATGTCCGTAAATAGAATCAACTTAGTACATAATCAAATGTCTAAATTAAATTAACAGAAAATCGCTTCTAATTTGCAGTAGTTAAATTTAATTTATATTAAATTATTCATTAGACATTTATGATATAAAATACTACCAGCTAGATAGATGTCATCACAATATCATAAAATAATATGAAATAAAATTTTTGATTGATGTTACTTTTCTTCACAAGTGATCTTATATTCTTATGATCGATGGCTTTTGTGGTGTCCGTAATCTCCGATAAAGTGTTGTTCATGTCATTCGGGATATGACCTCGATATATATAGTCGTCGTATTTTAATTTATTCCTTAGACAAATGGTCTCCAACTCCTCAACCGCTTAACCCACCGGCTTCGTTGTCGACGTAGGCGAGTGTGAGGTTAGTCAAGAGAAAGTGCATCTTCTTTTCTACCTCCTAAAATCCAAGCCTTCAAATTTGTCCAACTTTTAAAACCAGGAAGTCATTTTCGTTATCATGTCTTAGCCATATTATACAAGTCTACAAAATAACAAGTAAATATACTTAGAAGATTGTTGGTTTTAATGTCTATTTTTGTGTCAAATTAAAGTTGTTGTAATCTCATATAAAGAGTATAAAACACTTTACAAGTTGTAATCTCCGATAAAGAGTTAATAAACAACTTAATTAGGCAAATAGTTTGTGATCTCACAAGTGAGTAGACAAACAACTAACAAGTTGTTGTAATTTCCGATAAGAAGAGACTAATAACTTAATTAGACACAGAAACCGTAATCTCACAAATGAGTAGGCAAACGACCTTATATATGCAAACCATATATATACACGTTCTTTAATTGAATGCCCAAAAGTAAGGCCGGTGAGTTGTAATTTTCAAAAAAAAAATCATTATATAGTAAGTTTGAATTGCATGAAAACACGGTTAATGAGATGTTGAATTTAATTGACTTGGAAAATGTTGCAATCATGCAATTGATTAGTCTTACTTCTAAGTGTATTTGTTTCTACCCTGGAGATCCAAATACCTTTGTGGTATGTCACAAAGGCTATAGTAAACGAGGTTTAGAAGTTTACATAAGAAATTTGTTTTTCTATCATTATTCTGAACGTAGATTTGTAGGATGTTTCGGATAAGCTTCGGTGTTTATAAAATTATAATAAATTTTGTGAACCGTGCAATTTGAAGTCAATTCAAGTTTGATAGATATATGTTAATCTTATTCCGTACTTCTTCAATAACCTTTTCCTCTAAAGAACTCCATGGTGATTGATAACATGTTTTCTTGCTAGGTTTTAGTTAGTTGCATGTAGTCTTATTTTAAGTTAGTTTTGCGTGAAATATACATTCATATTTAGAGCATGATTTATTATTGTCAAATGAATATTCACTTCTCTTTTGTGGTGTCTTATAGGTGAATTGAGCATTAAGGAGTTTAAAAGAACAAAAATATCCCAAATGGTGATGCAAAGTTCAGACCGAGTCAATCCAAGGTGGGGAGAATGTGTAAGAAGCAAGTAAGAAAGATGTTAATGAAGAACGTACATCAAAAGGACAATAAAACCACCAAAGAACCAAAAATACTAACTTGAACCTACCCAAAACCAAGCTTAGACTGGGCAAAAAAAAAATTACAGGGGCCAAGCAAGGAAAAATTACATTAGATCAGGTCAAAAAAAATACATTGGATTTGATCAAAACAAATTACACTAGGTCAGATGGTGGACCGGTCTAGAAGACCGATCTAGGCAAAAATACACTAGACTGGTCATGTATACCGTTCCATTGTGCTGCCGCGGGATTTTTAGTGTTTCTTACCACATTTTTGTTGAACCTTATATATATTTTTTTTTATAAAAGAATGAAGAGTCTTGGGCTTCTCTTTATAAGACCTTATCTATAGATTAGGATTGATATCTCTCCTTCTAGTTCACTTTGTTCAAATCAAAGATTGTAAGAATTAGATTATCTACATTTGATTCAAGTGGGATACCATTGATTGAAGCTTAAACTCATCTATCCGGTGAGGTGTTTCTTCCCTTTCTCTTATTTGATTCAAACTTAATCATGGGTAGGTAGTTTCTTCCTTTTTGGTGTGAAATTTGTTGAATGAAGGGTTATGGATGATAATGGTGTTTGATTATTCCATGATTGAAAACCATAAAAATCTTGTTAGATTCATTCCTAGTAGTTTTGAATTCTAATTTGAGCTATTAAATGGGTTTGGCAACTAGGGGTTGCAAGTGATTTCTATGGATTTGGATCCACGAAAGAGCATTTCGCACATTGAACTGTTTGGATTGGACATGTTTTCTTAGGTTGCAACCGAGAGACATAAGAATAGGTGAGATTTCTTTGGTTAGAAGCCTAGGAACGTTCTTGAGTAGCTTTTGATTTACTTTTGTCATAGAAAGTTCTTAAAACATTTCGTAACTTATTTCCTCCTTTTTTCATTTATAACTTACACAAAATTTGACTTGATCTCTCAACCAATGTTAAAAAGTTATTGCGGATACGACTTGAATGTTTTCATATACTACAATACAAATGTCTCACGCTTGCGGTTTCACATTGTCTATTTGACACGCATCAAGTTTTTGACGTTATTTCCGGGAACTTTGTTTAGAAATTGGTTATTTATAGAGATGATCAATTTTTGTTTTAGTTCTTTTGTTGTTTGATTCTTCTTTCTTTTTTCTTTCTTTATAGGATGATCAATAGCTTAGCTTTCCTTATGAGCTTGAACATGATATGTGTGCTTAACAAGGAGTGGAAGCTAAGTGACTAGAAATAAAAATCTTCTTTCTAGATTAGAAGAATTTAAATGGAAGAAATGCTAGAAAAGCTCTCCACAACCATGATCTTATTGTCCAATGTTACTAAGAACACCTCCTTTAAGCTCGTGATTTGAGAAGAAGGCAAGGAGATTTTGAAAATCGAATTGCTCTATACTGAAAGTTAGGTTAGACAACCGGTAAAGAATTTGAAGAGACAAGTATATAGTAGCCTTTTAATGAGGAAGTAGTACAATAAGAGGCTTAGTAAAAGGGACTTGCAAATGGAGAAAGAGATTGAGGATATGATCAAAATGATCAACTTTATTGTAAAACTCCATGACAAATCCTGGAGTCCATGAATTAATATTAGGCTACTCAAATGATGAAGACTCTCACTCAACTCACCCCATAAGATTGTTCATTGCTAAGGAATTACAAAACAAGTATGAAGTAGGGGTATTAGAGAAAAATAAGACCTAAGGCGCTTCTTGAAAGGCAGCTCAAGGTATGACTTCTTGCTTTCATCATGTTTTTCAAGGACAAATCACATGGTGTATATGACCTCTCTGGATGAGACATATCTTACCCAGAGATGTTATCAAGTTACCACTTAATATATATGAACGGTCGTTCCAAAGACCATAAACAAAGGCGTTTCTTGGAAGGAAAATCAAGGCATGACTTCTTTTAACTAATTCTCTCTTCTTAGATCAACATTTTATTGCGTGTGTGATTATAGGGTGAAGAAAATGTTGAAAGTAGGGTAAAATGACCAAAATAGGAGCCTATATAACAACTTTGGAATGGTATGAAGTCTTAAAAATAAAATTGGGGCAAAGATTGAGCTATAGAATCACCTTTTTTCTTCTTTTTTCAAAGGATTGTTCATTCGTTCCTCCTTCTCCAACTACGTTTTTTCCTCTATCTACTCCAACTCTGCTCTCCCATCCCGCCCTCTCTCGTCTTCATCCTTCTATATAAGTTAGTTTATTATTTTTTCTCTCAATCTTCTAGTTGAAGTATGGTTACCTATCGTGTATATCAACAATTCTAGTCAATAAAATAAAATAGGCTTTAAGCCTCCAATTCTCAGGTATCAAATCATGCTTGATTTTATACAAGTTTCATTTATATCAATATAAATAAAACATATATACATATATAAATTACCATGGAGTTCACAAGTGTGGCTATGGAAACGGACTCACAACTATTGGTGAACTACTTAAATGCAACCGCTAAAGTTTTGCGGGTGGTATTTTCCCATCTTTTTTTTTTCAACCTTTGATCCTAATTATTTATTTATTTATTTATTTATTTATTTATAGTCTATTTGATTGGAAATCATTACTGTAAAAATTAATTACATCGAGCTAGAGGAAAGACGGGCAACCAACTGCGCCGCCAACCCTTTCTGAATTGCAAAACCGATTCTCCTAAAAACAACATTTGATGACCTAGGAGACATAACGTTACCGTGTAAGACCCGTTGCACCCTCTTAAGAACATCAACAACATCGGACGCCAGAAAACCAAAAGTGTCAAAAACGAACGGAAGAAACACATGTTGATTTTCGACACAAGCCCTCTCATGTTTGGCCACCTTAGCAGAAGCTGCATTAAGCGCCGCCTTACCCACCACAAAAGGCCCATTGTCTAAACCAACCAGTGGGGAAACCCCTGTCACATCAATACAAGCATGCTTTCCACTCATCCATCCAAACACCAAGACGTCCGCCGGCCTCAACGTAGATCTTCCCTCACGTGGATCAGTCAAGAAGGTCATAGGTGCCTCCTTCTTAACTGAAGCCCCCGCTCTCCTAAACACGTCGCATAAAACATCACGGACAAGATCATGTCTATATTTGAAACCAGGAAGCTCTTTACAATGAACACCATGCTCCCCAAAAATATCTAAAGGCTTACGACAGTTGGGCATAGGACAAGTCCCATCAATCGGATAAAGTTGAATCATCAGACGATACTTAAGGACCGAGCGATACTCAACCGGGGACATACATTGCCCAAACCCATCAATGGGAATGGCAAGAAGGAAATCTTGGCTATGCGCTGATTGAAGGCACTTAAAAACCACTTTCTGTCTCGAGGTCAAATTGAAGGCAACTTCCATCTCTTGAACAATCTTACCGAAGTTGGGCTTTACGGGGGACGGTGTTCTTGACAGTAAAAACCGAAAGATCGAATTCAGGAATAGAATCCTGAAGATTGCCCAAAGCTCCGCAAAACTCAGAGCCTATATCCACAACTCCACTGTCCCGCAAAATGTGGTCCTGAAGGTCCCAAGATTGGGTCCTGGAGGCCACAAAAGCAAAAGAGGAAGCCTCCATAGCCGAGTAAATCCCAAGACCCCCAAACCGAAGGGGCAAAGAAGCAAGCCTCCACTGAAGATCCCCAAAGAAAGGGCCCCCACACACCACAATATCCTCTACCGCTCCACGAAGTCCATCATCAAAATAAGATGCTGCACTCTCCCAATGCTCCTGATGACACGTCCTCAAGCCAAAATACATCTTAGAAACACCCATACAAGAACGAAGTAGGAGAAGCTCACTCTGCGGGTCTCTCAATTGTGGAAGAAGATGCATCAACTCAACTGCCTTGACCGCTCTCTTCATGACAAGCTCTCTAATAAACCCCACGTCTCTACTCACTGCCCCTCTCAACAACTTAACTCCCATCGCCGGCCTTGTAATGTCTTGTGGGAATAGTCCATCTATAAGTTTCGACCCATCACATGAAGGCCAAAAGAGCTCAGTTTTGCGAACATTCAACTCGAGCCCTAAACCCGGACCAAATTGTCGAATGATGTCAAGAGCTCTAGCTACCTCCGCAGACCGACCAATAATCGTACCATCATCCAGATACCAAGCTTGAAGGAGAGGCTTACAACTATCCCTGATCCTATGCAGAAGCGGGTGCAAGACAAGAGAAAAAAGGAGTGGCCCCAAAGGGTCCCCTTGCTGCACACCAGTAGCCGACCATATGCATCCATCTCCAAGGTATAACCGAGCAGCCTGACCATATAAGAACTCAACCCATAAAGAGATAGATGGACATCTCTCTCTAACCTCCCTAAACAAAACAGACCTGTCAACTAGGTTGAAGGCATTAGAAAAATCCACTGTCAGCATAGCCAAGGAACCGTCGTCATAGCGCTCGCTCAAAAGCCTATTAACACTATGCAAAATAGCCTCTGCACCACCTGAAACACCGACTCCAAACTGAAAATCTCCAAGATATTCTCTCATATATTTACACACTCCCTTCATGGCTACTTTAGACACCAGTCGTCTCCATACAGTACCCACTGCAATGGGTCGGACCCCATTGTCAGGCTTCAGCAATGGTGTAAGAGGAGCCGAAGCCACAAACTCAGCTAAACTCAACGGACACCTACCTCCCAACCACAAATTAACCACTGAGGTAATCGCTCTCAAAAGACTCATGGCCACCGCAGAACCCTCCCCACACATGGCATCTAAGATGTGCTGTGCCCTCAAGCTGTCTCTACCACATGAAGTACCCTTGGGAAAGGACTTAATGCATTTAAAAGTCAAATTGACATCAACAACAAGGGGTGGTTCAAGAAAGGTAAGGCAAGGCTTAGAAGGAGGAGGTTTGTATGGGTGCTTAGCCTCTAACACCCTCAAAGTCTCATCGCTATAAGGAGCAACTCCAGAAGAACAAAAAACCTTAACAACAGTTGTAAAATGTCCATCTGAAACCTTACGTAGGCATTGCTTGATATTAGGGTTCTTGGCTAGATCAGCTCCATCACCCGAGTCACAAACCACCCTCACAGAAGGCCTATGATCAGAACCGTCTAACAATGCCCGCACAAGACTCGAAGCACCCTCAGCCTCTCCCCAAGTAGACAAGGCCTGTAAAATCCGTTGATGTTGTATCGACTTTCTACTTCCCGATCTTTTATCTCGCCTGTTCATAGGCCTGAACACCTGCAAAGTACACCGAGGGAGCAAAAACAACATTAACCCAAGCAGCTACACATCCTGGCTCAGCAACAACCTTCAGACGAGCGTCCAACAACGCTTGAGAGAAACTAAGACGACAACTATGAGGAATGCTTTTTACCGTAGAAATAGGAACACGCATAACCCTCTCCAAAAGATCTACGTCAAACACCAAACCCCCGTCATCATCCACAACCTGATCTCCAACAATCGGCTCTGAGATTCCCATAACCGGCCTCGAGATACCAACAATGTATCCACCATCTTCCCCAAAAGCAAAAACAGAACCATCAGGGTGACGACATTCACGACTCAGAGCATGAAGAGACATACATCAGCCACACAACCACATCCTGAGTACCGTCAACACCTCCATAAAAGCCACAAAAACATCTAAGTCACACTCAAGAATGCCTCGAACCTCATTCTTGCGTTCAACTACACCAAGGTGTTGTCTTTTCAGATGACTAATTAAACAAGAGAAACCTCTACTTCCCTCCCTACCATCTCCACACCCATGAAAAGATCTAAGCGGACAATGAAGAAAGCCATTGCCCTCCGTCGACATTTGAAACCTCACCGCACTTTCATATAACAACAAAACTTATTCATTGGAGCATTGTAACGAACACTTGGCGGGCATTACCTCAAATTCTATCCATGACCTTCAATTTGATCGTATGTACCTGAGCAGTCTATTGAATGAGATTCTTCCTCTGCTGAGCATCACCGACATGGCAAGCAATGCCAATCACTTCAATCCCCTTACCTCTTAGCTTTCCAACTGCTTCCACATTACTCTCACGCTCCTGCACTTGCTTTTGCTGTCTTCAACCGTCAGGTTACAACAGACATTTATTTTGGTTGTCAAAATTTGTTTTAACACAACGTTCAACAAACATTTTGGAAAACAAAATGTTCATATTAAATTGAAAAATACTTTAAATTTGAACCAATAATAACGTTCAATAAACATTTTGGAAAACAAAATGTTCATATTAAATTAAAAAATACTTTAAAATTTGAACCAATAATAACGACTCTATTTTCAACATCCTTTTCTTTGAATTTCAAACCCTAGGTAAAATCTCAAAATTTTCACTAGAATTCCAAAAATTTATCCACTCAACGGTGGATTTGAATCTATAAATTGTGGCACCAGATGCTATATACACGGTAATAGTCAAATCTAGCGATGAGGTTTGGAACCTTAATTCCACAATTTCTAAAAATGTGGGTTAAGCAGTTGCTGACTGCGATTATATTTCAAATTATTACCGATGTATATGTTGTGTTTACTGGAGGATTACGATATTGTGAGCGGTGATTTGATCGACCTTGAAATTCTCGCTCATTCTCCAACTAAGAGTCGAAGTTAGTGCACAAAGTAAATTTTAGACAAGTTCTTTTACTCACTTTTCTTTGTTTTTTGAAGGTGTTTCCTCACTCTTCTTTGTTTTTTTTTTGGAAGTTGTAGAGGAGGGGGAAATAGTTGTAAAGCTTGTTTAGAGAGACCCATGAAATTTTGGTCCAAATATTGTCTTATGAAATCTAATATGTGAGTGTCTTCATCATCGTCCACCCAATCATCGTCATCAAAATTGATTTAGGACCATGTAATTGATGAAACACACAAAACCTCTCATCAATTTCACCACTTGTTCCAAAAAGGCACCATATCTTCTCAAGAGTGAAAATATATCCCGTACTATAAATCTATATATATTACAGAAAATCAGTCGCATTTTGTTTACGTGTTGCATCTTAAGTCATGCCACGTAAGATTTTTTTTTGAGTTATTTACAGATTTTCCACAATATATTTACCGATTTGCCATTAATTCTTTATTAAAAAATCTTAACAAAAATAACTTGCCACATCATCTTTCACCAAATATATACCCATAACACGTCATCTTATTAATTTAAAATAGGTTATTATTAAAACAAAATAAAAAAGAATTTCCGGTTACTTCAAATACCAAATTTAAATTAATTTATATTCTAACAAAGACAATTTTAAATTGAATCTTATAATTAAACAATAATGAAAGTAGAATAGTTTTATAATTGCAAAACCTAAATGAAGCAATTATATATTGCACTACACATTTCTTAGGAAGACAATATTAATTACTCCGATTTTTTAACCTATAACTAAATTTTATTTGGATTAATATTGATACATAGTAACAACATATAATACAGTATTTGTTATTCAAGTGAAACCAGCAGAAGTGCGGACACTGAACTACCTTGGGACTAAATCTTTGCACACCTCCGCCACAAGTGTAGATGAGGATTGTGTTCCATATTGTTTAGATTATATTCGTTGGAATTGATCTTATCTTTTCATTGTTAAAGGTACAAATTTCCCCTTTTATATTTGTGTATATAAACACTTCTCAATCAATTAAATATTTAGTCTTTCAACTTACCGATCTCTACATGGTATCAAAACATATTCTTCAACTTTACGCTTCTGCCACAAAATAAAATCTTAATCCTTTATTCAATCAAAAAGCCGAAGTATCATAAACAACTTTGGTTGAAGTATTGGAAACGACTTTGATTGAAGTCTCATAAACGACTTTGGCCGAAGTATCAGAAACGATTTTGCTTGTTACTGAGCCGGTTTTGCCTGAAACCTTGACCCCTATCGCGCGCCATTTGTTCATCCTTATCGTCGTCGGTTCCTGACCTTTGCTGCCGTCAACCACCTCATTTGTTGTAATCTCTTCCCATCATGACCGTCACAATTATTGAGACGGCGGGACAAGCCAACTCCGCATCCGTTGGTCCCCTTTCATCTCAAGATCGTAAACGACATTGATCTTGCAATTGATGATACTCGCTGGAACACCATCTTATTTGTATTGAATTCCTATCGCTACTTTCCTCGATCAAGTCAGTCACCAAATACCGGATCAAGCTACCAAATGGCGTTTTGGTTCCAACTGGACACATGGGCTCTTTGACTAAATGCCTCCCTTCACATGCCTTAAGTATTATTTGATTTGGGATTAGAATGCCGTATCTTATCCTTGAAACAGTTAATTACGGATTTAAATTGCGTTTTATGATCTAATAAACTTTGTGTAATACAAGGATTGTGGGTGATTGGAAATGTGATGTCTTGATAATCAATATGTGACAACATTGATGTATGCTGGGCAAAGTCCTAACCACGTGATAATTGGACAAAGTTGTTTCCCTTATAACTATAGCTTACATTCAATATTGTTGAATTACTAATTGAGAACCGAAACTTGAAAGCCCGAATTGTTGTATTCATGTCGTGGTGATATGAATTTTGTAATATCTATATGTGTTGATGCCTATTATATGTTTTCTTTCTTCTGCTATATGGTTTTGCGTTCTATAAAGATTCAAAATTTAACTTTTCATTCTCCCTTATACTCTGAACTATTTTACGAGGCAACCGAGCATTTTTTCTCAATGTGATCGGTCGACTAGACAGAGGGTGCTCGATCCTTTCGCTCTAATTTCGTCTTCGGTTGTTTGTCTATAAAATGCAGGTTCGAATATGCATTTCAGACCAGACCACCAAGTCTTTCATTCTTTGGTTTCTTGTGTTTGTGTTCTTTACCTTTTGTACATTATTATTCTATTTATTTATTGTAGTTTATTAGTTAATAATTCAGAGTGAGACATCGTTTTTCATGTGTTTGATCATGGCTCTCTATTCTACAATGAGTCTTATAATTATTTTCGAGATATGTGGTTCACACTTCAACCCTCATCGGTTTTTAATTTCAAAACACAAATATATTAGTTAACAACGTTAACCTAATTTTTGATCTATCGAGTGATTTGAGTGTGTACTTGAAATTAGTCAAGTTACACACTCAAATCACTCGATAGATATTCTTCTATTGACCTAATCATTGTTGAATATTGTTAGGAGACGATAAGTCTTGGTGCATGGAAGCAAAAGGCGCCATGGACGAAGGAATTGTATTCATTGAAGTGGGTAAACTTACTTGTCCTTGTAGCATGGTGTTGAGTGAAATCCAAAGGGGAAGCAACCAATACAACCTTCTTACGTTGTCATCCCTCTAATCAAAGTGCGGAACGGGAAGCAACCAAACGACGTCGTACCAGTTTACGTCGACTCCCCGCTGGATCTTGGGCTTTTCGAAGAAGACGAAAATGGCAGAACGGAAAGAGGAAAGACGAGGAGATCGTATCTGCTTGCTCGGAGTTCCTAAACGCTGGCACCAACACAACCTCCACAACAATCCAATGGATAATGGCGAATTTAGTAACGAACCAGCAGATCCAAAGCAAGGTATTCAGTGACATCCAGAGGGTTGTAGGGCCAAACGCACATGAATTACAAAGGATTTAGCAAATATGGAGTATCTAAGGAACCCGTCGTTTAGAACGGCGGGTTTTTCTTAATTTAAAAAAAAAGAGAAAAACAAAAGCCGTCGTTTGAAATTGCGATTTGTTTCACAAAGCCTGTCGTTCCAAACGACGATTCCGATCCGAAACTCGACTACATGCCTATTGTGGGTAATAGTTTTATTCCGATCCTACTTTTGGAAATAATTTTACTTCACTTATTATTTTTGGAAAAAAATCTATTTTTTCTCCTAGAAAAGTAATTTTATGTAATTTTATCGTAAAAAAATAAAATGATTAAGAGTATTTTTTTTCCTATAAATATATAGTTATTATAGTTTTAACTACCATTAAAGTATTATATATATATATATATAGTTTTTCACTGTTAAAACTATATATATTTATGTTTTATTTAATCAATAAAAACATATATAAGATAATAAGAAGTTATATATAAATAATACATGATAAATTATAAAAACATAACTGTTAGAAAATTAAGATATAAATATAGATGTATTTAACAATAAAAAGGGATAAATGATAAAAAAAAACATGTAAATTAAAGTCGTGATATATCATGTAGAAAATATTGAACTTTTTACATGCATATAGATGGTTAAATCCAATATTATTTTTAGGTGAAGGTTAAATCCAATATTGAAAACATATAATAAGTAATAAATTGAAAAGTCTGATGTATAAATATAGCTAAATAAAATCCTGCCTAGTAATGAATGTATTATGTCCTGAGGGGCGAGGGATTTGAGTCTGAAACCACTTTTAAAATTACTTTTTGTTGTTTAGAGGTTCTTATTCTTTTTACAGTAAATTTTGCCAGCAGAGATTTCGTGTGATATTGGCTTTGTTCAGAGCTTTTTTTTACTGGGTCGAAAATTCAGAGCTTCTTCTTGTTCCCTCACTTCTTACACCTCCACCATCTTCTTTGTTACTCATTCTTTCTCAAGAACAAAACCATCCATTTCAACACTTGAGCTGGGGAAAGAAGAGATTTGTGGTTGAAGAAAAGGGAAGGGAATCTGCATGATGACTCTTCTATTGAAAGGTCGATTGCTTTTGAGCTCTTGAAAAAGAAAAGGATTGAAAGATAAGAGTTTTTATGAAGACAAAAACAAACACTTGATGAAACCATCCCCCACCACCTCCTTTGATCGGCGTGCTTTGATTTAAGTAAAGGGATGGAAAAGGGTTACACTTTATAATCTCTCTCTTGGATTATTGTGAAGATAAGGCCCACTCTTCAGATTTCAGTACCCTTTTCACAGGTTTTTTTGTTCCTTCATTTTGGATTCTTCACTTTCCATTCCCCGCTCGTTTTGCCCCTTTCCTATCCCTGTTTGGTTTTCTTTTGCCCCCACCTACAGACAAAGATTGTAGATTCTCTTGTTTGAAATGGGGTTACATTTGTCATCCATCTTCGTCTTCTTTGGTTAACTGAAAATTTTTCTGGATTGTGGGCATTGTTGTTGTTTTGGTTATCTTTGTACACATTTTGATGGCTTCTATGGAGGAGAAGATGCAAACAGGAAGTGGGTCTCCTACACTTTTGGAGGAAATGAAAGTTTTCAAGGAAATGCAGGATCAGAATGGTTGGTTTGTCTACCTTTAAAGTTTTTATCTTTAATGGTTGAGAAACTAGATGACCTGCTTTTTTTGTAACTTTTACTTGCTAGTTTGAGTTTTGCTTATACTGTTATATGGTGTTTTTTTGGTTACAGGCATTAGGAAGCCCATACACTCGGAGCTATGGCATGCGTGTGCTGGCCCCCTTGTTTCATTGCCCCAAGTAGGAAGCCTTGTTTACTACTTTCCCCAGGGCCACAGTGAGCAGGTTAGTTCCTTGACTTCCCTCAGTGGTAAATAAAAGGGTTATTCTTTGTTTGTTAACTTTCACATTGTCACAATGTCATACTTCTCATCCATCATGTATTTTTAGTACCCAACCAAAATCAGAATTCAAATTTCTTTGAAGGTGTCACTTTCCTTTTGTAGCTAGTATCATTACTTCAAATGAATGTTGGCTTCATGATAACAAAACTCAGTTAAGATTCTATTTTTCAGGCAACTGTTCTTGTTGTTTAAATTAAAGCTGTCTATAGTTTTGGTTGATACTCCTCATTGTAGAGATGTCTAGCATCTTGATCTTGATTGCAAAAGATGGTGCTACTGTTTCCATTGTTACTCTGAAAAGTCACGCCTTGTTGCCTTTGTCGGCTTGTCGCTGCAGGTGGCCGTTTCCACCAAGAGGTCCGCAACTTCACAGATTCCTAACTATCCTAATCTTCCATCTCAATTGCTGTGTCAGGTTCACAATGTGACTCTGCATGTATGTGTTCCTTCTACCTCCATTTTTTCACCATGGAACTTGCAAAGCAATAGGCTAGTCTGATTTATATATTCTTATATTTGACAGGTAGACAAGGAAACAGATGAAATCTTTGCCCAAATGAGCCTCCGGTCTGTCAACTCTGTAAGCTCAAATTGCTACTCTCAAGCCTCAAATACAGCTGATTGCGAACACAGACACCCCTTAGCCAATACGTGATAGGGAATCTACTGTGCTAACATTATGTACTACCTGCTTTTTTGGTGTATCAGGAAAAGGATATCTTCCATATCCCGGACTTTGGAATGAAACCCAGCAGGCATCCAACTGAGTTCTTCTGTAAAACGTTGACAGCGAGTGATACAAGTACTCACGGTGGCTTCTCAGTACCTCGCCGTGCAGCAGAGAAGCTCTTTCCTCCGCTGGTATGGTTCAAGTTATACATTATCCTATATGTTTTTTGCAAGGAGAAGTTGGTTGTCTTGGATAACAGATTTTTCTCTTATATCTCAGGATTACACAATGCAACCTCCATCCCAAGAGCTAATCGTTAGAGATTTGCACGACAACACGTGGACATTCCGTCACATATACCGCGGTACGCAGCCTACTATCTCTGACCTTAAACATCTTGTCATTTATCCTGAAATGTTGGTCTCAAGAAATCATATTGGATTTAAATTTCTACTATTCTTCTATGTAGGGCAGCCGAAACGACACCTTCTTACAACCGGATGGAGTGTTTTCATCGGTTCAAAAAGACTTAGGGCAGGGGATTCTGTCCTCTTTATCAGGTGAATTTGTCTTAATTTCTTGCTATTATAGCTCCACTTTTTGAATTTAGCCTAATACTTTGTTTATAACTTCATTAACACATTTATGTTTTGTGCTTACTCCCATTTTTTTATTGCATCCAGAGACGAGAAGTCTCAATTAATGATTGGTGTGAGGCGTGCAAATCGTCAGCAAACAGCATTGCCATCATCTGTTCTCTCCGCTGATAGCATGCACATTGGTGTCCTTGCAGCAGCAGCTCATGCTGCTGCCAGTAGAAGCCCATTTACAGTTTTCTACAATCCAAGGTACGCTTCTAACAAAAGCTTTTATTGCGGATTTACTGTTACATGCTTTGTTAATAAAACACCATTTATCTCTCTTTGCTTGATAAAAGGGCTTGCCCTTCCGACTTTGTTATTCCGGTGAACAAGTATCGCAAAGCAGTTTATGGGACCCAGATCTCAGTAGGCATGAGGTTTGGGATGATGTTTGAGACAGATGAGTCTGGCAAGCGAAGGTAAACCATAATTTTCAATGATCTCATCTGCCATTTCATTTATTATGGTGAAGTATCCTGCTTTTGTTGCTAAAACCCAGCATATGTATTACTATGCTTGCATATGAATTCAGCGTTGCACTTTTTTAGCATTCCTGCATTAAAGCCTGTGAGATGATATCATCTGATGTCAAGCATCATTAAATTTCCATTGTGTTCTGCTGTTGCAGGTACATGGGTACCATAGTTGGCGTAAGTGACTTGGATCCACTAAGGTGGCCCGGATCCAAGTGGCGTAATTTACAGGTAACATCTTTAATAGCCCTGGTAGTTTTCTCTTATCAATTATTATGTATGTTGACGACTCATGAGTATGTGAGATGGTGAAGCCCTTAAATGACATTTGCTGATAATGTCTGAATCATGGGATGTTTCAAAACAGGTGGAGTGGGATGAACCCGGATGTAGTGATAAGCAGAATCGAGTGAGCCCGTGGGAGATAGAGACCCCGGAGAGCCTATTCCTGTTTCCTTCTTTGACATCTGGATTTAAACGCCCTTTTCCATCTGGATACTTGGGTAAAGCAAAAACATGTCCATTTTCCATATTCATAGTCTTTTCTTCTGTTGTTTATATTTTATTTGACAATGGAAGTGTTTGTAGGGGGAGAGTTTGAGTTCGGAAATATGATGAAGAGACATCTTGTACAAGCGCCTGAGAGTGGACATGGAAATCTTCCATACCCATCAACCCCAACTCTTTATTCAGAGGAACTGATGAAGATGCTTCTTAGGCCTCCAGCTGTGAACTACCCTGCATTACAAGGCTCTTTCCCTTCTATACCCGTGTCGAAAGTTCAGCCTCCAACATGCATACAGACAAACACTCAAACCGCGCCATCAGCCACCGTGAACAATGGTTTTGTTGCGAATACCCAACAAAGCTTAGCTGTTGAAGAACCTCATGTCAACAAGATTGCGGATCAAGAACAAACTGTCAATGGAGTTGAGAAGTTGAACAAAGTAGAGCCTGTGTTTGCAGTTGAGCCAGAGAAGGTAACACATGTGGGCTCAATGGGTCAGTTAAGTGAGGATAAGAACACAGTCTCTAGTATTTCTTCAAACCATGTAATACAGATGACTCCACAAAACATGGACAATCTAACTGGCCTACTACCATATACAAATACACCTGATTGGCTTCCTTATGCTACTGCTCCTAGTTCTACTACTCACTCCCAACCTGACCCACTAGTCACATCTGGAAAACAAGAACCATCAGTGTCTACTACAGAGGTGATCAATCCCAGCTTGCTTAGTTCCACTTCCATGGGTCGAGAACTGTGGAATCAGCATTTATCACAATCGCATCTAGATTCAAATTATGTTCAATGTGAACTTAACAACACGAATTCTTTGTTAGATGTGTCGGAAGATGCACATACCCAAAGTGGGGTTTACAGTTGCCTTGAGTTTGATGGGGCTGTTAATGGAGGAAGCACAATGATTGATCCTTCTTTGGTATCAAACCCTGTTCTTGGTGAGTTTCCTACAATGAAAGATGCTGCTTTTCAGTACTCATCTGATTGCCTGATGGGGAACTTCGGCTCAAGCCAAGATCTTCAGTCACAAATCACGTCAGCTAGCCTGGCTGATTCACACCCTTTCTCTATTCAAGACTTACCTGATAATTCTGGTGGAACTTCCAGCAATGTGGATTTTGATGAGAACAGTCTCTTGCAGAACAGCTCTTGGCAGCAAGTGAGCCTGCCTATGCGTAGCTACACAAAGGTAGTGACACTTGAAAACTCATCACTATTTTAGTGTGCGCTTACCTTATATTATCATTTACACACACTTTGCTCTTTTAACAGGTACAAAAGACAGGATCTGTAGGCCGATCAATAGATGTAACAAGCTTCAAGAACTATGACGAGCTGCGTTCAGCAATTGCTCGGATGTTCGGACTAGACGGGCTGCTAAATGATCCAAGAGGGTCAGGGTGGAAGCTAGTTTATGTTGATTTTGAGAATGATGTTCTGCTAGTTGGAGATGACCCTTGGGAGTGAGTCTTTTTCACTTTGGTAGTATATATGATTTCATGCAAAATGACTTCAACTTCAAGCACTTACAATTATGTATTTTACAGGGAGTTTGTGAGTTGTGTTCGATGCATCAGAATCCTCTCGCCTGCTGAAGTGCAGCAGATGAGCGAGGAAGGAATGCAGCTTCTTAACGACAACATTACCTAGTGACTAGTGGACTCTTCTTCCCCAACAGTCTATATTAGGGTTTGTCATTCCTATCATTAAAGCTACAACTTTAGATGTATCACTACTTACGATTGAGAGGTCATTAGGCGAGACTAGGCAGGTGTTAGCTTTTAGTCCCACCACTATTTCAATGTGGCCATGTAATGTACTTTGTAATGGTTAGCTTGTACTCATTTTCCAGAATGAAGAGCTTCAGGAGCAACTTTTCTTTCAATACTTGCTTTCTTGAAGACTATCACAAGGAACATAGTTCTATTGCATATTACATTAACATCTCCAGTATACTTAGATTCAGGAAATTTTCAAGTTACATTACTATATCTCAAGTCTGAATCGATAAAACAGAAGATTTGTTACAGAGAGTACCAAAAACTGAAGATTTAACACTGAGCAAGATAGCAACAAAAGATCAAAAATCCATGCATTGATGAGGAGATTGGCTTTTAGCAAGTTTAACCTGATTTCGCATGAGAGAACAATATGATCTCCTGATCAACTACTGCTAAGCTCGCACCGGCTTCTGTAGAACAGCTGATAGATAAATTTCGGACCTTCCCAAACCCGCCTTCTCCCCGATCACCCATTTCAGCTTCTTGTATCCAAATCTCTCAATCAACCGTGTCAAATCCCTCTTTTTCTCATCAGTAGCACAATAGAAGTTGTCCAACCATAACATCCCACCAGCCCTCAAAATCCTATCAACATCAAATATCAAAAACTCCAACTTTTCAGGCTTGCCACCTACGTCCAAATTGCTGCCAGCATGCACCAAATCAAACACACCATCATAGATTGGAAACCTGTGATCCAAGCTCAAGAACAATGGGAAAAGCCCTCTAGCTGCAACGAACTCACTATATGGAGCATCATTATTCAGAGTTTGGGTAATCACAGTGACATTCTTCTCAGCCATTCTAGCTGCAAAAGTACCAGATCCACCTGCAATGTCAATTCCAATCCTAATCCCTCCGCCTCCTAACCCTAAAACATCATCAATTAGAAAATCATTCTTTCCCTTAGCCTTAACAAACCTCTGATTCTCAAACCCATTGACCAAATCAAAACAAGCATCACAATCTCTACCCAATTTCTTAGAATTCAAGCAGGCGAAGTTCTTACAAGCAAGCCCACTCCAACTAACAATCTTATCACTCACAGGCGTCCATAGTGAAAGAGGGAAAGGAAGAAGACCCACCTTCGATACAGTCTTAGCAAAACATCTTCTCCTAGGTAAAGGCTCACACCCTTTCAAAATCAGCTTCTGAGGAAGCCCTGAATCTTCCGGGCATTGCCCGTAAGGCTTGTAATTCATGTACTGAGATAGCATATCAATAGATTTAGCACAAGAATGACCGACCGAAGCCACCATTTCAGTGATTCCAGTCTTGGAATCTTTGCCTAGAGGGAGCTGGTGACGCTTTAAGAAGAGCTTGAGTTCATCGGCTAAATTGGGTTTGGAGAGATCGATTGTGTCGTAGCCGAGTATCTCTTTTTCCATACGAGAGAGCTTCTTTTGTGAAGATTCGATCTCTTTGAGGATGATGGAGACATGCTCGGAGATTAAAGAGATGTTCTTGTGAGATGGGTGTAGATGCGTTTGGTTGCTTGGGTTGTATGTGAAAGCATAGAGAGCGAAGAGGTTGGTTATGAGTACTGAGAAGAGCATTAAGCCATTGACTGCTGAGGAGCAAAAGGTAGCTCTCTTGAATCTCGCCGTTCCATCCCCAATTTTGAGGGATACAGAACCCATCTCTATCTCTCCTTCTGGTTTGCGGATGCAAAAGAGTTGAAAGCAAGATTTGGAAGATGAATAATTAATGGAGAGAGAAGGGGAAGTAGTTCAACTTGATTAGTGGCTTAGTGCTGCTAGATTTGGAGTTTAATATGAAAATGTAAAAGGCGAAATTAAGGGAATTTAGGATCTTTATCAGTCGAGTACTAGAGTTGCAGTGGTGATTGTGTTCACTTGAAGAGGAAAGGTTTGTATAGTCTGGACCTTACACGTGTCACTTGCTGTTATCATCAGAGAAAATTGACGGTGATTGATGTGTAGCTTATGGGTGGTCCGGTGCGGCGACAAGCACATGATTCTTCTTGTTAACTTATCTTTGTTGCATCACTTGCATGTGCTTCGGTGTAAATAAAGGGTCTTCGTCTGTGCTTGGCAAGTTGGTAGTATTTTAATGTAGAGAAGACTAGTTACAACTCCGATCAACTCCAGATCAATATGAGGTAAATGCTGCCAAATTGTCACTTGATAATTTTCTTTCGTCAGACTCGAATCTTCTATCTTTTCTTGAAATAATCAGTCTAAATTGACACACCAAATGCTACGTTAATAAACTACTCTTGCTGGCGGTTACTTTCGACCTCTACCGATCGACACGCCAAACACATGCCATAATCACCAAATGGGAAGTATGAAAAATGAGTATATACTTCTTTCTACTAATTCAATAGACATTATGTTGGGTAAATGAGGTAGGTATTGTTAATCAATTGGATAAATTATCTCAATTTACTAATATGAATCAGTGAATATTTCTTTGATAAATTAGATAATTTGCATATTAAATTATTAACATATATGTATACTAATTTTTATATTGTATGATTGGTTACAATAAAATATTTATAAAATTAAAACATTTTAATGCTAAAATCTATATTAGCAAAATAATTCACTTTGAGATCAATTTGTATAAATGTTTTATTATATTTTATTTTTTCTTATATAATAAATAATTTTAAAATTTTCGATGTTAAAACTTTATTTATTGTATATAGTGTTAACTTATTTTAATATTTATTATTGTACGAGATATGAAAAATTAATAAGTTGAATGTAGTCGTGCATAATCGATCTTCAATTGGTAGGTTATTCCTCTTATCCTACTAACAATTGGACGAATTGGATTTTTAAGATTATTTTTTTTAAAAAATTATAAATATATGTTAATTATTTTTATTGTACACGATTTATCGTAAATAATTTTCTTGTATCAGAATAAATATAAGTAAATTTCGTGTACACGATTTCTGTACTGTATATAAATAACTCGAAAATATTGAAAATTTCATTAGACTATTTTTTTTGTATATAAGTAATTTGTTTATTTCTTGTAATTAAAATTCATATAGAAGAATTACAAAAATCTTGTAACAAATAGAGGAAGTTTTTTTTGGTCTCAAGTTGAACATGCAAAAAAATTCACTGAACCATGCAAAAAAATCCACGGAATTCCATCCTAAATTCAATTTACATTATAAAAAGTAATTATATGTTAATCACACAACATTGTTTGTTTGAACAACCATATCATCTTAATACTCCCATTGAGTATTAACTATTAGCATTATTTAACACTTTTTTTAGTCTCAAGTTGAACATTCCAATCTCTTTATAATTCACCTATAATTTTTTTCTTCTTATACTTGAAACTCATATATAGCAATTTAAAAAACCACTTTAACGCTTGACACACTTTTTTTTTTCTTCTTCTTTTCGAGTGTTAACTATATGCACTATTCATGAATTATGGTTAAAAATTCAATATGATCATCAGTAAAAAGAAACAAAACACCAAGAGGAGAGTTGAAATTTAATTTATGTTCCATAGTTGACAATGTCAAGAAGGTATGCTCCTACTACTTTTCGGATCACTTCAAGTGTTTGCCTGCAGTAATTTGAACGGCCCAAATGTCAAATGGGCTAATTATTGAATTGATCAGCCCTTCCAGTGCCGATTCAAAAGTCCAAGACGAAACTTGTGACAGACACTCAGAAATGGTGAAGACGGTCGTCGGAGAAGAAAGCCGGCTCCAGTTAGCCGAGGATCGTCTCAGCCAATCGGGTGTTCCTGTTCAGGCCCGTTGCCGCTTTTTCCCCTCCTATACTCGTTCAATCTTCCGCTGTTTGCTTCGATTTATATCAGATCGGAGTATCTGAACTTTTTGTTTGTTTGTTTATTTTTGAGCAGGTAGGGCTTGTGATCGGCAAGCTTAGTTCTGCATTGGATAGAGGTTTTGTCTTTGATTTGGTGCCAACACCTCCCAATGATGCCGGCGAACCACCCTGTTCTCTCGTTGGCGGCCCCAAAGACGACAAGAAGAAAGCTTCTAAGTCTAAATCTACTGTTGACTCATCTTCTCTCTTTATCGACAAGGAATGGGTCGCCGAACATGCGCGCCAGGTATATAACATTGATCATTCTTCTTACTGGGTTCAATTCTGTCATTTCCTGCCCATCTAACAGACTAACAGTCAAGCATTGTACTCAATTTGGCTGGAAAATCGAACACTCTGGGTATAAACTTTTTCGGATGATGCTATTAGATTCTGTCTTTATGAATTCAGTTGAATTACATGCACAGATGAATTTCAGTTTATAAGGTGCTTTCTGATTGACGTGCAATTACTGTAGAAACATAAATAAAGGGAACGCCTCCTGTTAGAGCTGTTAAGTTAATAAGACATGTTAGGATTTCGTCATCCTAACGCGAATGAATTAAAAATCACGCCGAAAAAGATTACAGTTTATGAGTTTTGAGTGTGTTTTATACCCTCCGTTTTCTAAGAACTTGGTAAGCAAGCAACCAAGAGCTGTTTTTTTTATAGCAAAAATCAACTTTAGCTAAAATCTAAAATCACACTACTGTAGGTGCTGTTATGCTATAGCTCGTTGATTGAGTTCTATATTAACTTGTAAATTGCAATCACTATATAGGTCTCCCGGATGCTGGTTGGAGGTGTTAAGGTGGTTGGCATATACGTTTGGGTTGGTGACGCTGCTTTTAAGAATTCGACTATAATTCTGTGCCAGGTATCAGTTGCTGACGTTCTTTTGATTGCTCTTGAACAAGTGCTGCTATCAATAGAATTTTGGTTTAGCTTTGGAGATGACTATGATTTTATACATGAATATGAGTACAAGTGTAGCTTTTTGCCCCAAATTTGGATATTGGTTGAGTTATAACTTATATAAGTGATTTACCATTCTTTATGAATAGTAACTGGTACATGACATAATTATGCTTGTATTTTGTGTGCACGTATTTTCTTGTTGTTCAAATTTCTAAAACTACTACCACAGACCCATTTCCCCCTTCTATCACTGCTTACCAAATAGATTTTCCTAGCAGAGTGTCAAGGCAGTTGCAGATGCTGCGCCTATACCAGATGGTGATTGGGATGAGAGGCTGCTGATTCACATATGTTATAGTCCAAGAAAGTGAGATTTCTAGCCAAGGTTATGTGATATTTTGTTGTTACCTTGGATTTCTATTAAGGTTCACATTTACATATACTTTAATTGAATTTGGTGAGCAGGTGGACATGTAAAAACTGTTCGTTGACTTCAAATATCACATCCAACAGCCTTCGACCTTGTGATTTCAAAATGGGAAGGGTGTTAAGTTCCCTACAACAATTTAGGTGCAACTACAACTTCAATTTTAGGTATGTACATGACAATGTTTTCCCTAGTATATAATGCTTGCATTGAAATTTCATTGCTGTTGAAGGTGATGTTTTCCTCTTTCTCCAAATTTAGTATGTATTCATATTTATAAACCTATATCTGAAATGCTAATGTGAAATTTCACACGTTGAGTTGAGGAAAAAAACTTTGAACTGCTTTCTAATGTGAAATTTCATCAACAATTAGCCTATATATCAAGAGAATAATTCAGACCACAAATCAATTGAGTGACATATTACGAGATGCAATCATGATTCATGCAAGGGAACTAGAAAGTGCCAAAAAGCTATTATTGATGGGAACTTGGGTAACTACTTTCCGTTACAGTAATTAAGTTAGAGTTTCTAGCAGCTTTTTTTAAAAAAATTTCTTATCATGCCTTTCTTCAGGTGGTTAAGGATGAGGCCATTTACATCTGATAGTTTGCATGAAGTTGAGTTGCTTATACTTTATGGAAAGATGCAGCTATAGAAGGTGCTTCTTAAGTAATCCATGTTAAGCTTTTGCAGATAAAAATAGAGAGAGACTCGAAAAAGTTTTTTTTTTTTTTTTCCCTTCTTTACTTCTGTTTCTGAAGCTTAATCTAATGCTCACAACCTTTTCACTGTATTTTTATATGTGAAGCAAGCAAAAAAGGAGGTTTCCGGATCCTTGAGTTTACTGGTTCTGTGTGTTCGTATGCATACTTGAACTCAAAAGAACCAAGTTCGCAAGCTTTGGCTGACATTAAGGTGTGTTGAAACTGTGTTCTTCACCTGATTCCTACATTTTTTTTTTTGTTGAAAGTGGTATGATGTATGGTTTCCAATGATGAAAAAAGATGAATGTTTTTTTTTTTCCTAAAAAGAATAGTTCAATTTCCTAACTAAAGTTTGCTTATAAATATAGGAAACAAGGTAACGAAAATCAATAATTTAAACATAGAAGTGCACGAATTATGATATTAATAATGCTCTAATGCATAACATACTTAGTAATTGACTAGTTTCACATACAGTTTCATCCACGGACGGATATATTTAAACTATGTATAACCTTTGCATAAAGTTAAGTGGCTGACTCAATCTCCCACCTCACCTTTACTACCTCATTCTTATTATCTCCAATCAAGTAGCCTCTCTTGTTGGACTCCATATTCTCATAGTCTCAAATCTACACCGTCTTATGATCTTGTCAATTACACCTTTCCTTTTCCTCTTGCATGAGAACGGGTATCCTACGAATACTACCAGCCTCTTTTACCTGCATTGGCAGTGTCTGCTTTCTAGTTCCCGTACTTGAGAAAAAACCTTGTTCTTTTTTAGATAACCAATACATGATCCGCATAAGGCATGTAGGAAACTTCCCTTGTGCAAAGTTGTGCGACAGTGCAAGTCTTAAATCATATCCCGCTGTATGCTCTGGTTTATTGTCAATCACGAAGGGAAGTACCAAGATGAGACAAATTTCTCCATTGGGTTCCTACAAATGCATACAATTCGACACTTTTAATTCTTTGCCTCTACTTGTTTTCCATGCCAGCAAGCCCATTTGACTTATATTTGCAACACGTATTTTCTCTTGTTCCACATATTCTTCATGGCCTTCCCGTTATGGGCAATCATTCGTGCAAGCCACTTGGGTGATTTTTTTTTAAGTAGTGTATGAGGGCTTTTGAGCTACAACAAGGCTAAGATGCATGCATTAATTTGTTATGATTTTGTTTTTATGTAGCTAATGACAACAAAATGGATATGATCTGCGTGATAAAAACAACTCTTGTCTGTTGTAGGAGGATATCATTGCAAGCCTGAAAAGTAGACTGGATATCATATGTGATGAGGCCGATGGGGAGAACGCAATGAATAAGGACGATGTTGTTGCTGAAAGCAACAAGGTGTCTAACGAAGCCACATGCAACTTGCTTATCTTACAAGCATTGAGGTATTTCAGTTTTTATAAGATAACATTAGTATGTATTGCTCAAGGAAGAACTAACCTTAATTTGGTCGCTGACAGAAAACAGTGCACTTTGGAATTTCCTCGAAGAGTATTTATCCCCTGGCTGGCAGATACATTTATGTGTGACTATTTACAACCTTCTGAGACAGTTGAGGTATGTTTTTATGCAAACATGTATTTATCAACAATCATATCTTATGTATATACATGTTTTGTAAAGCTATTATTCTGCCCCTACTGTTTTCAGGATATCAAGGTCATTTTGCCGAGTTGCTTTCCGTGGAGGCTCCCGAAGACGTGTCCATCTTGCAACCCGAAAAGCGAGCACCGAGTTTGAGGCAGTAAAGCGTTTTGGGAAGCGGGATGCAGGTCAGGACCCGTTTCAGGAAGAGGCATCGAACCCTCGGCTCCAAAAGGCACAACCACAAACTATAACAACAGCAGCATGCTCGCAGCAGTGCTCGCTCTCCTCCCCGTTCGCTTGGTTCTATATGCTAATCATAAATAAACAAAGTTATCTCTACCTCAAACCTAGACACATTCACGATGTTTCCAAAAGATCAATGTATCAAAAGCTAGACACATTCGCGAGGTTCCGAAAGATGAAGTTTGTAGAGCATTGCCTAAGAACTTTAGGGAATTTGAGAGCTGGATTGTTTCAGCATAAAGTTTGTTTAGCCGAAAGATCAATTTTGGGAAGTAATTTGGTATACTATTATTATAAAAGGAAAGAACTATAAAAGGAAAGAACAATTCACACACATGTATGCATGTATGTATGTATGTATGTATGTATGCGCCCGGAAACCGCCGCCCCTACGGAGACCGTGCCATCGCCGCCAGCGTCTGCGCCGTGCCTGCGTTATCCTGCAGCCTTGTCACCACCCCTGCGGATTCTACCTGCGCGCCTGCGGGTGATCTCTTCCGCCCCCTGCGTCCTCCGTTCACGCAAGTGCGTCTTGTCCGAGACTACCTATAGTCAGGTAGTTCCTTTCCTTTCTAGTATGAGGAACCTAGTACCATGCTAGGTATCGTTTTTATGATGAGTATGATATAGATATGTCGGTTACAGCCTTGAGGTTTACGAGTTAGATATGTCCTTATGGATCCCTTGGGTCTAGGTGTGACCCCTCTGTGTGATAGGATTGTGATATATATGTATGTATGCCTTGTATAGGCTGTGTTGTCCTCCAGTTTGGAGTGGACCAGTCGGAGAGTTGATCGTGGTTGAGTTACTTCTGAGATCGAGGTAAGTCCATATGACTTACTTAGCTACTATCTTTATATTGGATGTATGCTTGAGTGGTGTGTGTGTTTTATGCTTTATAACATGTGTTATTATGGTCACCGACCTATGTTATACTGACCGCCCATTGTAGTGGCCGTGATAACCTTTCCCTTTCATCCCGTAGTGGAGTCTGGGAGGTTCTCTGTAGTCATACCAGATCTGGTATACGGGAAGGGACCCTCACCACTCCCATAGGGTACACGGGAGGTGTGCTGATACTACCCCAGCTGGCTAGAGTACTAAGAGGCGGGGATTATATTCCTCGTGTCACATATCTTTATATACATCTATTTATACGATTGAGTGATTTAACTTATTAAAGAGATAATAAATCGGGTAAATGTGTGATATCATGATGATGATGTGTTAATGTTATTGATGTGTGTTTGTGCTCTAGCATTTTCTTATATATATGTGTATAGTTAGCTAACGGTTTTATACCGTGTTGTAGATCATTTGCAGGTTAGGAGAGTTGCAGAGTGATCCAGAGGGGTGATCTGCTGAGGTTCCGTACACTGGGCATATTCGTGGATTTTGGGTTTATCCTTATTGTACGGATTTCAGTTTGACTTTGTACTCAACAGTACTCTGTATCATCCTTTTGATATATATATCTATGTTTTGTTTTAATCTATTGGTGCCTTGTTGTAAGATTCAGTGAAGTTGTTGTCATGCTAGGGCCAAGATCCATTGTGAGATCCTAACCCAGTAGCACTCCGAGTCCTACGGATTTGGGGTGTTACAACATAGATGACAAAACCATATATAATGCCACAAAGTTGAGAAACAAAGCGGCAACATTTCACATACACATAGTCATGAATCATCATAGTGGTGTACATGTACATGTGATATTGTCTTACAATCCCAGAAGTCGGACACGTACCAACTGTTCTCGACATAGCTCTACGGCTGAAAATGGTTTCCAGCATGAGAGATATATCCTTCACCTCCAAAAACTCCAACAACAGTTTGCATATGACAAGTATTAGATTATGCACCACTTAAGTTTATCTCTGACTAGTTACTTGTGCAAACTAAGCATCATTTGTTCTTGAAAATACCAGATGCATGTACATGTTTCCGTTAGTTATCAACCTATTAAAAGCAGTCAGAGGAATGCTACTACACATTACACAAACATGCTCCGCTCTTGCTATCCCGACATTCCGGGCGCGACCCTGTCAGAACAACCATCTGTCATGATCTGAATATTGAGATCCAGCCCCGCAGCAGCCGGACGGAGGCAGAAGCAGAAGAAATTATCATCCGCCATGATTCGGGATGAGGAGGAGTTCTGGGCCATCTGGGCCTAGGCCAAATCCTGCAACCCAGTCCTCCGTCGCGGGGTTATTGTGGTCGCTTTCGGTGGCGGAGGAGGATTTCGTCGATGAGGATGCCGGTACCAACTGTCCGCCGCTCAATAACTCCGATCTAACCTAATTTTCATGTTGTATGGCAAAATCTCAAAGCTGACTGCATAGTTTTTACTGAGTCTAAAATATTTTCAATTACTGTGTCCACATCGATGATAAGGAAGCACAATTATATAAGTTGTATCGTCCCACATCGATAATCAAGTAAATAAGACAATAGGATAACTTATATAAGTTAACGGTTCGCCGCCTTTTATCCCATACTCGCCCAAGTACATTATAGCGATGATCCGGAGGGAGATCATCCCATTATAAACCCATTATAAAAACATATTCCAAGAGACAGTTTATGGAGTAGGATCATCCCATTATAAACCCATTATAAAAACATATTCCACGAAGAGACAATTTATGGAGTAGGATCTGATAGAATGAAGACTGAACTTGTTTTTTATTATGATCAAGGACATACGAATATGTACAAGAGAGGGAGAGCGTAGTAGACTAACAAACCCTAAGATCTCTCTAACAGATAAGATTTGAGATATTAACAACTGAAGACTAAATCAAATCTCTTTACTAATATTCTCCCTCAAATTAAGCCATCTTAGTGAGACGTAATTTGCCCAAAAGTTGTTGAAATCGAGGGCGTGGCATGGGTTTGGTCAGTATGTCCGCCAGTTGATCATTAGTTGATACAAAGCTAACACACAATGCTCCTCGTTGAACTTGCTCCCGAACAAAATGGTATGCAAGTGCAATGTGTTTCATTTGAGAATGAAATACCGGATTTGCACTGAGATGAGTTGCCAAGGTTATCACAATAGTTTTCACAGGGGTAGAGCTGACAGAAAACTTGAGTTCAGTAAGTAATTGAGTGACCCACAACAGTTCTGCAGAAGTATCAGCAATGGCCTTGTATTCAGCTTCTGTTGAAGATCGAGCAACTGATCGCTACTTGCGGGAACTCCATGATATAGCATTTAGGCCCATGTATATATATATAACCAGACGTTGAAACATAGTCTTCTCGGTCACCAGCCCAATCCGCATCTGAATAGGCATGCAGAGAAGTAATTGGTGTAGCAGTAATTGTGATGCCCAAAATCCATGGAACCTGCTAGGTACCTGAGAAGACGTTTAAGCGCAACCCAGTGCACTGTTGTTGGTTTCTGCATATATTGGATAACTTGTTGACTGAATATGCTATGTCAGGCCGAGTTATTCCGAGATACTGAAGACTCCCAACCAGCGTGCGATAGTCACTGGGCGTTGGAAGTGGAGAGTCATTTGTTGTCAGAAGAGAGACATCCGGTGACATTGGCGTTGTTGCAGGCTTTGCTTCATCCATTCCAGCTTTGATGAGGAGATCAGAAACATATTTCTTTTGTGACAGGAAGATACCTGTTGAAGTGGGCACTACTTCCACACAAGAAAGTATGACAGAGAACCCAAATTCTTAAGTGAAAAATTTTGATGATAAAGCTCGAACTAAGGCAGAGACTGCATGATCTGAATTACCAGTTAGGATGATATCATCCACATAAACTAGAGATAAATCAGTGCACTGCTTGTGTTTAAAATAAACTAAAGATAAATCAGTGCACAAAATAAACAAAGTGAATTAGTAAAACCGATAGATATAAGAAACACCTTTAACTCGTTATACCAGGCTCTAGGAGCCTGTGTCAGCCCGTAAATCGCCTTGCGAAGTTTGCATACATGATTCGGCTGTGAAACAAACCCCGGTGGTTGCACCATATAGACTGTTTCTAGTAGATGCCCCTGCAAAAAAGCATTGTTGATGTCCAATTGACGAAGACACCCCCCGAAACAACAATAGATATGACAACGCGAATTGTGACTGGTTTCACAACCGGACTAAATGTCTCGTTGTAATCCCAACCTGGCCGCTGTGAAAGCCCTTGGCAACAAGTCGGGCCTTGTACTTGTCAATTGTACCATCAGCGTTGTACTTTACCCGATATACCCATTTACAACCTACTAAATTCATATCCGTACATGACGGCACCAGCTCCCATGTCTGGTTCGAAACTAATGCATCAAACTCATTCGTCATGACCATTCTCCACTCAGGTGAACGAAGGGCCTGGGTAATTGTTTTTGGTTCTGTAGGTAATGGAATGGGGTTGGTTAGGGTTGCCGACAAGTTTAATCTTTGATCGGTTTGACAACATTGTTTCGGGAACGAGTAACAACTCCGATTCTGGATAAATTCGGATCAGTGGGTAAAGGGGTCTGATGTTGTTGGATTTGACTGGGCCGGGGTGGAAGTTGTAATTGCTGATTGGTATTGGGTTGTGAGGGTTGTGTTTGTACTTGGGTTATGGGTTGGTGATTGCAGGAGGTGGTATGACTGAAGTTGAAGATGGGCTAGCAGTGATTGGGCTGTGGAAGTGACGGTTTATGGAGAATGGGAAGGCCAAAGTTTGACCACTGATCATTGTGTGTTATTGAATCATTTTTCACACCAACTAGTTTTGTGTATGGCATTTCAGTTTCAATAAACCGTACATGACGAGATGTATAAATTCGCTTGGTAAGGGGATCAAGACATTGATAGGCACTTTGAGTAGCTGAATAACCAACGAAAACACAAGGAATTGACTTCGGAGAGAGCTTGTGATCGTTATATGGTCGAAGCCAAGGAAAACATAAACAACCAAAGCTTTTTAGCTTTTTGTGATTCGGAGGTTCATTTGTGATGAGATAGTACGGCGATTGATTATGAGTAGATTGTGATGGAAGCCTATTTATGAGATAAGTGGTTGTAATCATGGCATGGGGCCAATGATCCAGTGGAATACCGGAGTATGTCAACATTGACAGCGCAGTTTCCACCACATGACGGTGTTTACGTTCAGATAACCCATTGTGATCGGGAGTGTGTGGAGGAGACGTGAGGTGGGTGATACCTACGTCCCTTAAAAATGATCGAAGCGCAATAAATTCTCCACCATTGTCAGAATATAGTACTTTGATTTGAAATTTAAAGTAGTGTTCAACCAAAGACTTAAACTGGACAAAGATAGTTTTTGTTTCAGACTTGTGTTTAAGGGGATAAAGCCACGTATAATGTGTGAAATGATCCACAAAAATGACATAATACCGGTAACCATCATCATACGAAGTCACCGGTGAACTCCATACATCAGAATAAATGATCTCAAGAGGATGAGTAGATTTAATTGTGGAAACATGAAAAGGGAGCTTATGACTCTTATTAACGTTGCACGGAATACAATCTGATTGTTGAAATGAAAAACTGCCTAGCTGAAATTTTTTGACAAGAAAATGAAAGACTTGTGAAGACGGATGCCCTAGGGTATGATGCAAAGTGCTTGAGGTCGTCCGAATGGCTGAGTGTGTGGAAGGAGCACTAGTTGGCCAAACGTATACACCATCAATACAAGGCCCTTTAAGTAGAGTTGTGTTGGACGTGAGGTCCTGCACAAAGAATGAATCGGATAAGAAAACAACAGCATAAGGATATTGTTGTGTCAGTTTTGAAACCGATATTATGTTCCGAGACATTGAAGGAACACACAAAACGTTTGAAGAGGGAAATCTTTTGTGGGAGACAATTTAAGAACTGAGCTAGAGTGTGTTATAGGCAGTCCCTTACCATTGGCAACATGCATCTCGTCGGGACCGGTGTATGGATAATGAAGTGCGAGGTTGTCGAGATCATTTGTGACGTGATGAGAAGCGCCACTGTCGACTAACCACGAATTTGGATTAGTTCCTGCTGTGGTGAGATGTGTTTGAGGTGACCCTGGGAATCTAGCAGAAGATGGTGGTTCAATTGATGGATGCAAGGATTTGAACACCTTGCACTGGTTGAGGACATGACCAATCTGTCGGCACCACTGGCACCTCCCCTTGAATGGTTTCTGACCGGGTGTGGTCGCAGACGGCGTGGGGATGTAAGCTTGGTTATTCGATTGGTATTGTGGCCGGTGATTCTGTGGCTGGGTAGGTTGGTTAGATTGAGTAGTAGAAGACCAATTCGAATGAGAAGACTTACCAGTTCTTGCAGGCTTAGATTGAGCATGAAGAGCCGTCATGGGTGCAGCTGAAGTTTTGTTGTTATTCTTGAGTGATAACTCATGATTGATCAGCTTTTCATGGAGTGCTTCGAAGGAGATTGCAGAGTCTCGTGCGTTGATTGCATGAACGACGGGTAGATATGGCTCATCGAGGCCCGAAGCACGTAATCTGTGAGATCCTCCTGCGAGACTGGTGCATCTAAGGAGGCCAGAAGATTGGCCAGTGATCGAAGTTGTTGTAAATAGACTGTGATAGAGTTTGTTCCCTTTACCACAGAGCGAAGACGATCCTTCACTTGCTTGACATGTCCACGTGAGGGGTTTCCATATGTTAGACGGAGCGTCTCCCATACAACATTTGAGGTTGTGTCTGCGGCAACGAAACTAGCAACTTCAGTTGACAGTGTGCCAAGTAGAGCCCCGTAGACAAGTTTGTCTTGACGTATGTAGGTTTTATAGGCCGGATTTATTGTGGTGTTGTTTGGTAGGGTTTGTCCCGGTGCAGTTGTTGTGTGCCTAGCACATACCCCTCTAGATCGAAACCTTCAAGGGTTGCTAGAATGGCTTGTTTCCAATTGAAGTAATTGGATGGGATGAGTTTGATAATATTTGTGAGAACGACAATGGTAAATGGTTTTTCTGGTTCGTAAGGATTAGCTAAGGAAGAGGCATATTCAATCATGATAACTGTAAATGCGAGTAGGTTTTGTTTTGATTGTGTAGGCCGGATCTTCAATCTGATACCATGATAGAATGAAGACTGAACTTGTTTTTTATTATGATCAAGGACATACGAATATATACAAGAGAGGGAGAGCGTAGTAGACTAACAAATCCTAAGATCTCTCTAACAGATAAGATTTGAGATATTAACAACTGAAGACTAAATCAAATTTGTTTACTAATAGGATCATCCCATTATAGATGATCCGGAGGGAGATCATCCCATTATAGCGAGCTAAGAACGAGTAGCGAGAGAAAAGAGAGGACGAGTAGCGAGAGAAAAGAGAAAATCGTTTGGGGTTTTCTTTCTTATTATAAGTTTACACTTATAGTAATATTCATCCATGGCAATCCTTAAAAGAAAAAAAGAAAAGAAAATGATATATATTATATGGAATTTCAGTTTTTTTCTCTTCTTTTTGTACTAATAAATTATAACTAAAAAATATTTTAAGATGTGAAATTTATTTAAAAAAAATGCGTCAAATCACCTATAAAGCCACAAATACGTCGTTCTTTATGCCTTTAGCTTGATCTTTTGCCGTTAATCTATGGCCGAGATGCATCCTTGGTTGTTCTTCATGCCTTTAGCTTGATTCCTAGCCCTTTTCCGTGCACTTATGCTCGCTCCAATGCATCCACTTCGAGGCTTGATCCTCAAATAATACGTCATTTTAGCTCCAAAATGCGCCAAATCACCTACAAAGCCACAAAATAGTGTGTGTAGACATCTATTCTTTCAAAGTAGAATTAAACAAGCATAAAAGACACAAACTAAGGCTAAAACATAAATGCGGAAATGAGAAATCTACCTAAATGCATGACTAAAACAGGTAGATAAATCATGTTATCAATAGGTTCTTCTCCACTGAGTTTTGAACAACATCAAGTTTTTTGGAAATCCAAACCACGTTTTGAAATTGAAAGTCGGGATTTACTATGACTATAAAGAAAAGTCAAGGTCACTCGCTTGCAATGGTTGGATTATATTTGCCTAGACCGGTGTTCAGTCATGGTCAGTTTTATGTTGTTGTTTCAAGGTTACTAGTAGAGACGAATTGAGGATTATGATATGTAACAAAGGAGGCAAATTTGAAGATACAACAAATAACGTTGTCTACAACGAAGTTTTCCATAACGTTGATTAGGTACTAATTTTATGCATATTTCTACCTATTAAATCGGTTATTTCCATTTTTTACATATGCGGAGTTGTCTACAACGAAGTTTTCCGTGGTCATATTTATATGGCGAATTGGGTCCACAACTAAAGTTGTTATTTTTCCGTTAATTTCATTTCACGTTCAACATAATCAATATAAACATATATATAATTTCATTTCAAGTGAGAACAAGTGTTACAGTAAGAAATGAGAACGTTTATGAACAACACGTTTTAAATAAATCAACGGTGATGATGAGATCTATATATGAACACTAATTAAAGAAATATTGTGTACTACCTTATTAATACACGGTGAATAATTTATTCCTTAATCACCAAATCAACAATTATTATCCTAGTCATGGCATAAATTTTTACAAACTCGTGCAATTAAAGCATGTGTAGTGGTATAGTAGTGCAAATTAAAGCATGTGTAGTTGTATAGTAGTGCAAATTCGTTCTAATTGACACTAATCGTGCAATAAATTTCTTCGTAGACAGACATGTAAAAGTACTATATAATTCTCATTCAAAAGGAACTCGTGCACAATCACTTAACAAATGCACTAATCTTAATCATAAAACACTAAACAAAACATATGCACTAATCATAAAACATATATGCACGAGTAGTACTGCCACTCCATGAAATTAGCACTAAGTTTAACAAATGCACACTTAATAGTAAAACATGCACAATTTGTATGCACGAATCAATATTTTAAACACGGATCTATATAAATCATGCACGAGTAGGTACAAGAGTAAATACATTAAGCTTGATAAAAAAAAATCTACACAAATCAAGCACATATTAATCTTGCACGAGATTAATTTCAATAAATTTTTTGTATGCCCTAAATGCGCAAGTAGTAGGTACACCATTAATCGTAATACAAGCACGACAATATACAAAAGAAAAATACAAAAAAAAAACTCATGCACGGTTTCACTGATCATCACGAGTTTAGTTTTGAAGCTCGAATGAACACACCGGAAATGAAAAGTACAAATAATTAAACTCCGATCATACGATGATATTTAATATTTGTGCAACAGTTAGTTAGAGCAAAATAATTTGTTTCCATAAAAACAAATCTCGTATATTCTTAGTACCATTTTCACGAGCATGCAATTAATCATAATATAATGATATCTTATTTAGACACTAAATCTTAGTCATTCGTGCATTGATCTAACAATTCTTAGTTGTTCTTATTTCTTACCGTAAAACATGTTCTTATCCGATCCTGACCCTATATATATATATATATATATATATATATACGTGTAAAAATATATATTTGCACAATACCCGTACAAGACAATACATATCAGCAACAAATATCGTCATCGATACCAAGCATTTCAACCATATATTCTAAATCACAAAGACAAAACCAATCGTCATTAACAAAAAAGAATTAAACTATATACTACTTAACATAAAATTAGTATATAATTACCTTGAATGTTAGA
Source organism: Fagopyrum tataricum (assembly GCA_002319775.1). Classification (NCBI taxonomy): domain Eukaryota; kingdom Viridiplantae; phylum Streptophyta; class Magnoliopsida; order Caryophyllales; family Polygonaceae; genus Fagopyrum; species Fagopyrum tataricum. The sequence goes on along the minus strand of CM008280.1, from coordinate 51,757,115 downwards.
GCAACACTGTTTGGCTATACCAAAACTAAGAGAATAGTATAGTGCTCTTTTGATAATATCAGCTCCTAGCTACCAATAGTAAAGAAATAGAAGGTTGACATAAGGAGCTACCAATAGTAAAGAAATAGAAGGTTGATATAAGAGGGCGTGAGTTTCCAATCATAAAAAGTAAAATAGATATCAAATTGTACATAATGTAAAACATTTTGCTCATCAATGATGGCATCGACTTTAGGAGTGAGTCGAAGTAAAGAGCATCCTCCACCAATCCTCCCAGACAACTTGAGATTTCTTTGGGAAGATGAATCTTCATTCTCGTCAGTATCCTTACATTGGTCTTCCTTCTTTTAGACATCCTTCCACCCATACTTTCAAACAACTTAAGTGGTCACCATTAAAAATACAATACAACCATTTAAATGTTGGCGTCGTTTTCGTGCATTACTATCAAAACCACATTATCCGTACAACATAATAGTACATAATAGTGCTCCAAACAAGTATTAACACAACAGTATCTACAAAATCTGTATTTGTAGAACACAAAAGTGCTTCAGTGTCATACAATATAGTCAATATCATACAGCTAGTATCATGCAAAAATTACTAGCACAATATTATTAATAAGATGAAAAACTTATTCAGATTTCAACTTTTAGCTTTCACCGATTCTTCTTGTTTACTCACTCTATCTATTAGATGGTGGACAAAATTGTCTTCCGCACTCGTGGAAAAAGTGATCAAACATTTGGTAGAAGGTTCATAGAAGAACATATTTTCGTCCTTAAAAAGATAGAGGCTGACACCTTTCCTGGGAGTTAGATGGGACAAAATTGTCTTCCGCACTTGTGAGGAAGTGATCAAACGTTTGGTAGAAGGTTTATAGAAGGACAACATTATTTAATGAAGAAACCAATAAGGTGTATGATTGTTCATGAAATATGGCTTGTAAATGAAATAGGGGTCGTTTGTTTATTGAAATGCAAGACTTAGGGGGTGTATTCAATCCAGACTTTTAAAAGATTTTGACTGAATTTTAATAATCCATAGAATTTGCTGATTATGTGGGATATTTTAATTCTATATAGAGTTAATACAGATTTTGTCAGATTCTATCGGATTAATACATGGCCAAAAGAAATTATCCATGTAGTATGACTAATTATATAGCAAATTCTTAATTAGTTGATATACTAACAACTTATCCATGATCAAAAGAGATCATCTACAAAAATAACATACAATTATCAATCTATTAAAAATCATAACCAACATCAGCATTTTAATTTCTATTGTAAGTAAGCTTAGGTACCTACTTATCAAATCATTTCTATTGATTTTCGATTGATTGCCTACTGATTTTATGATTAATTGTTTAGCAATATATATAATATATTAAAGCATATGGAAAAGTGCAATTGCACTGCAGAACACAAAAGGTACATACGGTATAGTGTTTTTTCCGAAACCGCAGAAGTCGCAAAATGAAAAGAGAAAACTGAGAGGAACGCTCACACGTTTTTAAAAGATCAGTAAGACGAACCCAAGCACTCGAAGTCCATACAATCAACATGACGGAAAACACGAGAAAGAACTAACCTCCGATGATGCACCAAGTCCAAGTAGGGTTATGCATCCGGGCCAAACTGGACCGGAATTGCCAGTCCCGGTCCGGGCCGGTGGACCGGAATTTTTAAAAACTTGGACCGAGGACCGGACCGTAACAGTCCAGTCCATTCCAGTCTGGACCGGAATAAAATAAAATTAATTAAAATATATATATATATATATATATATATATTTGTAAATAACAAAAAAAAATTCAAAAAGGATATATTTTTTTAAAATATATAAATTTAAATTAATTTAAAAATATATATATAAAATAAATTCCGGTCCGACCCGGTTTACCGGTCCGGACCGGGACCGAACCGGAATTGGACCGGAATTTCCTAAAATCCTGGACCAGGGACCGGACCGGATTTTGTCCGGGACCGGACCGGGACCGGGAAAAATCAGTCAGGACCGGTCCGGTTTTCCGATCCGGGTCAATTTTGCACAACCCTAAGTCCAAGCACTCGAAAACGCTCAAAAACGTTGATTTGGCCGTTAGGGTTCTTCAGTGTTGTAGTTTGGCGTGGAAATCTTATGTATTGGAGAAGACTTTTATAGGGTTTATAAGTAATAAAAAATCCTACAAAATCAATGAAACAATAGATTCTTTTTAAATCAAGAAACTTTTAAATACCCTAGGAATTTTATGGAAAATTTAAAATCCTAATTGAATACCAAAAGATTTATATGCACTTTTAAAAATCTATATTGAATACCCATAGACTTTTAAACTCCAAAAAATTCCTGTAAAATCTTAATTGAATACACCCCCTTAATTTTTTGACTTATTTTTCTGACACATTGATAGCCATAGTGGAAATATTTTTTTTAATAGTTTTTTTAAAAATTAAGTTAAGAAACCCTCGGTAACGACCCACCTGCAAACTATCCTATATGAATAATAAATATATTTTTTAATAAATGTATGATTTGTTAAATCTTCAAATATTCTATTTATACAAAAAATGTCAATCTTACTTGATAATCGATGTGGATAATTTACACTCACATAGTAGTAAATCAACGACCCACGTACGTACAAAATATAAATATTATACTTAATATTAGTCAAAATGCCGAAAAATATATAATTGTTAAATCTTCAAATTTTCACACGAACTTCATTTGAAGCGTTTTGTTTATATCCTCGTCTTTTCAAATTTTAACCCCCCGATAGCTTTTGGTTTACCCACTTACGGCTGAGTGAGTGATAATTCACCCATTTACTCCATTATAATTAATTGTTAATTTGGTCCAACTTAAAGTGGATTTATGTTGGGAGCAGAAAGTTTTACATACTATAATTTGGATTATTATATTCTATTAGAAATGTCTATTAATTAAGTTAACGTTTAGGTTGACTTTTAAATGGGGTTATTATATTCTAGGGAATACATGTGTGTATATATAAAAAGGGTTCGTTCTGGTAGACAGTGTTGCTCTAGTCCGACCTCACGGAGTAATCTAGACCGTTGATTTACTGGATTTAATGATTTACATCAATTCACGTCATTCAATGATTAGAGGTGCAGTGATATTTTTATAATTATAGGAAGTTTAGGCGGCATTTTTGTCCGTTTGAAATCTGTTTTTTAAAAAGTTGTGAGGCGGTGACAATTTTGTAATTTTCATGAGAAAATTTTAACAGTTATTATATCAGTTCAGGAGTTTAGTTCAATTCGTTGAAAAGTATACCTATTAGTTTTGATCTTTTATGTACTTAATTCAACTATTATTTGTTAATCTGATAGTTATTTCTTTTTTAAGCATTTTGAAACTTTTACATGTTTGAACGAATAAAAACACTTTGTTTGAACTAACATTGCACAATATTAAAATTAATGATACCCAAATTTTGAACTAATATAAAAGTTTATAATTTTAGTTCATTTTGTTCAAAAGTAACTATCAGTTTTGATGTTTTCTATAATTAGTTCACGTATTATTAATTTGTTAATTTTGTAGTTATGTTTATATGTGGTTTGCTACACGTAAATGTTTGAACAAACTGTACACAATTTTCAAATTAATGATACCTAAATTTAAATAATAATATTACAAACAATTTGAACTAATTGAAGAAAAAAAAATATTAGAAACAAATAGTTTGAACTAATTGAACAAAATATGAATTATTAAAACAAACAGTTTGAACTAAGAGAAATAATGGGGAAAATGGAATAAAAAAATTGAACTAGTATTATAAATAGTTTGAACTAAGTGTTACAAAAATATGAACTACTAGACCACACAGTTTGAACTAATTGAACAAAAATATGAATCATTAGAATAAACAACTTGAACTAAGAGAAAAAAATGGAGAAAACTGTAATAAAAAAAAAATCAAAATTTTGTGCTATTAATTTAAAAAATATTGAACAAAAATGTATAAAAAATTTTGAACAAAAGAAGTGTTAAAAAAAGAACTAATAGAACAAATAGTTTGAACTAATTGTGTAAAAATATGAATTATTAGAAGAAACAATTTGAACTAAGAGAATAAAGGGGGAAAAACTAGAATAAAAAAAAGGTTTAAAATTTTTATACTTATTATCTAAAATATGTTAGAATAAAAATCTATATAAAAAAAAAAAGTTAAAAAATAAGAACAAACAATTTGAACTAATTGAAAAAGTTATAAACCATTACAACAAATAGTTTGAACGAATTGTACTATAAACTCGTGAATTGAGATAATAATTGTAATGTTTCCTCATGAAAATTATAAAATTGTCACTACGTCCCTCTTTTAAAAAATATTTTTTCAAAAAAAACAAAATTGCCGCCTAAACTTCATATAATTACAAAAATGTCACCGCGCTGCTCATAAAATCATTAAATAGCGTGGACTAATCTGAACCGTTGTATCAAGTGCATCAACGGTGAAAAATATTTGAGATTCATATACCCGTTATTTTGCTCCGTACCTGAACCAGATCAATCTAAAAGACAAATAATCCATTCGTATATATATATATATATATATATATATATATATATATATATATATATATATATATATATATATATATATAGATAGAGAGAGAGAGAGAGAGAGAGAGAGAGTTAGGATCACGTAGAAACAGTTCTTAGAGTAGGGAATAAGAACTCATAAAGATCCGTTAGATTAAAGTTCATGAACGTACATGATTGAAAGTTTTATATGGTAGTAAATTAAATAGGTACATCTATTTCCCTTATTGAATTTTAGTTTTTTTTTAATTTCTGACAAAAATATTCAACAATCAGTGTTCGTTCCTTAATAGAAATATATACATTCATCAACTTTTTGACTAAAATATACAGAATCAGTGTTCATAAAATTTTAACGGCCAAAATAAAATTTAACGACCAATTGTAGCCAACATTCTTTCAATATTACATATTTTAACGACCAAAACAAAATAAACGACCAAATTTTAACGACCAAAAACAATAAATTAACGACCATACCTAACAAATTTAACCAGCATAAAATTTAACGACCAAAATTTAGCCACCAAATTTAACCCAATTTAACGACCAAAATTTAACGACCAAATTTTAACCCAAAATTTAACGACCAAATTTAACGAATAAATTAACGACCATACCTAAAATTAATATAAAATTTAACGAGCAATTTTTAACGACCAAAATTTAGCCACCAAATTTAACGAGCAATTTTAACGACCAAAAAAAATTAACGACCAAACAAAATTTAACGACTTATATACTATATTCTAACGACCAAAATAATATTTAACGACTGTTATATTATATTTTTTAACAACCAAACAAAATTTAACGACTGATATACTATATTTTAAAGACCAAAATAAAATTTAACGACTGTTATATTATATTTTTAACGATTGACATACTATATTTTTACGTTATTTTAATGATTGTTAATTTTTTTAACGTTCGTTAATATATATTTATACCGATTTGAAGATTTGTTCAGCCAAAAATAAGATATCGACTTTCCTTTTCTAAAGATATATTAATGGCTAGTGAATTAAATTGGAACAATCATATGAAACTCTCCTATTTAACCTTATTATGTACCTTTCATCGTGAACGTTCATTATTTAATCTAACGAATCTTAGAGGTTCCTATTCCCTACTCTAAGGGAGGTTCCTACCGGATCCTGATCCTATATATATATAGAGAGAGAGAGTTAGGATCATGTAGGAATCTCTCTTAGAGTAGGAAATAGGGACTTATAATAGCCGTTGGATTAATATAGATGAACGTCCAAGATTTAACATTGTTTATGGTAATAATTAATGAGAATATTATATTGCCTCTAATAAAATTATGATAAAAATATTTTAAGACCAGAATTTCTCTATAAAATATAATAACGACCAAATTATGGTAATACATTATTTTCATATTGGGTCGTTATTATATTTTATAGAGTAAATTTGGTCGTTAAAATATTTTTTATATCATTAATATAGTCATCGTTAAAATTTTGTGGGTCGTTAAAATTTTATAGAGAAAAATTGGTGTTAAAATGTCTTTTTTCATATTTTAACTACCAAAACAAATTTTAACGACCAATCCTAACAAATTTAACGATCAAATTTCTTATAAAATTTATTAACGATCAATTTCTCTATAAAATATATTAACGACCAAATATATTAACAATCAAATTTTTTATAAAACACAAATTTTGATCGTTAATTTTTTTTATTTTTTGTTTGATTCTGGTCGTTTTTTATTTATTTATTCTGGTCGTTAATTTATAGTATTATACATATTAACGACTAAAAAAAATAACGATCAATCTTATAATATAAAATTAAACGAGCATCCTTCTATATAAAAATTTACTAGTCAATGGGAATCAATTCATTCAACGTTTATTTTTGGGATAGCCCAAAAATAGGATATTTGTTTTCCTAATATGTATAATATTTAATGATTTATTTGTGAAATTTGAAAGAAGCTTATTATGTATCTTCCATCATGTCCGTTCAAATTTTAATCCAACGGATCTTAGAGGTTCATATTCCCTACTCTAAGGGTGGTTCCTACCGGATCCTGACCCTATATATATATATATATATATATATATATATATATACATTTATTTATTATATATTTATAGCAAATTATATTCACTTTTGCAAAATAACATATTCAAGAACAACTTGGGTGGCTTACGAAAAGAGAATTATGTTTACCATCAAATAATTACCATAAAATATAAACTTGATATTAAGACTATTATAATTGATAATATAAATCATGTTATTATACTGGGTTTTAATTATTTAATTATATAATATTGATAAATAATTGTTGATAAAATTGAATATATTGGGTTATCGATGATTTTGTAATTGTTATATATGATCGTCAAGTTCATTAATATACTTTGTTTATAAATAAGGGTTAAATATTGTATCATTATAATTTAAAATCTTATAGGTTTTTTTATTATATAACTTTAAATCTCGCCGTCCCATAAAATATATGGCTCCGCCCTGTGCACTTGTACAACATATGATTTCTCCCGATTTGAGAGATCGGACGATACCGAGAATACATGTGTTTGAGATACCAAATTTTATGAACGATTACATATCCAATTTCAAAATAATACTATACACGACCATTGAAACATAAATTTGATTGAACATAGTTTGGCAGGCTGTTGAATCGACAATATTGTTACTTAAATTTAGAAGCTGTTTGGATTTGGACTGCAATATACATTCACAATGATGCGGCACAAGAATGTAGAGTATCTTCAATAAGCGGTGAATAAATAACTGGTTTACAGTACTCCATTTGTTGCTACTCGATCGCTTGGCTGATGAGACCCTTTGAGTAGGTTGTTGCTCGATATTGCACTACAAATAAATTACAGGATTTATTAGCTTATATATATCGATCACACATCTCTTTTTTTAGTGTTTCTTTAAAATGAATATGCAACATCTCTTACCTTGAATCTACAATTACCATGGATCTAAGTTCGCAATTCTCAAACCTGAACATATATATACAAAATATCCAAACTCAGTTGCTCAAAAGCCACAATTCAATTTGTCAGGTTTGAGACGTAAAAGACTCACCATTTTTGCATCTCGCTCTTCACTGATTCATGGCACTCGTCTCCAACTTTTTGAGGGTCTGAAACAGGAATGCGCTGTGAGTTACTACAGCTATCTCTTCTTCCTCTCGCGTCCAAATCCTGATACAGGAATGCACTCATGGGTTTAGCTGGTGTAACTTGACTTACAAAGTTTCAAAGGCTTTATAGATTGTTGTATTTACCAGTTGAAAAACTTGATTCCTCTTGCTGCCAGATCTTCATCGGATTCCCTTACATGAGGATTCCACCACGCGTCCTCGTCGCTTTCTACCTGAATTCATTATGAGAATTTCCATCAATCTAGCTTTTAGCTAAACATACATATAGATTGATCTGAAATATATAGTTACCAAAGAGAAGTCTATTGCAGGAAACAGAGATTTGTACTCCCTTATGCTCCTCCTCTTATCACATGTATTAACGCCCTGGATAGAAGAAACTCAGCGACTTCATATTCAAATTAAAATTGAAGCCTAGAGAAGAACTTGAGTTGATACTTACCAGGCGCTCTCGACACAGCTCTACAAATGAAGGGCGGACTGTCAAGACTCGATACCACACCTCCCCCGGGTTCATTAGCTTCAGCTACCATGAGAGGAGGAATTTCATCTGTGCTCTCTGTTATGGTTTCACCTCCAAAAACCCCAACTGCTGTTTGCATACTCCTAAATGTGAACACAAGTGCGAAATCAAAGAAAACTATTCTTATCGAAAATGCACAATTACATATTGAATCATATATAAGATAAGAGTACCTCATCATAGGAGAGACAATGACCAGCTGTATCTTCTTCAACAATCCATGTGAATGCACTTTCCCGCAACTTGTGAGCCTGAAACCAAGTCCAATGATCAAAATCTCAAAAATTACAGGCGATCAAACAGAAAGGTTAATTTGTAGCGAAACCTGATTCCCGAGAGGCGAAAGTTGAGCGTCTAATAGTTCGGGAGATCTTTTGGAGTGAGCAGCTTCTTCGAGATTGTGAATTCCTTGTGCATGCCGAACCTGATTAACGGTACATGGATCCTAATCTCGTTTAGTGCACCAACTATAACATATTTCTATTACAAATCGAATCCGTTGTTACATTCATGGAATGTAATTATGATTGCAGATTCGATTCAAACTATCACACAAAAAGAGAGGACTAACCAAGTGCAGAATTTTACAGCGGCCGAGAGGATACAAGCTTATACCGGTAGCGGAAGATGTATCGGAATCCATTGATGGAGAGCTTATTGGATCGTGAAAGAGAAATATCAAAAAGAACAGCAGTGAGAGTTGAGATGTGGGATTTGGATGCGAAGGCAGACAAGGACAGCAATTAACTTCATTTATACGAAATATTAATATTGAATTAGCAGAATATGCTTGATTCATACTATTCCCGTGAACCTACAAATTTTGGCTTATCTGTAAACTTATCACCGGGGGGAAAGAAGTTGCGTAAACGTATAACTATAAATCTACAATAAATACGTGACAATCGGACTTTTTTTAGTATGTCATAAAGAATAGGCACCTTTATTCTAAATTAAATTTCCCAAATGGTATCATTAAGATATAATTTTTATTTTTTTGAGTTCCTTATTCTAGTATATGACTTTCGAGGTTACACAGATTTTGGAATTTGTAGGATTATATTATTGAGATTCACATGCTCCACATGTCTGACCTTAGATGTCACAGCAGACGGCAGACAGGCCACTTGGCCTTGAATTGAAGGCCTCCCTGTTTTAGCTTGAAAACAACTTCTTACAACAACAAAAAAATGACATATATATATATATAGCTTTGACATTTTTTGTGTAACTTCAATGTGATAAACACAAATAAAATATGTTGGGCTTGCTTTGCGTATAACTTACAAAAGTCATATGAAAACAAGCACCAGTGACAAATATCATATACATCCAAGGTTATAAATTACCAAGAAGGAAAAGTAGTGCGGTGCAAAGCTTGTAGAAAATAGGTCGTCAACTTTTCACACTTTCAAACTATGTGCAATTAAAATCGAATTTGGAGACCATTCCATCTGACTTTCTATGAATTTTCCTCTTTGACGGCAGCAAGTAAACCAAACAAATGCTATTTCTTATTCACATGTGACCAACAAAAACAAAGCAGCTAATGAGTCGTGAAATAGAGACTGAATTTGAATTAAGATGCAAACATTGAACATTAACAAAACATTTTAGACAGACAATTCCACAGAAACAATTATAGACCACTGACAAGAATTTCTGAGCTCATACATGTTGAGCTTTGTGGGTAATGTAACAATAACATTCCTACATATTAATGCACCAAATCAAATATCAAGAATTCTTTCCAAGGGCTTTCACCATATCAGAAGGGATCTGGATAATGTGTATTCACTACTTGTGTTGTTTACTTCTTTCCTCTGTTTGTGACGAACATCCTATGCGTCCTACTGGTAACCTTACCAACTTATTTTAGTCTAAGCCCCTTTCTCCAACTTCTTGTCTGCAACATCACTTGGAAGATCAGCTCCACTTGGAACTTTCCCGGGAAATTTGTGGCAGCCGGAGCAGATCCTGTCATTCTGCAAAAGGTTTCAATTGTAAATATCTAAGGTGAAGCATTAATAGTTCAGGAATCTGCCTATAACTTCAGTTGTGCTCACCCGGCTCTATCCACAAGAACCATTGAGCGAAGCTCGCAGTTAGCAAAGCTGTAGAAACAGAAGCTGTTGTTAGGGATTGTTTCAGGTATGATGAAAACCATGTTCTGTGTTGATTTATCAGAAAAAAAGAGAAGATGTTGATTCTGTTAAATAAGAGATGGTCAATTTTGAATATAGTTTTGGTGGTAAAAAGAAGAGATAGAGATGTCAAACAGAAAAGGCTAGTAGGCAACTCACTGTGTGCACATTTCACTCTTCACTGAAGGATGGCAATCACTTCCAAAGGCACTAAGAGTATGATACAAGAATCCGCTGTGGCTTACTACAGCAATCTCCTTCTCCTCTCTTGTCCATAACCTGTACAATCAAAACAGTTTTGATTACACCTAGACTATGTTACTATAAGAGTACATATCATCACACATATATGTATACTACAAATTGATAATGTGGATCTCATCCTAGAAAAGTGATTGACATCTGTATTGATGGATTGGACAACAGATGGGTACACAAAAGGTTTATTACCATTCCATGAACTTCAGCCCTCTAGCAGCAAGTTCTGGATCTGTCTCTCTAACATCCTCCTTCCACAAGACGTCATCGTCATTTTCTATCTGGTGATCATGTCAAACATTTTCCATATTAGGTTGTAGCAGCAGGTATAAAAGACAAGTGAGCAGAAGAAATGAACACTACTATATCCAGATACAGTTAAAATCAAGGATATGGGTTAGTGAGCATGAATTATTGTATGCATCATTAAATTGAGTTGTAGTAGTACTTGCCAGTGAAAAATCAATTGCAGGGAAAACGGGGCCTATTTTCCTTAATGCTTCTTCTCTTATCACATGGATGAACTCCCTGCAGGAAGGACCTCATGTCAGTATATAGATGTCAAACCATATATAATACCACAAAGTTCAGAGACAAAGCGGAAACATTTCACATACAGCCTATATTTATGATCTTCACAAATCAAAGTCAAACATCATCGTAGTTGTGTACATGTGATTATGTCTTAGAATCTCAGAAGTCAGGAAACATACAAATGTTCTCGACATAGCTCTATGGCTAAAAATGGTGGGCAACTCAAACTCGAAATGGCGGGCGGCTACTATTCCATGCATTTTCCACCATAAGAGGTGGTGCATCTGTCCCGTTACTATACCCTTCACCTCCAAAAACTCCAACAGCAGTTTGCATAGTCCTGCATATGAGAAGTATTAGATTATGCACTACTGAAGATTATCTGACTAGTTACTTCAGCAAAGTAAGCAACATATTTGTTCACCTGGTCAGAGGAGAAACGATAACTAGTTCAACCTTTTTGAAAATACCAGAGGCATGTACATGTTTCCGTAAGTTATCAACCTATTAAAATCAGTAAGAGCTGATTACGATCACAAATTAAGAGACGATGAATTGACGACAAAAAGAGCATGAAAATGAGAAGGAACATGCATAACGGTGACCCATCTAGTGAAAAAGAAAAATAGAACATGTATCAACTACACCTGCTCCCACCCAAGCGGCGTTAAGGTTGCATCAAGGTAATCGTAAGACTTATATGAATCAAAATTTGTTTCTCCTGCAACATTGTGATACCCTTGTGCATGTCGAACCTGTAAATACAAACCATAAGTGTCTCACAAACACAAAAATCTTAATTGAAGTTTCAAACCATATAATATCATAATTTACATGGAAAGGAGAAACAGAACATACCAAATGAATTGTTTTACATCGGTGTGCAGGATATAGACCAAGGCTTGTTTTGGAATCCATATCTGCACACAAGTAAACAAGCCCCGACGTAGAGATTGAATCAACAAAACCTAAATATCCGGAGCTCGTAAACAAGAACAAAATTTATTGATACTAATAGGTACACTTCCAAAGTCTAGTGATCTCATCAATGAAAATATGAATATCTCTTGAACCAATGAGAGTACCAGAAACGCCAGACCGTCTCAGTGTATATGAAATATTAGAGAGCAAGCAAATAGCCCTTCTGCGGCCCTACCTACATAACCAATTACTAAGTGAAAGCAAATGATCCTGATGTGCCACATTCATCTCAAATATCATTTCGCCATCATGTCGCGCATTTGGTAGCTGTCATTTTCAATAATCCGTCATAAATCCAATGATTTTAGTTGACAATCTCATTTTACTTGGTCCAACGGTCCAACCCTAGATATTCACTGACGTTTCAACCCAAGATTACAAGCTCACAATCCCTAACTAAACCTAATATTGAACAATCAGGTTCCACTAACCAAATGTGACAAAATCAGCAGTTTAACATAACGACAACAAAATTTGTGCAAAAAGGCCGACGGACCCAATCAAACTCATACACATCACAGCTGCGTAAAAGACACGGATCGAACGAATCAAGGGGAAATCAACAAGATTAAGACACGCGACATCATCAGAACTTCAGATCGCATCTCACATAAAAACTGATTTGCAAAAGCAAGGATGAAAAATTATGAAGGAGAAACTGGAGCATACCGGAAGGGGAAGCGAAGCAGACGAATGAAGAAGTTGATGGAGAGACGGTGACCGGCGGAGAAGGGATCCGGCGAAATGGAAGCTCAAGGGCAGGGGGATAAACTGGGAATATGCTTGCTGTACGGTGGGATTTATAAGGAGAGTAAGGTTGATTTAAGAAAGAACAAACGGGCGTCATCGTGCACTTGTCGTGCGCCGTTCGTTATTCAAACAAACAAACTGTTGGTTAAGGCAATAAAATATAAACGAACAAACAAATAAAAAAACTGCGAAAGCCAAATGGTAATTGACTATTTGTGGCCTCCGGCTAATAGAAAGAGTCGTGATATTGACATCAATATTTGTCCAATATAATCTTTCTTCTTGCTGTTTTATGTGTATTTTTATTGAAATAAACGCACATCACCTCATCACCACAACACGTGTATCTACACCGTAAATAAAAATCCTGTCACGTTTTCAATTATAACTTTTATGATTTTTATAATATTCTGTTAGATAGATTATAAAAATAAACCATTCAGTTATCTGTATGTCAAATTCTAATTATAATAGAGAGTTTAAATATATAATACTAGTGGTGTAGTGCATATCAAGTTCCTATTTCTTGTTTGTCCTATATTTTTACAACAGATATCTATTGATGATCGAGCATCTTCAATAAGAAGAATCGCTACATGGCTAATTAGTTGCCACTTTGGCAAATGGCACTTGCCGGGTTTGTTTTTCTAGGCTCGAGCAAAGTTGGATGATGGATTCCAATGTCGTTTCACCTTACTTTGAAGTTTTAACCTCAGAAATGGCAAATGTCGAGAATGCAATTGAGTGACATCGTAAGTTGGATAGTTTATTGAACAGTATGAAATTCACGCACCACACACAGAGAACTTTTTCATGTTCCAAAAGAAAGGATTTAACAAAATCAAAAGAATTGGGTATTGATCGTATATATTAGATGGGGGGAGGGTATTTGTGTGGTTAAGATCTTTTCTTTTGCTTCAAACAAAAAATCTCCAGATCTGTTTGATCTAGCTAGTTCGGTGTCTGAACATCACTTGGAAGATCCGGCTCCATGTGGGACATCCCCAGGACGAGTCATAGTAGTCGGAGCAGATCCTATCGTCGTGCAAAAAATGCATCAAATGTGGATATGTAAGGTAAAGCACGAATATTTCAAGCATGAAGTAACATTTTTAGTTGTGCTCACCCTCAAATCCTCTATCCACAAGAACCAATGACCGAAGCTCACAATTGGCAAAGCTGTATAAACAGAGGAAGCCGCGATTAGTGATTGATTCAAGTAATTGTATGATGAAAAGTAAAGATTAGCCTAAATAACCACTAAACTAGTAACTCACCGTGTGCAAATTTCATCTTTCACTTCAGTATTACAATCGTGTCCAAAGGCGGTGAGAGCACGGTATAAGAATCCACTATGGCTGACTATTGCTATCTCCCCCTCCTTCCTTGTCGATAACCTGAATATTTAACATTTGACAAAGCTAAATCCTACTACTACTACAGACGTACAAATTATCAAACTATAGGCTAAAAACTGAAGATATGGATCAGAATACTATGAAGTGATTGCCATTTGTACTGATGGATTAACTTATAAGGTATTTACCATTCCATGAATTTCAACCCTCTAGCAGCAACTTCTGGACGTGTCTCTCTAACATCCTCCTTCCACAAGACGTCGTCATCACTTTCTATCTGGAAAGAAGAAATCAAGGAATACCAATTGGATGAATGTACCTAAACTATTCTATACATCAATAACTTATAATTATATCAGTACTTGCCAATGAAAAATCAATTGCAGGGAAAACGGGTCTGTACTCCCTGATGCTCCTCCTCTTATCAGATGGAATGAAGTCCCTGCACAATGTCTCTCAGATCAATACATAGATGATAGGAACAAAGAACCTCTATCTATGATTTAGGAACAAAAGTATACCAAATATTCTCGACATTCCTCTACTGCTAAAAATGGGGGCAGTTAAAACTAGAAATGGCAGGGCGGTTGCTATTCCACGCGTTCTCCACCATGAGAGGCGTTGTTGCATCTATCCCGTTACTGTAACCTTCACCTCCAAAAACTCCAACAGCAGTTTGCATAGTCCTACATATAAGGCCGGATGAGCATTAGATTACAATTGCGCGCTTGAGCAAATTTAGCAACAGTCTAAACCAAAAACAAATCATTTGTTTACCTAGTCAAAGGAGAAGTAATAACTAATTCAATCTTCTCAAAAATACCAGAAGCATGGACATGTTTCCGTAAGTTATCAACCTGTCAAAAGCGCTAGGAGTTGATTAGAGATTACATATAAAGAATTGACCAATTGAATCAATGAACAAAGCCGAATGACATCGACTGTACTTATCAAACACCTGTTCCCACCCAAATGGTGTTAAAGTGGCGTCAAAGTAATCATAAGAGAAATATGCTTGTTCGTCTTTATCTCCTGCAACATTGTGAAACCCTTGCGCATGTCGAACCTGTAAGTACAAATTAAACGAATGGCTTCAAACCACTGATTTAACTGAATTTTCATGAACAGAAGAGATTCGGAACAAACCAGATGAATGATTTTACATCGGCGCTCGGGATAAAGACCAAGGCTCCCTTGGGAAGCCATATCTACAGATAAGTAACAAGGCCAAGACGACGAGATTGAATCAGCAAATTAACAAGAACGAATTGAGATGTTCAGCCATTTTCATGTCAAATGTCAACGCACGATCAGGCCGCAGATTTGGTACTTGTAATTTTCAATAATATATCATATGTACAAAGATAGAAGCTCAAGTCTCACGTTTTTCTTTGCTTCAAACTCTTTAATACGATTTTTACTGGAAATTTCAAGATCTCAACCACGAGATTAACAGCAGACAAACGCCTTTAACTAAGTCTAATATCAAAGATTTTGTTTCAGTAACCACAAAATACACCAGCAAGAATGAAGCAGTTCAACATCATGAAGAAAATAAAAGATGCAAAGAAGAAATACTACGTAAGAGATCGAAGAAATCAACGGAAAGATTCCACGCGATTAAAACGACCGCCGTCATCAGAACTTAAGATCGCATATGAACTTACAAATTGATTCGCAAACAAGAAAAATAAGGAAGGAAGGACGGAAACGATAATTGAGGAGAACTGAAGCATACCGGAACGCGGAAACGGAAGCTGAGGGGAAAGGGAGCGCGAAGGCAGGAGAATAAAGCGAGGATGAGATGTCCAGTTTTTTTTTTTTTTTAAATGTGAAGCTAAATGGTGGTTAATTGGTCATCGTCGTCTAATCATGCGCCGTACGTGGCCTGCACTTTGTGTCTCGTTTTCGGTTTCCTCTATTACATATTTACATAAGGGTATGAAAGTGTATTTTTAACTTTACAGTACAATTATAGTTTGCATTTCTTTGACGTTTAGTGTTATTACCTTTTTAAAGTTATTGGAATTTGATATAATCGTAGACATACTACTTTTTTGAAAGAATGATTTTACGGCACTGACTGACATTAAGAGTATATACATTAGTACTTATTTACCCAAAAACAAAAGATCTTAAACCTTAAAGAATCTTTGTATCGATAATACTATTTACATATGCGTTTGGGTTGGTTATCGTCTCATATTTTCAATCCTCTCTTTTTATTTAATTAACTTAAATTTTCTCATATTTTATATTTATTGGGTTTGACATTTTTATTGTTTCCAAGTTTAAGAGTTTTATTAGATTGAAAATTACATGTATTCTGGTGGAGGTGAAGTTATTTTTAACCAAGAATATTTTAGAAGTACATTTTCACATAGTGGTCGCATAGAGACGACAAACTGAGGAACCGTCATGAACAAGTCTTATCAGCCGGCTGTCAAAGAGCATCATTCTAAATGAGATTTTGAAGAGAGAATATTGAATTGGAAATATTGTGGTGTTTCATTGATCGGAAAGTTGTTACAATCTAGGGTTTTATACTCACGTGGCTTATAAAAACATGTGACTATTTTTCACTTATTTACATATTATGCCCCTTTATTACAAGTCTATACGTATTACATCCATATACTCCCTCAAGCTAGACTCGGAAACATGAGGCCAAGATTAGAAGCTAGAAAACGATGTTGTTGCTCCCTCAAGGCTTTCGTGAAAATGTCTGCAAGCTAAAGGGATGAACGAACATGAGTGGTAGAGATGAAACCTCGTTGCACTTCATCTCATACATAATGGCAATCCAATCGGAGGTGTTTTGTTCGTTCGTGAAAAACGGGGTTAGTAGCTAGAGCCTAGGTGTTGGGCGACTTTATTGTCACAATGCATAGAAATAGGGAGTGGAACTTGAAGATGAAGATCATAGAGCAATCCTTCAATCTAGACGATCTCATAGACTATTGAAGACATTGCTCGATATTCACTCTCAACAAATGATTTGGAGACAGTTTTCTACTTCTTGCACTTCCAAGAAACAAGGACAAATCCTAGAAAAAGACAATAACTAGTAATTGATTTACAAGAGAATACACAAGACCTCTAATCTACATCACTATATGCACAAAGTGAAATAGAAGAAGAGGTTGGATATGAAAGAGCCAGATGTAGAGTCCCTTTAAGGTAACGTAAGAGAAACATATCAGCTTGCCAATGTGGGACACGGAGGTGAAGCCAAGAACTGGCTTAGTTACTGGACTGGACAAGCAATATCTGGTCTCGTCGGTGTAAGATATTAAAGCCTACTAATGAGTCTTCGATATGATTTAATATCATCAGTCAAACTGCCATCAACTGGTGTGAGTTTCAAATTACGTTGCATGGGGAATTGGCTAGCTTTGCAATCAAGCATATTGGATGAGGTAAGTATGTCCATAATGTACTTGTGTTGGTTAAGAAGTATGCTAGTGGGGATATTAGATATCTCTATTCCTATAAAGAATCTGGCAAGACCCAAATCCTTTGATGGCGAAGGCGCCATCAAGAGCCTTCTTGGTAACTACAATCTGAGATGGAACATTGCTAGTGAGCAAGAGGTCATCACATAGACCAAGGCCATTGTAATTTCAGATTGCTCCTTCTTAACAAAGAGAGAGTAATCCTATTTAGATTGAGTATATCCAAGCTTTAGCAAGAGCTTAGTCAACTCCATATTCCATTGGTGACTTGCTTGCTTAAGGCCAAACAAAGAGCGCTTGAGGTGACATACTTGGTTAGGTAAGACACGATTATAGCCTTGAGGTGGGGACATGTAGACCCTTTCATCCAAAAAACCATGTAAAAACGCGTTATTTATGTCTAATGGATGTAGAGGCCATGACTTGGTAGCAACCATGGCAAGAAGAACTCGAACAGTTGTGAACTTGGATACATGTGAAAAAGTATGCTTATAGTCCTTGTCCATCACTTGATTGTAACCTTTGGCACCATTCTTCCTTTTAGAACCAATTTGGAGCCAATTTCCTTATGTCATTGAGGTAAGGAAGTGAGCTCCCATGTGTTGTTATATCAGGGCATTGAGTTCCTTATTCATAACCTGAACCTAAAGAGGATCAGTCTTTGCTTGAGCATAATAGGTAGGCTCAAAGACCGAAATAGCATTGTATACAAAATAAGCATAATTAGGGTCAGGGATAAGATTTTGTAGTTGGGGAAACAAGGGTGTAGTGGAGATAGAAGCACACACATAATCATTTTATTTGACAGGCCGAGTAGTGTTTTTGGATGGGGAAAGAGGTGGAGGAATATAAGATGATGGGGTAGAAGAGGAAGAAGACGAAGTGGAAGGGATAGAAGAAGGATCGGAAGAGGAAATGAAAGATGATAAAGGGGAAGAAAGGGGAAGTGGGTTATGATTTAAAGAGGAAGATGGTGGAAGATTGGACCTAAGAGGTAAAATTGTGGTTGATTTGAGTTGGTCACATGGAGGTGGAGGCTTGCTTTAAGCTTGATGGCTATCCAGACTGGTACAAAGGACCAAAGAGTCGAAGACTCAACAAAATGATAGATCACAACATATACCTTCATGGTTATCCTAAGCAATTGTTTTCTTATTGATAGGGTCCTGAAAGAAAGAAATTGGAAGGGTCAAAGATAGTTGTGCACAATGTATGAACAACTAATCGAGCCACAAATATAAGGTTGTGCTTGAATTCAGGCATGAATATAACATCTTCCATAATAAGTGTAGGTGAAATCTGAATAGCTCTAGAGTGAGTCACAGTCTTGATTGAACCATTTGGAAGACCAATCTAAATATGCTTATGTAATATATGCATCTTAGAGAAAAGAGCATGAGAAAAGCATACATGATCTGTAGGTCCAAAATCGACAATCTATATATGTGGTGGGAAGAAAACATGAGCAATAAGAGGTAGTAGTACTTGCAAAATTAATATATCTAGTATTTATATCTCCTCCAGATTTCTTGCTAACTAGCTTTAGCATTTCCTAGAGCATGGCAGAGACAGTATTGTGGTCCATGCTTATGTTGTTAGCATCATCCAAAGGTTTATTACCCACCGACCATCAAAAACATTACCAACAAAAGAATGAGGGACATTATTGCCTGAAGGTACATGTTGTGATCTATCATTTTGTTGAGTCTTCGGCCCTTTGTACCAGTCCGGATAGCCATGAATCTTAAAGCAAGCCTCCTTCAAATGACATATCTCCTTGCAATGATCACATTTTTTGTCCCATCGATCTTTTCTATAGTCTTGTCTACCTACTTCCCCTAACTTGTCTATTAGCTACTAAGGCCTCATGAGGAATAGACATAGTGGAGGTGGCTTCTTTTTTGCTTCTCCACTTGTAACACCATATGAAAGGCTCTATTCAGGGATGGTAAAGCCTCAAGGAACAAAATAGTCTCTTTTTCATTTTAATAAATAGATGATCAACCTGACATAGTCAACTAGGTCGCTTAATCTCATCAAAGAATTAGATTAAGCAAAATTTAGCTTCTCTTTCAACCAAAAGTTTAGGAATCTCACATTTGCAATGGACAATCCCAACATAATGACAAGCAGGTAATGCATCATATGCATGTAGTTCATCCCATCATAATGACAAGCAAGTAATGCATCTTTGCAGATTCCACATACAAGAGCTTATCAACTACATCATTCTTCACCGCATGAATGATCCAACACCGGATCATGTAATCTGCTCGAATCCATCGAGTAGATTTCTCCTCATTTGTTTCATCTTTAGTGCAAGAACCATTGATGAATCTAATTTTTCAATTTCGCTCATAGTGTCATGTGTATTCCTCGTTTCCAGGTTGCAAAATTGTTGTCATCGAACATGTTTAAAACCAGCTGCATACCAAGATTGTTTGATGACGCCAAGTATAGAGGATCAATAGAATTTTCAGTCATTGCTCGTTGTCCTCCTATATCGCTCTCATTCTCAATGACAATCGGAACTTCATTAGAGTTTACTTCAATCATCTTGTCGATCGGGAACATAATAGAAAAAGGAAAAAAAAATGTCTGTGATTGAAGAATTGATTAACAAACGTCAAAAAAAATGTTGACTTTCGAAAAAAACATGTTGATATGAACTTCACCAAATGACTATACATGGAACATGATATCACCTAGAAATATTTTCGCTTGTCACGGGGGTTTTAAATACTCGTAACACAATTGATTGCTCGTAGATTTTCTCCCTCAATTTCTATTATCCGATATCTTTATTTTTTAACTTCGAAAAACCTTTTACAAGGACATGTGACCCAAATTTTAAAGATTGACAATCTCGAAAGTTTTCCAAAGTTCATAAATATGACATTGACATTTGAGTTATTTATGACAAATCCATAAGTCGATGGCCGATGCACAATTTGATACCATCTTAGTCGAGTTTCATTCTCGGTGGCCTAATCCTCTTCTTATTACGAAACTTCTCTCTCCGTCCAATATTCATTAAATTCATTTTAAATTAAAATGAAACACATCTAAAATTTAAAAATAAAAATAAAACACTGAATATCAAAGTACTAAAATGTCAAATTTGGCAGGAATTTACACGGGCCAAATGCCAAATGGGCTCTTGTCCGAGTTGAATAAACTCAAAAGACCAATTACTTTTGAGCCTTTTGTTTTTCAGCATGTAGGACTTGTGATCAGAAACTAACCCTTTTAATCTACTATATAATAAACAAGAAGTGGTTAATGTCACATGTCATCACCACATTAAATTTCGCTACATGTCATCTTTATATTAAGTCATGTCGGTTTGGCTTCGATAAAGTAAGATCCTCACGATCCGGCATTCATAAGGGCAGAACGATGTTTGATAACTAAGCAGAGGAAGTTCTTTTAGCAAGGGAGGATTCCAATTGAAATCCTGCATCTATTGGCGGATAACACTACATACTTGTTTGGTTATCTTCTCATTGTGCCACCTAATTATTCTATTTTTATTCTAAAAATATTATGTTGATATTAATGAAGATAATATATCCTAATTTAGATGTTGTGATCTTATATATTTAGAAAGACAATATACAATTAACGAAATTAAAAAATATAATAGACAATAAATATTGTCCAATGTATTTTTTATGCCACATTTATACCTATTTACCACTAATAATTATACGTGATATTTATACAAAAATATTCATTAATGTACTATTTTCTTACAAATTTTTTTAATATTGTTACGTATAGTTGGATGCACGATCATATTACTCACTTAATTTTATTTTTTTAATATTTATAGTTAATTTTTTTACAGTAATATATCTATAAATATAATCACAACTTCAATGTATTAATTTAAACAATTCCGTGCTTGGCACGGGAATTAAGCCAGTTACTTTTCTATTTCTAGTCATATGAAATTTTTTCAAATTGTATGCATTTCACCTCACTATCTACGGCCCTAGCCACACATACATATTAGATTGTTCCAAAGTGGGCCTACTGGGCCATATACAACGGCCCATTTAAGCTTGTGCTCTGCTATACAGGCCTTGGAGGCACAATTGACCGTTACATTGGCTCCCTAGAACATCTATAATCTTGGAAACATGCTACAACAAATCAATATATACAACTAAAAATATCATAAACATATACAATCAAATTTCCGTCTAAATTTGGTGAAAACTTGTCAAAAATTATAAGAACTATTTTCAATTGTATATGGAAGTTTTATTTGTCAAGAATTTCACTGCTTAAGTTTTGAACCAATAAAATCGTTCAAGCGAACCTGGAGAAACCGTTTATTTCGATCTAAAACATAATTATAATCACTATTATTATTATTTATTGTTTTTGGTGGGGTCATATGCCGGAAAACAAATTCTAGTGGGACAGATTTGCAAGGAAATCAGCGAGGCTGTCATTAATCAATAATCATGATTATGGTATGATGATAATTAAGTAGTTTATTCATAAGAACTAAAAGAAGTGGGGAAAATACAAAAGAGGGAGATCGAGAATTGATTAAAAAAGAATGAATAAGACAAAAAGATGTTTAGCTAAATAAAGAAGATGCATGCATGGGTAGTAAATTACTTGTTAATGTGTAAATCAATGGAATTCGAAGAAATTGGTGTCCACTTTAACTGTAAATTAATATAAATATATCGTTAAGTATGTGGATCAAGGTTGTCATTGTATATGCACTGTTGAATGTTTGAAATTTCAGTATGAGGTTGATGTTTATATATTTGATTTACTGTTCATTATGATCCCTTTGATGTTGCTTACTTGTCTTCCCAATTATGATTCCCTACATCCAAATCCAAATTTTATAACGTATCTATAGGGTATGAGTAGCACGCACCCTACAAGATGTTATATATATATATATATATATATATATATATATATATATATATATATATATATATATAACTGATCAGAACTATGAACTATATATGAATCGAAAACTCGTCAAAATAATTAACCTAATAAAGGCCCGTGTTTAAAATTTATACATTTTTTATTAAAATTTTAAAACTAAAAAATTCAAGCATTAGTCCTTATTTGCTCTATCTATCATCTATGTTGGACTCAGACAGTCAGACCGGGATCAACAGCCTATTTAGACGAAGAAAAAAAAAAAAGAAAAAGAAGATGGATCAACCCGAAATTTTATGGGAGATTATTTATGTCGGACCGTAATCTATATATATCTACTAAAACAATGTACAAGGTTGCTGACGTGGCGCACCGTGTGAGCAGTATTTTGAAATGGAGCTTCTACAGTTAATGCCAATAAATCTTTTTTTTAAAACCATCTATTTTATTTCTATATTTTTTTAAATCTATTTATTTTACTAAATAGCCGTCACGATTTTCCCCCCTAATTTTTTTTTACTAAATTATTTAATAAACCATAAAAAAAATTTTACTAAATTATTAATTTAACCATCAAATCTTGAGCCATCAAATCTTTTATGTTACCTTACAATAAAACTTAAACTTTCCCTGTAAATTTTAATTTTCACCCTATATATTTCTTATTTCCTTCCTTTTATATTGATATTTTTTAAAAAAAGAATTTAGCCATCAAATCTTTTAATTTTAAATTGCACAATTTTTTGAACAATTTCACGTTACTTTTTTTTAAAGTTTTTATCCCACATCGACTATATGTAGAGTTGATAGTTTGAGAACATGTATAATTTTTATAATAACGGATTATTATCCCCTTTATGTAGGTCATTGACCTACAAGTTCTCAAACTGTCATTGACCTACTATTTAAAGTTGATAAAGGTTCTTGGCCTTTTGGATATTCCATTATATGTAAAGTTGATAGCTTGAGAAACATGTATAAATAGGGGGTTTGAAGATTACACAAATCATCCATTTCTTGGCCTTTTGGCAAAGTTAAAGTATAATTTTTATAATAACGGATTATTATCCTTTATATGGGTCATTTACATACTATGTATAATTTTTATAATAACGGATTATTATCCTTTATGTGGTCATTGACCTACTATTTTGTGAGTATCCCACCGACCGTTGACCTACTTTTTTTGTGGGTATCCACATCGACTATAGGGGTTCATTGTGGGTCGTTGACCTTTTTTCTATCCCCTACATCGATTATAAGTAAGACTGATATTTTTTTACTAAATTATTTAATAAACCATAAAATCTTTTTTACTAAATTATTAATTTAACCGCAAAAACTTTAGCCATCAAATCTTTTACGTTAAGTGACAATAAAATTTAAACTTTCCCTGTACATTATAATTTCCACCCTATATATTTCTTATTTCCTTCCTTTTATATTGATATTTTAAAAAAAAATTAGCCATCAAATCTTTTAATTTTAAATTACACAATTTTTTGAACGATTTCACGTTACTTTTTTTTAACGTTTTCATCCCACATCGACTGTATGTAAAGTAGATAGTTTGAGAACATGTATAAATAGGGGGTTTGAAGATTACACAAATCATCTATTTCTTGGCCTTTTGGCAAAGTTAAAATATAATTTTTATAATAACAAGTAGTATGTAGTGGGTCATTGACCTACTATTTTGTGGGTATCCAAGGTTGACAGTTAGTTTGAGAACTAGAGGGGTTTGAAGATTAGTATCCGTTACATGGGTCATTGACCTACTCTTTTGCTATCCATTTTTTTGGCCTTTTAGCCAAGGTCAAGTATTATACTGTTTTTGGGTCCTTAAATATTTTCATCTTGGTTAAGGTCAAGTGTAATTTTTATTTATATTGGATATTCCGTTATATGGGTCGTTGACCTAATATTTTCAACGATTTTTGCTATCCCACATAGATTATAAGTAAGAATGACAGTTTGAGGACTTGTATAAATAAAGGATTTGAAGATTAAACAAATCATACAATATTTTTAATAACGTTTTTGTTAAAATTATTATCATGAATTTTTATAAAAAAAAATCATATTTTTAGTACAATCATATTTTTAAGATTAATATTCAATACCTAATGTATAAACATTATAATAAAAAAAATTTAAACAAAATCCGCACAAGGTGCGGGCAATGAACTTGTAGGTATATAAACTGGCGTAATTCGGGATTTGATATAAATTAATGTATTAACATTATT
The DNA here is from genome assembly GCA_002319775.1 of Fagopyrum tataricum. Lineage (NCBI taxonomy): Eukaryota > Viridiplantae > Streptophyta > Magnoliopsida > Caryophyllales > Polygonaceae > Fagopyrum > Fagopyrum tataricum. Next base: position 51,732,169 of record CM008280.1, on the reverse strand, counting down.
AAAACTGATTTTTTATGCTATTTTTTATCTTTTCATCAAAAAATACGTATATGTTTTGAAGTGGGCTTTTAACCTTATTTTTATGATTATTTTGTATCATTGGTGTTCCTTTATTTGTGATTATAATTATTACTGCTAAATATATAGGTTTTGTTGTCTATCATGGAGTCGAATGCGAAAGAAAATCGACTTTATTGTATGTCTATTTGTAAAGGAAAGAGGGAGAAATGTAATGACGTTATTCTTTCGAAATTACAATGTAAAGGGAACCGATTAACGGATGTCTTTGATTACACAAAGATCGATTGTCTCATCGTCATCTTGAAAAATTTTGAACGAGTTTTATTAAAATAAATATACATATATATCCAACAAAATAGAATATGAAAAGTACATATATCACATATTACTCACACATTATATATATATATATATATATATATATATATATATATATATATATTAAAATACCCGTACAAGGCACGGATACTAAACTAGTTTTTATATCTAAAATTAGTGCGAGATTGAACAAATTATTTATAAAATAAGATCTAAATCCACCTTTTACTTTAAAAAAAAAAGAAACTGAAATATTGCGCAGGAGTTTCGCCCTCTTTATATTTCATTTATTCTATATTTCTATATTGTTCAAACGAAAACATCTTGTATCGTTTTTGTATTTTTCTTCCATGAAACGTCGTGGATTGAGAAAAGCAGCCTATTCTGACCAAACATATTTCTCACACACTTCATGAACCTTGCCATTATCAATGTATAAACATGTGGCTATCACAATTTACTACTATATGTCTATCGTTTTGTATTGATAAAAATGAATTTTGATTAACTCATTCATTTGAAGTAGGGATTGGGTAAAAGTAAGAAGAAAATAAAGAGACGGAGTGCATGATAAGGAGAAAGGAAAAGAATGCAAACACATCTTTTGATGTTGTGAAGGTACGTTGAAATGGGTATGCTCATCTGTGTTTTCTTCCAAACTGAACATGGCCTCTCCCTCTATTCATTCATATGTACGTACACAGATCGAGAAGCACCTGACCCAAAATCCTCATCATATTTCTCAAACTAACCGTTTTCAATATTATAGGTATATACAAAACACGTAATTATGAATGAATTGAGTATTTACGGGAAATGGAATCATATATTTCCCTTGGCTTTGGCTTTGGCTTCAAACTTGATAACATGCCAAACACAAAATGCCAACTGCCACTGCCGACTTTTACGGGACACAAAATGAAACTCACACTCTTCACTTCAGCCTCACATTTTTATTTATTAAACAAAAACCATATACTTTAAGGACTTTGCCCTCATTAGTAGGGTACATACCCTACGAATTCATTACTCGACTCCTACTTTATATTATCTTATGCACATTCCATAATGTAATTAATAAACTTACTATAAAGTCATATTGGTAATTTAGTGTAGTAATGAAGGGTTAGTTAGGTAATTATGCATTTACATTGAGAGGAATAGTAGCAAGGCATCGGCAGACGCGAGTCATAAAAAAGGACGTTCGACAGAGACAGTGCTGGTGGCTAAACAACAAACCAGGCCAGGTAGTCTAGAGCGGTTTCCGGTTTTCAGATACAATGGGCTGTTTTCGGTTTGGAGTAACCACGTAATCAGCTTCTTCCATCAGTCATTACAAATGGTAATATATGCAATTCATTTCTTCTTTTATATGCTAAACCTACTTCTGCTAATATTTACTTTTTACAGTTTTTTTTTCTTTTTTACTTACAACTCTATCAAAATCAATATATATTTTATAAGTGTACACTTTGTTCACTAATTAGTTGTAAATTTATGATAAAAATCATGACATTCACCACAAAATATAATTATTTTGGGGATTTATTATAAAATAGTATTTTAAAACCCCGTCTTTAGATATCGCTACTATGCAGCCCTAGACCTGGGCATCTCCGGACCCGGGCCGGACTCGGACAGACTTGCGTGAAAAATTTGCCCGTTTTGCGGGCTGGACTCAGGTCGAGCTCGGACTTCATGCCTAAGGTCGTATTCGTACCCGTCTGGAGCGGGCTTCGGGTCGGGCGGGCGCCCCAGTTTTTTTATACATATTTTATAAAAATATTAAATATACATATTAAATATATGATAACAAAATTATAACACACAATTCAAAGTAAAATGGTCGTGAACATTTGAACCTTATCTTGAGGTATCGGGTTCGATTCTTACTATTCACATATATATATATATATATATTTATATATATTACATATTTAAATTTAAAAAAATAAAACGGGCTTGGCGGGCCGGGCTTAATGGTCGTGCCAGGCCTACCTTATGCGCCATACCCGCCCAATTTCGCGGGCGGCCGGACGGGCGAGCTTGCCTGCGTTTGCCCAAGTCTACAATGCCCGGATATGATCAAGCCGGTCTAGCTACAATGCCATGTTACCCGGACTACACTCAGGTTGACATTCATATTGCTTGCTTTGCACTACACAACTTCATTGGGTTATACTCAAGGTACGATGACTTGTCGGAAGATGAAAAGGAGATGGCAACAACAAGCCAGGAGGATGTAGAAGAAGAGAAGGGGACCAATGGCAATGACAACGGAAGAGGAATGACAAATTTTCGTGACCGTATTGCTTCAGCAATATGGAATGCTAGTAGGAGTATGTAGCAATAGTTTGCTCAACAATATTCGTGACCGTATTGCTAGTACGATGACTTGTCCTGAAAATGTTTTAATCACTTTTTTTTATTATTCGGTGTAAGTTTGTTTTGTTTTCCTTGCACGTATCTATTCCTATTTCTCAATGCATGTGATCAAAACACTTGTTAATGCAGAAGATGAAAACCCTGTCATCGCAAAAGTTTACTTTCTGTTCTTACATCCAAGTAGTAACTACAACACAACTAAGGTACGCAACAAATATTGATAAACAGACAACAAGTACATGTGTAACAAAGACTAATAGTACATGAAATACGCAACAAGTGCTACCCCGATAACCAAACTCCATACAAAAGCATTGAAACATTCTCGAGATTGAATCTACATGTTTTTTTCCTTTCTCTTCAGCAAGTTCCCACCTTAGTGACTCAATAACGTCTCTCTTTTCCATGTCCCACATGCATAGTTTTGGACATTATAGTCCAATGTTTTCTTAGACTCACGTAACCCTGCGACATACACTTGCAGTACTTCAGAGTTGGGGATATCAGCAAATGTGCACCTCAACATCTCATCTTCAGCTAGATTATCCTTTGGCATTGATAGCCCACCATGTCTCCAATCAGCGTAGTTTGGATCTCCGTTGTCACAACTAGAGTCGTCCGACATAATACATATTGAAAAATAAAGTTCAGCATTAAGAATTGTACAAACTGTGACATGAGAAGAATTGTACAGACTGAAGAATGTAGTTATAATGGTAGCATGATTAAGACTCTTGTGATGTTCTAATGAAGCAGAAACTGTGTCTAACTAGAGCCTACGTGATCAATGAACACAATGCATAACAACAATAACATAGGAATTTTCTAATTGTCTCTAACTGAAGCAGAAACTGTGTCTCTAACTGGATTACCTTCTCTCTTTTTTTCTAGCTTCCCTAGTTCTCTATATGAACATTTTTATTCTGGAACCTAGTGCAGAGAATGCAAGTATATATATGCAGAGAGAATGTATGTAAAGTATGTAGAGAATGCAATATATGCAGAGAGAATGTATGTAAAGTATGCAGAGAATGCAAGTATATATATCACACAATGCAGAGAATGCAAGTATATATCACACCAAATGCTAAACAATAGTAATGATATGCCTGCAAGAGGGGAACATGATCAAAATTCAACAGAGATGATCGAGAAATCATTCAACAGAGAACTCCAATGGCAACAATTCAACAACAATGTCATGCCTGCAAGTGGGAACATGTTCAAAATTCAATAGAGATGATCGAGAAATCATTCAACAAAGACTCCAATGCTAAAAATTCAACAGCAATGCCATGCCTGCAAGTGGGAACATGTTCAAAATTCAATAGAGATGATCGAGAAATCATTCAACAAAGAACTCCAATGCTAAAAATTCAACAGCAATGCCATGCTTGCAAGTGGGAACATGTTCAACAGAGATGATCGAGAAATCATTCAGTACAGAACTCAAATGGCAAGAATTCAACAGCAATGCCAAACTGCAAGTGGGAACATGTTCAAAATTCAACAAAAATGATAACTCATTTAGTAGAGAACTCAAATGGAAAAAATTCAACAGCAATGCCAAACTGCAAATGGAAACATGTTCAAAATTCAACTGCAATGAACTCCAATGGCAAAAATAACACAGTAGCAATGATAAACTCAGATGAACGATGAACCAATAAACCCGACGAAACCTAGAACTAGAGCTGAGAACTCCAATGGCAAATCAATCCTTCAATAGAGATGAGAAATCGAGACAAGATTAGAGGAAGGTTCATCCAATTGCTAAACCGACGACGAAACCCTAAAACTAGAGTTGAGAACATGTCAAGAACACTAGAACTAATAGATGAGAAGACAAACCGTACTCAGATGAACGATGGACGGCGGTGGTTCAACCGGTGGCCGGCGTTGCGTTTGTCAAAGCAAGACACACAAATCATCCTCGAGCTCTCCTTCGATGTCTCCCGCCCTCTCTGTCGTTGTAATACCCATCGAAATGAGCTGACCCTAACAATTTCCTAGTCACGTGCCTATCCACGTGACAAAGAAACACTACTTCAGTGCCAAACACACGTTAGCCTTTCAAAACACTAATTACTAGTGGTAAGTTGAAAATCATCCCTAAACACTCACAAGCCATACCACTAGTGTTTATGGCTACTCATGCCAAACACAATCTTAGCCTTTGCCCATCGAATGGTAGTTTTGATTTTAAGAGTGAGCATAAGGCAAACTTGCACGACAGCGCGAGAGTGTTACTCCTTTGAATAATATATGTCGACTAGGGTTGTTCACAGGTCCGGACCTGGACCGGACCGGAAATGGACCGAATTTTTCCGGTCTAAAACCGGATGGACCGGAATTTTAATATTTTTTTAAATTTAAAAAAAAATTACTTTTTTTATTAATTTTTGTCGCACCAAGCCTATTGCGAACTGGACCGGACCAAGAGTTAACTAATTAATTTTAATAATATTTTCACTAAAATTTTAATTTTTTTTCAAAAATTTCTTTTTTAAAAAAAATATCGGTCCGGACCGGATCGATTGTGGACCGGAATTCTTGGACCGAAGACCGGATCGATTGTGGACCGGAATTCTTGGACCGGACCGAAAAATAAACAGTACTTTTATGTTTCTCTTTTCCGGTAGATAAAAATAATGCAATTTGATATTTTCTATAAAAAGGGCTGGCCCAAATGAAGGGCTCATAGCGACCGTCTGGCCCACTCAGCCCACGTGTATGGAATTCCATTCAACTTTTTTACTTTTAAAATTTCACCAGATTTGGTATTTTCCGTACGTTGAGCATGTGGCGGAGATTCTTCCTCAGGTCCTTGTCACAAGAAATTCCCGAATTACCCCTCCTATTTTCCAAAACATCTTACCTATCTCTATACTAAAGCACTCCGTGAACATACACGTAACACAGTCTGGTGAATCCACGTCATTAAATTTACACGTGACACAATTTGGTAAATCCACGTCATTAAATTTACACGTGTCAATTTTTTTTGTTAATTAAGGTTTCATCATATTAAACATATTATTTAAATATTTGATTTACGAATTTTATTTTAAATATTTTACTAACTAATTTATTATTAGTCTCACGTATTATTAATTGACCTTTAATTAGTTATAATTTAAAAATCGAAATCATTAAGATTTGCAATCTAATTTTAAATATTTTGTTAACTTATAATTTTAATTTTAAATTGAACATTATACTTTCTAAAACCTATAAATTTCATTGTTTTATTTAAAACTTTTAAAAGATATTAATATTTTGTTTATCTATATTTTTAACTTTTTTTTTTCTTTTTTTGAAACTTATAAACTTTATTTTTTTTTCTTCTGAAATTCATTTTTTTAAAGGATTAAATATTTCTTCACTTTAAAAAATAAAAATATAACAATAACAAAACGTTTTTTTAGAATAAGTTTTTTTACATATAAAAAATTTGATTTTAATATTTTTTTGAAAAAATTTCTGATATTTTTAAATAATTTTTTTATCAAAACTCATAAATTATTGAAAAAAATATGGAAAAAATCGGAAATTTTTTTTACCAAATTATTTTTTTAAAAACAATATTGATATTTTTAATATAAATCAATTAGTTTTAATAAATAAAAAATCATTTACACAAAAGTATTTTAAAAATATCAGGAAACAAAATCAAGAAAGTTGCGATTTTTATGTAAAATTAAATATATTTTACTTAAATTATGACTTTTAACATATTAATTTATTTGAAAAAAAACAATTCACATTTCATTCATAACCCTAAATTTTTTATGACATGTAAAAAATTAGTTGTCAAGCCAAACCGGAGTTAGAATTTTGTTTCTAGAAAATAAGTTGTATTACTTTTTTTATAAATACGTTGTTAGTATGTATCACTTTCAATAAGTTTTAAAGGTGGTATTATTGAGTTTAATTGATAGTTGTTATTATTTTGAGTTTTCTTTTTCTTTTTTAAAAATATTTTTTTAGTAATATTTTTATTTTAATAACTTGACCTATGTTATTAATCTTATTAACTGTTAGGTACTTTCACTATTTAAATATAACCATTTGATATTATAATTTTTAACTCAGACATACTACTTATGTTAAGTCAATCTCTTTTATTAAACTTTAATATATTATTATTTGATATTATTAATTTAAATTTTATGATTTGTTTTATCCTTCATTTTTTGTTGTTATATGTTTTACGTATAATTTAAATTTTATGATTTGTTTATCATTCTTTTTTTTTGTTATTATATGTTTTACGTATGACTTCTTATCCATCTTATATATTAAAACAACCCGTGAACTGAAACTTGACGCAGTTTTGTACGGTCACCTCATCAATTTTACAGTGTCATCTATTAGTTAATCCACATTGCGTACCCTAACAATTAATTTAATAAACTCTAATTCTTTCTGGGATTGATACTAACTTTGACATTCGATTTTCTCAAAGGATATTGTCACGAAATCCTCTTTTCCGATTGTTGTTGCAGGATTTGGATTCTTTCCATTTCCATTCATAATGTGAAAATTACAGTCTTACAACAAGTATCACATAACAATTAATACAATCTCAACATAATGAATTATCAAACATTTTGTTATGACATGCAATTATTGTCTAACCCGTGCAGGGCACGGGTATTAAAACTAGTATATATTATAGGAGTAACACTCCTTGCCACGTGTCACGCAGAAAATTGCTAACTGCCACGTGTCATTTCAGCATTTAACCTCGCTCCAAAAATTTTAATTAAGTTTTTTTTTATATATTTTTGTTGAATATTAAAAACAATGCTAACAGACAATAAAATTATTTTAGAATCTTATATATTTGATTTTGATAAAAAAAAAAATTTGAGTCAACCAATTGCATAAAATTATTGCATTTGATTTCTTTTTTACTTCAGAAAAATATAATGCCAATTTTTAATTTATACTTCCTTATCCATAAATCATACTTGCCTAAATAATTTAAACAATATCTGAATATTTAACAAATATTTTTTTTGTTTATAAATAAATTATTTTCTACTCTTATACTCACACTATTTCATCAAGATGGGTTACTAAATGAGTATTATTTACTTTAATATTTTATTATTTTGTTGTCTAAGAATTGAGTCAACCAATTGGACCAATTGGACCAATTATATAACTAATAAAGTTAATCACAATAAGAACTTAATTGATTTCCAAATACTACTATATGTATATAGACCCGAAATATTACTTAGAAATTAATAAATCATATTACAAAATAAATTTTCTGTATACACAATTTAATTTGGTTACAATATTATTTCATATATATATTATATATATATATATATATATATATATATTCAAATGTATATATAATTATTATAAAAAATATCTAACTATATTTATGTTAAGACAATATAATATTTTATGCATAAAACTCAATGAAATATATTAAAAAGATAAATTTTCGAATCCGTGCAAGGCACGGGTAATACACTAGTTCATTATTATTTCTCACACATTCCATCTACTATATATATAATACTAAAGCAAAAGTAGATTTTGCCACATGTTATCACCATATTAAGACACCTAGGATTTTACCACATGTCATCACCACATTAAGCCACCTAGGATTTTGTCACATGTTACCACCACATTAAGTCACATCGGATTTTTCATATATCTTATTTATATTTAGTCAACTGTTTCCATTTTTATTTTATGTAGTTTCTTAGTTAAGAGAATGACATGAAATATGAAATATATAAATAAAAAGATTATGACATAAACAAAATTAACTTTCTATATTTAACAAATATTATACTATTTGTGTGTTAGAAGAATAAATTATATAGATTTTTTTTTAATTCAAGTTATTTTTAAACCAAGATATATGATTGGTCATTTACTTTTTACATTTCAAATAATTGGAAGTTTTGAATATAGATAGAATAATTTGATATTTATTAAGTAACACTTTAATTCATATATTTATTTATTTATTTTAATAATCAATTTATTTTATTTACTATAAATATATTTTCTTATAAAATTAAGAAAGCCAATTATTACAATAAATAGTATTATTGAACAAAAATATTATAACCAATAAAGATATTATATTATTATTCAAATATCTTATTTAGGAAATTTTATAATAGATAATCCTATGCAATTTTCTTTTAGAAAGTTTTTAAATTTTACCATTTTTTAATTAGTTTAATAATAAGTTTTAGTTTAAAATATAAGAAAATAGGTTAATCGAATATTCTAATAGATTATATATATATATATATATATATATGATCCGGTAGGAACCACCCTTAGAGTAAGGAATATGAACCTCTAAGATCCGTTGGATTAAAATTTGAACGGACATGATGGAAGGTACATAATAAGCTTCCATAGGTGAGATTCATATGATTGTTCAAATTTCACAAATAAATCATTAAATATTATACATATTAGGAAAACAAATATCCTATTTTTGGGCTATCCAAAAATAAACGTTGAATGAATTGATTCCCATTGACTAGTAAATTTTTATATAGAAGGATGTTCGTTAATTTTATATTATAAGATTGATTGTTATTTTTTTTAGTCGTTAATATGTATAATACTGTAAATTAACGACCAGAATTTTTTTAAAAAATAACGACTAGAATCAAACAAAAAATTAAAAAACTTAACGACTAAAAAAAAAATTAACGATCAAATTTGTGTTTTAGGAAATTTGGTCGTTAATATATTTTATAGAGAAATTTGACCGTTAATAAATTTTATAAGAAATTTGATCGTTGAATTTGTTAGGATTGGTCGTTAAAATTTGTTTTGGTAGTTAAAATATGAAAAAAGACATTTTTAACCACCAATTTTTCTCTATAAAATTTTAACGACCCACAAAATTTTAACGATGACTATATTAATGATATAAAAAAACATTTTAACGACCAAATTTTCTCTATAAATAAATAACGACCCAATATGAAAATAATGTATTACCATAATTTGGTCGTTATTATATTTTATAGAGAATTTTTGGTCGTTAAAATATTTTTATCATAATTCTATTAGAAGCAATATAATATTCTCATTAATTATTATCATAAACAATGTTAAATCTTGAACGTTCATCTATATTAATCCAATGGCTATTATAAGTCCCTATTGCCTACTCTAAGAGAGGGTCCTACATAATCCTAACTCTCTCTCTCTATATATATATATGAATATTCTTATGATATATTTGTGTCATTCCCGTGCAAGGCACGAGTACTAACCTAGTTAACCACTACTTCACTAGGTTATCTCAAATTCTCAGCGATTATCTTGCCGAGCCTTTAAAATACATAAACAAAGTTTGTTAATAGAGAGACAATATCAAACATAATAAAATTTTAAAGGAGTTTTTCATGTTTGATTTATCAAATTAATAACGATGAGGTCATTATCCTGAATCTAACTAGTTTTGCTTTAATATTAATATTAGATTTTATATATTGTTTAACTCACTCGAAAATATAATAGATATTATTTGTTGTTGATGTAGGGTTAGAAAACCCCCAATTATTGAGTACACAACCTTTTTTTTATACCCTCCGTTTCACATTATATATATTAATTTTCACACAAATATGAAAGACTAATATAAAACTAAAAAAAATAAAATAGATACATTAAATAACTACATTCTTTAATTATAGTATTTGAGTGTAATAGTTTTTCCACCATACTACAATTAATTATAATTACACACTACCAATGAGAGGGTAAGAATGATTTTTTCTCTCTTATTTATGAACGTAAATGGACAATTTTCAATGTTTTAATTAATGAAAAATATAAAGGGTTATAAACATGAACAAATAATGTGAAACAGAGAGTATTTATTATAAGCGTGTTCTAAGGGTACTAAACCTCCATCTCAACAAAAAAAAAAAAACACACTAAACCGATTTTTTTATATTTTATTTATTTATCTCACTTTTAAGTGCGAACAGATAATCTTTGTGTAGATCATTTTCACTAAAATCCTTATAAACAGGTTTCCACTCAAAAAAAATAAAAATCACTAGTGGTCATGATCCTTCACGTACGTTATTTAAACAATGAAATAAAATTATGTACTGAATCAATTAGTGTATGTAAATCGTATTTTACCTATAAAATAACAAAAAATGGATGAGTATTATCCACAAAAGTCCATGTCTCTACCATCATAATATGATTTGCATTTGCACCAGCACCTATACCACACATGCATAGAGTCGAATATATATTGGTTTTATTTGTTGAATAACATATAAGAATCACATTAGCTTGAGCTGGCCTAGTCTCCACGTATAACAAACCAACTACATGTTACTAAAATCACATTAGTAGAAACAATACAAAAGACAAATTAATTAACATTTGATTATATAGCAAATTGTCGTGATAATAATACCCACTTGTGTATAATAAATTAAGTAGAATGTAAATATAAAAGTAAAACTAGGGCAGTGTATAAATTCCACACCTCAATGCATAGGGGCAGTCGACGTCGACCGCAAAAGCCAAAGTTAAGTGATAGTATGTACAAGATTCCTAATCTTCAAATACAAACATACTATCAAGGACAAATTCCGACAATAAAACAAATCATAATAGCGGTATTATATGTACAAATTAACTTCTCGTAAGATCCATATATATCATATCGGTCACCGCCATTTTAATATAATTAATGTACGTTTAGCTACAAGTTTCAGTAATGTCAAACATTACTAGCTAGTAAGAATTACAGTTTAAAACACCCTAAATAATCAGTTTAGTTATACGAGGTGATGAATTACACATGATTATTAGAGTTTTATGTAAGTAAAGATGAGGTGGACATGCATGTCTAAAGCAAGTAGGATGGTTAATCGGTTTAGATCGATTCGGGACGAAGTTGTGAACCGAGGTTCGTGTATATAGAGTTGATTTTGGCAGATCGAGCTTCTCACTTGCGTTGATTTGTCTGGCATTTTTAAAAAGAAGTGTATATATATGTTTTGTGTCGATGCTTATCACATAAGTTCATCGGTTCTATTCAAAAATCAATTGGTAATATATAGAAGGAGTAATTCACCGACCTTATATAATAGCCTTAAATATCCCATTTTAGATGATAACTTATTTATCTTCAATATGTCCCCGTAAGTGTAATTAAGGTATGTATTTTGTTAACATTTGTCCACATTTTAGGATTGTCATCCAAATAGAAGCTTATTAATTATTATCTCCAACACAGACAACAAGTGCAACTTATTATCTTATGTTAAAGTCCAATACATACATCGTAGAGTGGGAGTCGTGTGCATATACGAGCACACATGAGCGTTTGGCCAAAAACTAACACATAAGTTCAATTTAATTTCTTAAAATTAATTAACATTAATATATAAAGCATCCGAACCGATCTTATACACTTCTTATATACTAAGATTTTTATAAAAAAAGTTATCTTCGAAACTTATTATCTTTAACAAATGGTGATCAGTGAAATGCCTTAACAATATAGCTCTAGATATAGTGACAAAATTGTGACAAATTGAATCTATTCTCGCGTTTTTTGGGACATGATGTGGTTGATCCAGCCAGGTAGAGTTAATGTACATGCAAATTGTACTTATATATATTGTTAATTAGGTTGAAATATCAATTTTTAGGTCACAAAGTCAACAATGTCCAACCATTATACGGCAGGTAAGTATATTTGAAAAAAGAAAAGTCCATTCACTAATTAAATTTCTTTTCAATGTAGTAGTAGTAATATCAACAAATATTAAGGGTTTGTTTGACACAATTTTTTAGGGTGGGCATGAGACGGGATTAAGGTCTTCTCAGTTCCGGTCCCGACTATTTTAAATGGGACTGGATCGGGACGGGCCTTAGAGATTTTTGATTGAATCTCACTGGGTCCTATTTCGTTTGTACATTAGTTTATTCAATGTTATTAAATATTACGTTTTTATTCACAAAATATTCGTATATATCGTACTTAAAACGCAAAAAACATTAAAGTTTCTAGAATTTTCATAATAACATATTAGATTTAAATTAAAGTTCCAAATATATAAATAAAAAGATATGTAAATGAATTTGGTACATTTGTCAATTTTGACGTTTGACCAACCTGATTTTATTTTTTAAAATATATAAACGTAACTATATAATAAATATATAAGTATTTCACTAATGTTTATGGATTATAACTCTTATTTATTATTTTAGTTAAAACTTTATTATATACGGGACGGGACGGGCCTAACGGGATGGAGAAGTTAAGGCCCATATCCTGTCCCAGATAGTTTTTGACGGGACGGATTCGGAACGGAATTTATAATTTTGAATGAAATCCCGCTAGGATTGGGACGAGATCGAAATGGACCCGGAACGGAACCGGAATTGGCGGAATTTTGTGCCCACCCTACAATTTTCAGAGGTAAGGAATCGGTTTTTTAAATAGCTTAAATATATTTCTAACGTTTGATTAGCAAAAAGGTATTGTAAGAGCAATTTTAGGAGTGAGTGATTGTAAAAAAATTATGTAAGAACGTATTAATAATTTAAGGTTTGTAACTTTCTTTTCAAAATTAATTATTTTATCGATCGATAAGGAAATTTTAAGTAATCATTTCTGACTTTTTTTCCAAATGTTAAGGGATTATTTGAAACATTACTTCGGTCAAAACAATGGTCTTTTTATATAAGATTGATTTATTCTAGAATATTTTTTTTTATGAATTTAAGTCGCTTCAACTTATCTTTCTAAATATAATATTTATAAATTATCAATGGTTATAGATAAATTAGTACATCAACTATTATTCATAAAATTAATATAATTTCAACCTTAATTTATAATTTATAATTTAACCAAACATCATATTTTAAAAATCACAGAGATCATTATTCATTCTAATTCTATCCCTGATTTCAATCCAATTTCTGTGTACCAAAAAAAGATCCAGGTGATTTAGCCTTCAATTTACATGATATACAAGTAGAATAGCATAATTTTACAAACTATTCAATTACAACTGGAAGATTATTATATAATGAGATTTAACGATGAGTTTAAATACCATATACGAATAACCTGACAGGGTTGAATGATTGTAAACTCCATACTTTTCGGTTAGGACAGAATTGTGGGTCAAACTTTACAGAGTAAAGTTGCAATTATAATATTCACTAATCTGATTGCGGGTATCCGTGAAAAGGACATGCCTTGAGAAAGAGGGAGAGATCGAAGAAGATGATTATAAAGGTAGATACCCTTCCAATCCAATGGTCATAACTCATAACTCAAAAATTATAATATACTATCATCGCCATCATCATGTACTCATAATAATTCATCTTTTTTATATAAATGTACAAGCAACCCTCTTCTCTTTCCTTCTTCTCCTATATATATTCCTCTTATCCTGGTTTTCCTCCTTCAATTAAGCATCCAGTTCTTCAAAACAAAAAAATGGAGTTAAATGGAGATGGTTTCTTGGAGGAATTGCTATCACTTGGAAGAGAAACCTGGGAAGCAAATCCTCTATTTTCAGCAAATTGGGGATTCAACACATTCGATGCCAACCCTATTCCTCCTCCTACTCTTCCAATCCTACCAAACACTTACGATTGTTTCTCTACCTTCATCAAACCAGATTTAAAGCCTCATTCAGTGAATTCTACAGCCCAGATTTGATTGACGATGGCTCTTACCAAAACTACAAGAATCAGATGGAAACGACGTCGTTTCCGGCTCAAGAAGACTTTTCAATGTCTGTTATAGAGGATGACAACATCAATTCTCAGTACAGTGTCGACTTGCAGACTGCATGCAAGCTGGAGAATACTCGACAGACAGCTGAAATCCCAGCTTTCAACATGGGTCTGTGTGTGGAGAAGAAGAGCAAAGTCAAAAGAGTTGAGGGTCAACCTTCTAAGAATCTCATGGCGGAAAGAAGGAGAAGAAAGAGGTTGAATGATCGTCTCTCTATGCTTAGATCTGTTGTTCCTAAGATTAGTAAGGTAAAATTTTACCCTTTTTTTTTATGATTTACTAATTAATAACTTTTAGATTCTTAGTTAATTTTTTTTTGTCTTTGTAGATGGACAGAACCTCAATATTAGGGGACACCATAGATTACATGAAAGAGTTACTTGAGAGAATAAATAGTTTGCAGGAGGAAATGGACGGTAGCTCAAGTGAAGTCAATGAAATGAGCATTTTCAAGGATCTAAGGCAAAATGATACTTTCATGAGGAATTCACCAAAGGTATTATATATATTAATTAAATATAATCATTTACAGTTTTTGATTGGATAAATGTGGTTGCAGTTTGATGTAGAGAGGCGAAACAACCATACTCGAGTTGAGATTTCATGTTCTGGTAAACAGGGACTTCTGCTATCAACTGTGACTACATTGGAAGCATTAGGGTTAGAGATTCAACAATGTGTTATCAGTTGCTTTAATGACTTTTCACTGCATGCAGCTTGCTCAGAGGTAAATTAATCACGATTAGCATCAAATGATAACTACCCAGTTTATGATTATCTGAAATTGTGAAATGGTTTTTAGGATTTGGAGCAAAGAACAGCAGTGAGTTCTGAAGACATAAAACAAGCACTGTTCAGAAATGCTGGTTATGGAGGAAGATGCTTGTGAAGATTTTGGGGGTAAAAAGGTAAATAAACGGGGGCAGAAGAGGAAAGTAAGTTGTCTTTTATGTTTTGGAAGCAAGGAATACTGTAGAGAGATGTTGCCCCATCTTCCTCATAGCCTCATCTGTGTTATAAGCTTCAATGGAGTTGTTATTTATATATCTAGCTGGTTCAATTGAGATTAGATCATCGTTGCTTTTTACAAAAAGATTTTTTATTTGAGTTCATCCAGTTTCCAAAGAAAGATCTGTTTCCACATTGAATGATTCCCATAATTGGAGATTGGAGATTGCTGTGTGTTACTGTGGTGAATGAGTAGCTGAGCTGGAAAGCCCTGTAAAAACAATAATTATAAAGTTACTAGTTACACTTTATGAAGATTATGAAACAAAAAGAGTCAAAAAGTGGTTTCTAACGACCATAATGAAAACAGCTGCTACTTTATGTTATTTTCAAAATTACCATGATTTGTATATAAGACCTTAATTCAAAGGCTGGGGAATCCTCTGCTATATTCATATTCTTTTCCTTCTGTTTTGTGTTCAGCTATTATACAAACTAAAGAAGGGTTAAACTTCATAGTTTACCATGGAAAGTTTACTGGTTGAATAAAAATTACCAATCTTGGAAAAGTGAAAAGTTAATTTACTGGCGCATGCAACAGTAAGAGAGGCAGATGATGGGACCAGTTTCCTGGTAAGCCTCATAATTTTTCTGAGTAGTGCAGATGAGTCTCAAAGGCTCCATGTGGAGGATACAACTTCTCTCAGAACCCTTATCTGGATAATGGATATGACTTTAGTCAACATAGGCAAACTTCATTTACTCTCTATGCAGACATTAAATAGGTCCTACGCCAACTTCATATATATTGAAGCCCTAATTACATAAGTTTTAGTTAGGTCCCTACAAAGTTGATGAAATACATACACCTCTTTATTCAAAAAGCATCAAACCATCTTGACTTTGTGTTTGTGTTTGAATTTAGAATCGAGTCCATTCATAGCCAACCAGCAGATTATGAGTCAAAAACCTTGAATCTTGTGTACATGTTTGTAGTAGTGTTCATTAAAGAGATCACTTTGTTTCTCCAAGGTTGTTGTAACATTTGCGATTCATCATTGGACACAACATGATGCTTTTTGTACCATACACGTGTAGTGAAAACATTAGAAACCGTTTTGTTCGATTGCGGCACTTGCGTTCTATTCCAAACTGAATCATGGAGATATTACGGAGGTTCACTGAGCACCATGCCGAATCTCTCTACCATTTAATTCTCTTTCACTTTGGCCGATATGAGTTCACCGGGTACTAGCAGCTTCTGTTTGGGAGTCACGTACTCTTGAATCGAGTAAGTGAACACCCAAAATGGAAAGCGCTTCCTTTTAGCCTCTTATCCTCTGAAAGGACATGCTACCATGTGTCATTCGCATAAGATTTAGCGAGAAGTCCGAATAATTAAAGGAGTCTGAGCGCCGGTTCGCTGCCCTAAACGTGCGGATAAAGCATCGTTAATCCGCGGTGAGGAAAGAACTAGTCAGAACCGAGGGAAGGCTGCCTCTTTCTTTTTGAGGGAGAGCGAGGAATATGTAACATCATATATAACACACCTACAATGTAATAACACGCAATAAAAAAGAAATTGTAAAAGACGTTAAACATCATATTAAAAAGAACATAGGACGTTTGTAATTGAAACATAACAAGTACGATCGAGATCATAACAAAATTCATTACAAACATGTTTGTCTCTAGTATCAAAGTGGAACTAGAAACCCTAGAGAACATTGTACTACATTTCAAACGAAACCTAAAAAAATGAACTCATAAAGTCAAGTGACCTACCCAAACATGACGTATAATACATAAATCTAGTCATCGGGTAGAAGACCCCTCTTTCCCTCTTTCTTAAACTCCCACTCAAGCCAAGGCAATCTTGCATCATTGTTAGGTAGTAGGGTGAACAACGTACGTAGGGAATCGACGATGATCATTGAAACAGCAAAAGCACCACAAGCCCGTACCTTGGACAAGGAAGCCTTCATCCACCATTCCCGCAATTATCTTCAAAGCATCCGTGTATGTACATTGGGGTTGGTTTGAGGCCCCTTTAGCCACGGAGTTTGCCTCTGCCTCGCACATTGACATCATAACACGATTAGCCTCCAAAGACGTAGTACGATTCTTTTGGTATAATGTTGAACCAACACTCTTACGGATGTTTCGTTTCCCTCCTTCGACTAATGGGATCCCATTTCGTTTCTTTCCCGTTTCACGCGTGGGAAGTGGGCAAGAAGTAGGAAGTTGCACATTGTCCAAACAACCAAGGTGTATTCGGGTCTACCGTTGTGTCATCTCCAATCAACTCATCAATAAAATCATGATCCGTTTGTTCACCCTTGATTGGCATTGGCATGTTCGGGGTAATGGGGTGGGCGCAGGGACAGTTAGGGCCATAGAAGGAGCGACACATTGATAACTTGTTGCAATTGTGCCTTCATAAAGTAACTCCATCATCGACTCCACCTCAGGGTTGAATCCATTCCTCTTAAAGACCCGATATTCGTCGTTTTCCTGTCAGTTCCAATAAAATAAAAAATTGTATTAAAAAAACAAAGCATAATGTAGGCAATGTAAAAACACTAATTTACTGTATCATCATACATGCAATTTTCGTGTCCACCATTCTGCACTTGCATCAATGCGTTGCTTCTCATAGTCCCATTCTAGTTCAGTTTCACCATGCTTGAAAGTCATCCACAACTTCCAAACCCTTCTCATGTTAAAGTATTTGTTCTTCAATGTATCTTTCGTGCACTTCGTACTCGTCTTCTCCTCAAATAATTCTGTCAGTTGAATCCAACTGAACCCATTCTTTCCATATTTCCCATTTTGCCTTTGGTAATTAGTAAGCATTTCTAAAAAATCCCTAGTTAGAGCATTTGTCCACGCAAAGGACTTTTCGTTCCTCTTACTCGTAGATCTACCGTTGTTATCAGCCATGATCTCTGAAACGATGTGGGCTTTGAAAGTAAAAATAAAAGCCAAATAAAATATGTTTCTCATTCAATATATAACTATGGTCATAATGCATAGCTCTCAATATCATCGTCCATTTCAAACAATAGCAATCAACAATTGTAATACAACGGGTCAATAAAATTTGATAAGGGACCAAGACTCATGCATATTGTCACGATTGAAACCGAGACCAACAATTTGATGTTGTTATACTATATTATTCACAAATCGAAACGCAAATGTACAGGCAATACACAAATGCCTAACAAATAGGGGTATAAGAAGAAGGGCAACAATAGCCACCGGCAACATAGTTCGCATCAAACAACACAACCATGTAAAACAAAATTTTGTTGGGCCTATTGTGTGGAAACGTAGAAGTGAAGGAACAAATGGGTGAATCACGCGACACAAGAACTTATGTCACTTCTCTTTCGTTAAACATTCACAAACTAAAGAATTCACAATGAACGAAGCATGCTCAAAATCATAGGGGACCAACAGTTGTGGACAAACCGGAATCGCGTAGAATTTCTATGACATGAAAGAAGGATGGAAGAATCGACAAGGCCTAATTGAAAAGATACTCACCTATCGATTCGAATTTGTAGAAGAATCAAAGCCTGGTGGAAGCAATCGAGCCCTCCAAATTTGTTTTGGGTTCTTCGTGTTGTTGTAGAAGATGGAAACCTTTGAGATTAATCTGCAGAAGAATCGACACATACATTTTGAGCCTCACGCGCGTGACAAGTGCAGAGTCATTTTTTTATCTCTTAAGCAAATTGAAACGTACTAAAATAAAATTTTACTAAACATCTCTACAAAGTTTTTTTTATGAAAACCTAATCTAAAAATCTCTTTTAAATACACAACCGCAAAATCTGGTCTAATTTTTATACAAAGTTTTTGTATGAAAACCTGATATAAAAATCTCTTTTGTGGCTGGTAGACCCAATTGAAGTGTGAACTGTAATACCACATTACACGCATGAGCACACAAGTATGCAAACTATGCTTGATGAACTTCCAACAAAATCAGCAATACATGATTAAGAGACAGCGTTAGCTCATCATTAGTAGAACCGCAAGTCATTTTTAGGCATGATTTGGTTCTTCTTCTCATATTCATCATTCGTCTGCTCAACAACTACACATGATTAATTAGTAGAAAATTTTGCTAAACTATAAGCTTATTTTTAAAAAATAAAGAAAAGAAAAGAAAAAGAAGCCATCTACACTGCAAAGAGTTAACTTATCCATCATCCTTTCCCTTTTTCTGTTCCAACTAACACAAGAGAATAAAGGACTGAAATATATATGTAAAACAAAACTGAAAAGGCAAATTGAATGGAGAATTATGTAAAGTAATCGGGAATAATGGTTTTATCTTTTACAGATTCCAAAATGTTTTGTCATGTTTTAACTTTTATGGTTACTATATCACAATCACGATCACGTACATTCACATTCACAATCAAATGAAAGGTAAAAGTGAAAAAGATAAAAAGACGAATCTCTGTAATCAATTAGCAATTTAGCATCACCATTATTATGGACGATCCAACACTAAGGAGGAGGGCATACCGTTCGAAACCCGAGGAGGAATATCTTCTTCACATCAATATATCGCTTTAACAACAATTATCCATTAAAGCATAATTTATCAGATCAAATCCCACCATTTCCAAAGAGAATAGCAATATTCGCCTTTAATCTTTCAACCAAATTATGGAAGGAACACGACGAGAGAGCGTACTGTTATGCAGTAGATCGCGACGAAGAAATATGAAAACAAAATCAGCAATTCGAACTGTTGATCGGATCAAACAGCCTAGCAAATGGAATTAGGAGAAGGTAATGAATTGAAATCTCCATAATGACATCAAACTGTTTATCGATCGGATCAAACAGTCTCACGGATGTAATTGGCAGAATCGTAGAGAATTCAAATCTCCATGATGATATCAAACTATTGATCGGGCCAAACAGCTAACAAAACAAAATCGAGGACGCGTACAGAATTGAAAATCTGTCGTTTTCGCGATTAAGGTGTGATATTTTTCGCTAAACCCTAATTCATTATCATATCGTCGTAAATCATAATAGTAGGGACGTGACTGCTTCTTGGGCTCTTGGGCTCTTGGGCTTTTTTCAGTTGGGCTTGATCTTTCACTGAAACTCAACACATGGGCCTAATTCAGCCCATCATATAGAAAACCCTTTAAACTGCACAATTCCTATGAACTTATTTTCATGCATACTCCACTATACAAGAAAGTTTAACATCACGTAGGAAACCAAATGTAAACACATTTACTTCTAACCAAACCAAGCATACACAATCCAAATGTGATCGATGTTAAGTATTTTGTCCATTACCTTAATATAATTTAGATTTGAAACAAACTCGAGTTGTTTGATTCGAACAACTCTAAAGATGACTAAATTAGTCTATTTTGTTGTTATATTATCCAAGCCATTTGAATTCGGTTTGAGCTTCACTCACAAAAAGGTCGATTCAGACTAGTTTACTTGACTTAAGAACCAAGTATAAGCATTTTTATAACTTAAATTTAAAACTTAGACTCGATTCGATTATAAACAACTAGAAACTCAACTAGCTTGGTTCGTGGCTGTGGAGTACGGATGTGTCTGAAATTTGCAATAAATTGAAGTGTTGAATGATGAATGTGCGCTTGAATAGAGTAAATGGGGTTTCACTACATGAATACGATAGTGAATACGTACAATAAGATAAAGTTTGTCAGCTGCGAATAAATGCCACAGAAAGAGGCATTTGACCCTTTCGTGATCTTCCCCTACCCAGCTTTGTACGCCTCTTGGAACTTGGGAGGATAATCTCAGACTGGGGTCCACCTGCTCTCCCACGTGGCCCTATTTGTCCTTTGTCTCCTGTAACGTGTCTCTTCATTATTGAATAACAATGGGCCTACCAAGCCCATTGTTTGACCCGATGGGGCCCATCAACGATTCAGCCGTGGGCAGTGGACCCCTCTCCAGCCTCCCGCCGTGGCAACATCCCGCAATATCTGCACTAAACTAATACTCTAATTACGTCGGCCTCTAACTAATAGAATAGACAAGTTCAACAGGCGGGGATCCAAGATCATATATCTCCATGATAATATGGGTCAACTTATGTGTTAGTCCCTCGAATTGTGATCAATCAGAAGATATTTTCATGGTCATGAGAAATAGAGACTAACGGTATTACAATAATAGTAAGGATAATCCTTTGTATTAACAAAATTCCTTTCTTAAGACATGTACATATCTTACAGTTTGTTTGTTTGTTTTTTTTTTACATAAATAAGGCTTATAATTTGTTATTTCCATGTCGAAATAGTGATTTAAAGATTTTGTGTACGTTACATTTTTATGATATTTTTTTGATAGATTATCGATTAGTTTTGTAATATATGAAAAACATAATAAAAATATTTTAAAAAATTTGTGATAAGTTGAGATTTATGAGTAGATTTTTATTGTGAATTTATTAAAAAAGACATACATTAAAAATAATAACAAAACATGCGAATGAATTTGAAGATAAATTAGACCAAAATTATCAAAAACTTCAAAAAGCTAATTGAAAGAGCATGAGTTTTGACTAAGAAGAAGACGCACATGAACTTCTTAACTGATTCACGGAAAGGGAGATCTATTTAGAGGTCAGCGGACATGTTAGTGTTTGGATCGATTGATGAAAAACATGTTTTTATTGATTTGGCGGTGTCTCTCCTCTGATCAGTTTTGGTAGTGGCCTTTTGTTGTGGGTGAAGTGACCCTCAACGCGGCTTCTTCTAAGGTGACTAAGCATGAAAGAGCTTGCATTGAAAATCAACTCCCCTTCGCTTTTGACACGTTTGGGTATCTTGCCCCCGATGCAATCGAGACTCTCAAGAGGGTGCAGCGGGTCATACATGGTAATGGTGTGTCTCTCAGGTCTTCAGACGTAGTTTTTAAAATGATCGGTTTTTATATCCAAAAAAGGATAACGCCGCAACTTGTTACCCACATGCCTTCTAACTCGATGTAAATAATATTATTACATTAAAAAAAATCGACAAAATAAAAGAGGTTATAAAAAACCTCCTAAAATGACTACCCAATAATCAATCAAAACTAATCTCTCAAATGATCTATAACATCACTAAACAATGCATAACATTCAATTTTTTTAAATTACAAAAAAACCCTTGTAAAAAGATTTACTGGAAACTCCCTAAATAGATCCTTAGATTTTAATGCTTTCGGCATGTTAATATAAAACAAAATATATGTATTTTTTTTGTTCCGAATCGTGGTTGAAAGGATCTACTTCCTAGTTTCTACCCTATTATCATCCGAAAACTCCCTAAGTAGACCTTAGATTAAATGCTTTGGATATGTTAATATAAAATAAAATATATGTATTTTTTAGTTCCGAATCGTGGTTGAAATGATCTACTTCCTAGTTCCTACCCTATTATCATCCGAAAACTCCCTAAGTAGACCTTTAGAGTTTAATGCTTTGGGTATGTTAATATAAAACAAAATATACGTATTTTTTAGTTCCGAATCGTGGTTGAAAGGATCTACTTCTTATTTCCTACCCTATTATCATCCAAAAAAAACATTGGATCTCATAAAAAAAATCTCTTCAAATTATAAATTTATGGATTAAGTATAATATAATAAACCTTATACCTAATTTTTTAACACTTAAAATTCAACTTCTGAAATACAATACCAAATTATTATACTTGAAATTCACTAACGTAACCTAATACCTAAAATCGAATACCTGAAACCTAACAACAAGAATTCAACAACCAAATTTTATATCATAATCTTAATATCCAAAATAAATATCTAATAGCAAAGACCTACTTTTGTATACTAATATAATAAAAGACTATTTTCATGCAATTTATTTTTAAAGATTAACTGAAAACGCTAATTAGTAATTTAATTTGTTCAAACTCAAACCAAATATATTTAATAAAGTTCAGGCCCAATCGAGGTACACAAGATCGCAGGCCCGATACAAATCTTGTAGTCAGTGGGTTTCGAAATCTGGATGACAGGTTGAATTTGATAATCTATTGTTATTTTTTAAAAATTTATACTTAATGTCTACTTACAAAACTAGTGTTACATAAATATATCGTTCGATTTTACAAAAATTTGTAATTACCCAAGACCTCTTCCGATTTACACAAGTCGTCTTGATTTACACAAAGCCTATATAATTACACAATTTGTATCGATATATTTACACAAGCCATATTGATCGATTTACACAAGCTTGTCGAATATTTACACAAGCCTTATTGATTTTTTACACAGACTTATCGATTTTTTACGCAAGCCCTATCACTTTACACAAGATTTACAGAAGCCTCGATATATTCACAATTTACACAAGGCTCGATCTGCCGATTTACACAAGACTGGATTTACACAAAAAGTTGGGTTTGTTTTCTGTAAATAAAACATTGGAGGAAAATTTTGTAAATATCACAAATTATTGGATAAGGATCGTAAGTAACTAAAAATAAGGCTAAAACCCTAATTGATTTTTCCTTCTTCTCTGCAGGCTTCGCCAACAAAATGCAAATCTAGTGTCTTACATCCGTCAGTGCCGACATCTCGCGCCCTTGCGTCCGCCTATAAATACTTCAACTACTTAGCTAGCGTCCCGAAAATGACAACCGGCAAGGAGAATCAACATCTCGCCCCTCCACGTCTTCCTTGATCCATCAACGTCCGAAGTAGGTTAGGTGAATAATATCAAAATGAGAAATATTAGGATGAAGAATATCGGGAAGCATGCGAAGAATATCAAGATGAAAAACTTCACAATCACACTTGAAAGTCCAAGTTCGATCATCAATATTCAAGCCAATATGCAAATGTTTTAGTTTTAAGAAGCAATCAAATTCCATTGTAGATTAATGAAAATCGCAAAGCCAAGAAAAGGACTATATGAACTTGAGATTGATGTACGGACACCGGAGATACCACCGACGACAGTGAGCACAAAGATGTGAGTTTGGGTTATCGAGCGTGAATTTATTGGATTTTTTATTTTCAATTTTTCATTTATAACCTCTGTTTAATTGTTATAGAATTAAAAACTAATTAAAAATTAGTAGGACCTAATTTGTATCAAAAAGAAAGAAATGGGATATGGGGCTAAATTTAAAAACTTATGTTATATAATGAGGGTAGAAAGTAGGCTCCTCTTAATTATTTATTAAGATTAATTGAAAGGGTATATTAGTAATTTCAATTTACTCAAGTCCAAGCCCAAACTATACAAGGTCCGTCGAAAATGTATATGTTTAGTTAGTGGGGATCGAACTCCGGATGTCAAACCCTAGCTCCCACTCACCCTTATACCAGCTAGACTAATTGAAATTAGTAATCTATTGTTATTTTTGTAAAATTTATACAAGTCTCGATATATTTACATAAGGCTCGATTTACACAAGCATGTCGATTACACAAGCCTCGGTTTATTTACACAAATCCTCGGTTTATTTACACAAATCCTCGATTTATTTACACAAGATTTATTTACACAAGCTTCTCGATTTGTTTACACAAGACTCTCGATCTGTTTACACAAGACTCTCGATTATTTACACAAGCCTTTCGATTTAGTTACACAAGCCTTTTGATTTAGGTACACAAGCCTCTCGATTTATCGCATAATAAATTTGATTGGTGAGCGTGATTCTATTTTTACGCAGAAGAAAGCAGGTAATGGAGGCGAGCGGCTACTGGGTGCGAAGCCTCTCGATTTGGGTTGCTGGTACTGTTGACGGGATCTACTAGAATCATTTCATTGAATGATGCTTCCAAATTCTTTGAACCTTGTCCTGGAAGCTTGTATGTCTTGTTGAATAGCACCTATCTGCATTCTTAACATGTGGACCGGATAAGCATGAGACATGAGGCAAGCAAGCTTGAAGAAGACATTCTTCATGTAAACTTCGATCCAACATCAACAACGTAGGTGTCAATGGCTACTGGTGGACCATTGGTGCGAGGCGGCCACCTGTGAAATCGAAGCACTCAATCGCCGCAGATCCGAAATATGAATAAAAAAAACGAAGAAGAAAGCAGGTGAGGGAGGCGAGCGGCTACTGGGTGCGAGGAGGGCGGCGGTAGGTGGTGCGACGTTGGAGGTTTCTTCCCGGTCGCCTTCTTCTCCACATCCGGCGAGTTACTTTGACGGTTTTTTTTATTCTTCAGGTTGGAGTGGTGAATCTGGGACGGCAGTTTCCAAACGCAAATAGCCTAGGGTTTCATGGAATCCAATTGGGTGATTTTATAGTGATTTATTTTTGTAATTACTCTTATACCCTTTCTTTAACTAATTGTTAAAATTAACAAAAATACCGGAACCTAGTTATTAATCGGTTTACAAAAAGTACTTTTCTATCTCATTGTTCTCTAAAAAAAAATCTTCCTAACTCATTCTTTTCTAAGTATTTTCAGTTTAGTGAGCTTATAAATTGAATTTATCACACAATTTGGTGGGAAAACTAACACAAATTACTTGAATTGAAATTACTTGAATGTGTACATTAAATAACTAGTGTGTATTTAAATTAGAATTTATATATAAAAATAAGTATATAAAAATTTATTTAAGTTAAAAAAGAAGAAGAAATTGTATGTTGTGAAAGGCTAGTTTATTACTACCAAATAACATGCATAATCAACTATATAAATACTACGGGCTTCTTTTGCAACAAGTGCAATAAACATATGCATCTAATAAACTAGAATGATGTTTGTAAATCTAAAAGTCATAAAACGTGTATAAAAAAAATTTCACGCTTTTTAGACCAAGGGATACGATATTTTTGAGGTTTATCGATTTTCTAAGAATTTCGTGTACTACCCCCTTTGAACTTTTTCAAAAAACGCAAAATATTAAACTATTGATTTTTCTTATCAGAAACACTCTATAAACCATAAAGCGTGTACAAAACAAGTTTCACACTTTTTGGACCAAAGGATATGAAGTTTTTGAGGTTTATCGATTTTCTAAGAATTTCGTGTACTACCCCCTTTGAATTTTTTTCATAAAACGCAAAGTTTTAAACTATTGATTTTTTTAAACTGACAAATTCTATAAACGATAAAACATGTACAAAAAAAAGTTTCACGCTTTTTGGACCAAAGGATACGACGTTTTTGAGGCTTATCGATTTTCGAAGAATTTCATGTACTACCCCATTTGAACTTTTTCAAAAAACGCAAAGTATTAAACTATTGATTTTTTTTTGAGCGATCACACTCTATAAACCATAAAACGTGTACAAAAAAAGTTTCACGCTTTTTGGACCAAAGGATACGACGTTTTTGAGGTTTATCGATTTTCGAAGAATTTCGTGTACTACCCCCTTTGAAATTTTTCAAAAAACGCAAAGTTCTAAACTATTGATATTTTTGATCGGACACACTCTATAAACCATAAAACGTGTACAAAAAACAGCTTAGAACTTTATGGACCAAAGGATACGACTTTTTTGAGGTTTATCGATTCTCGAAGAATTTCGTGTACTACCCCTTTTGAAATTTTTCAAAAAACGCAAAGTTCTAAACTATTGATATTTTGATCGGACACACTCTATAAACCATAAAACGTGTACAAAAAAGTTTCACGCTTTTTGGACCAAAGGATACGACGTTTTTGAGGTTTATCGATTTCTAAGAATTTCGTGTATTACCACCTTTGAACTTTTTCAAAAAACGCAAAGTATTAAACTATTGATTTTTTTGATCGGACACACTTAATAAACAATAAAACGTGTGCAAAAAAGTGTCACGCTTTTTGGACCAAAGGATACGACGTTTTTTAGGTTTATCGATTTTCTAAGAATTTCGTGTACTACCCCTTTGAACTTTTTCAAAAAACGCAAAGTATTAAACTATTGATTTTTTTGACCGGACACACTCTATAAACCATAAAACGTGTACAAAAAAGTTTCACACTTTTTGGACCAAAGGATACGACATTTTTGAGGTTTATTGATTTTCTAAGAATTTCGCGTACTACTTCCTTTGAACTTTTTCAAAAAACGCAAAGTATTAAACTATTACTTTTTTTGACCGGACACACTCTATAAACTATAAAACGTGTACAAAAAAAGTTTCACGCTTTTTGGACCAAAGGATACGACGTTTTTTAGGCTTATCGATTTCCGAAGAATTTCGTGGACTACCCCCTTTGAACTTTTTCAAAAAACGCAAAGTATTAAACTATATATTTTTTTATCGGATACACATATAAACCATAAAATGTGTACTACCAAATAACATGCATAATCAACTATATAAATTCTACGGGCTTCTTTTGCAACAAGGGCAATAAACATAGGCATCTAATAAACTGGACTGATTTTTTTAAATCTAAAAGTCATGGTGGTACAAGACTAAGAAAATCTAAAGACACAAACAAAGTCCTACAAATGAAATGTAAGAGCCTTAGTTCTTGGACCGAGTTTGATCTTTAGCCGAAACTAGTTTTGACCGAGTTGTGGCTTAGCCGCACCTGCGGATGGGGGTGCCGCCTTGCGGGTTTCTGCTCTTGCGGCCCTGGCTGCCGCCTCTGCGGTTTCCGGCGGCTGCAGCCGTCTTCGTTGACCTTTGACCCGTGCTTTACTCTCTACCTTACTTACTCTTTTCCTTGGCTGATCAAGGGTTTGTTCTTCACTTTCTCCTCCAGCTTCCCTCACGTTCCTTGCTTCTCCTTGACGAGAAGAGGTTTGTTGTGCCTTGTGGTTGTGATGCTTGTGGATGTTGTATGCTGAGCTTGAAGCCAGCCTGTGAGACCTTGGTCCTGTTCTTCCCTTGCTAGGCCACAGTTGTGGTAAGCTCCTTCCCTTGTTCTCTTCTTCCTTTTCCTTGATTCCATATCCTTAGCTTAGGTTTAGATGCATGTATAGGTGTGTATTGTTGTGGGCTATGTATGTATATACCTGTATGTAACTTTGGTTGAGTGAAGACGTGATTGATCACGAGAAGAGCCGAAGAGAAGCCGCGGGATAACTTCCTGGGTTGTCGCTGCCCCCGCGGCCAGAAGTCACCGCCCCCGCGGCACCTGTGCCGTAGCGCCCGCGCCGTGCCAGCGTTGCCAGCGACCCGTGTCACCGCCCCCGCGGCTGATTGCCGTCGCGCCTGCGGTCGCTTGTGTTCCGCCCCTGCGTCTCTCCTTCACGCAGGTGCGTCTTGTTCCGGTTCTACCTAGAGTTAGGTAGATCCTTTCCTTTCCTAGTATGAGCGTTAGTAGCATGCTAGGTACGAGTATGAGGTTAGAATTAGGTTGAGTACGATATCGTTTATGCCGGTTACGGCTTTGAGGTTTACGAGTTGGAATATGTTCCTTATGGATCCCTTGGGTCTAGGTGTGACCTTGTTATGGATATGAGTGTGATATATGTGTTATACCTTGTTTAGGCTGTGTTGATCTCCAAAGCGGAGCCGTTTGAGTTTGAGTCTGAGACTCCCGAGGTTGAGGTAAGTCCATAGGACTTACTTCGCTGCCATCCTTATATTGGATGTGTGCATGATTGGTGTGTGTATATGTTTGATAGCAATGTTATGATATTGTTATTACCGACCTATGTTCTATTGATTGCCCATTGTAGGGCCGTGACAACTTGTCCTTTCATCCCGCCGGGAGTCTGGAGGTTCTCTACGGGCAGACTAGTATAGTTCAGTGGGCCGGCCACCTGTCCACTCCCATAGGGTACACGGGAGGTGGGACCGGATCCCCACTCCAGCTGGTACTATTCCCGAGAGGCGGGGGTTATATTCCTCGTGTCACATACGTTCATATTGAGATATTTATATATATGAGTTGAGTGTTGGACTATGATTATAAAGATAATAAATCGGGTAAATGCGTGATATCATTGAGGTGTTTAGTACTTTCTGATATGTGTTTGTGCTCTTGCATCTTCTTATATATGTGTATGATTAGCTAACGGTTTCATACCGTGTTGTAGATCTTTTGCAGGTTAGGAAAATTGCAGAGTGATCCAGAGTGGGCGATCTGCTGAGGGCTCCGTACACTGGGGTCGTACTCGTGGGCTACGGGTTATTTTGACCATGTATATACGTTATGTTTTGTTTGTACTCAACAACGTTGTATAAACCTTTTGATACTTTTATAATAGTTTGATGTTTTGTATTTAATCTATCGGTGCCTTGTTGTAAGATTCAGTGAACTTGTTGTCAGGCTAGGGTCAGGATCCATTGTGAGATCCTAACCCAGTAGCACTGCGAGTCCTACGGATTTGGGGTGTTACGTGAAACTCTTCTAGTAAAATCTTATTTAACTTAACTAAACAACTATTTTGTAAGAATAATCAAAGAAAAATACCTTAAAAGACGATAACATTCTAAATTAGCGTAAAAAATGAGCAACTTCTTGGTAATTGAATAACATATGCAAACTTCTTATTGAATTTAATCTAGAACTCCAATGGTACGTAGGTGATGGCTCATCCATCAATTTCTAGCTTGATAGTTAGGTTTTTGAAAACCCCTGATTTCTCTTGCAAATAATAGAAACAACAGCAAAATCTCGAACACAATAAACCAGTTTATCAAAAAAAGGAACCTTTGGGACATCAACAAACTATAAAAAAAATAAAAATAAAAAAATCTTGAAAGTATGGCGAACTATTAAACACTATAACCAAAATCTTGATCCCAAAAAACATATCCCGGACAGATTATACTTGAGGAAAAGCAAAAATTGTTGGTTTTCCACTAGTTCTGATTTTAAACAACTTTCAATCAAAATTGTTTGCGAACGTATATGGAACTTAGACGCCCAACCTAAAATAAATAAATAAATTTTCTTTCAATTTATTTTTTAAACGGTATTCCAACAGAAACAAAAATATATGAAAGAAGAATGGTGGTTACAATGCATTTTGAAATATGTGGCCATCATACAAAAGATCTTGATCATATGCTTTTCAAATGTTCATGTACAAAGCAAATATTAAACAACATAGACCCAAAAGTTCGTCTCGTGATCAACACACAAAATTATTAAAACATGAAACCAAATGCATGCTTGCAAAATAAAATACTGTAGTTGGGACTATAGTATATCTTAAAAGTAGCTACTATTTGGTGGGGCATCTGATACTCAAAAAATTCTAAAATGACACAGGTGGAACTATCTAAAATATCACGAAATTCGTACAATATCAATTGTAATTTGTAAGCATGGTCCAACAACCGTAGTGTGGACTACAACCCCAAATTAGGAAAAAAAAATGCAAATCCCACATGAAAGAAAAAGAACACCATGTGAAATAAACATGTCGCTCTCTTTGTCAAACTCAACTTAAATGGTTCAAAATTCGAGTATGGTGATGTTTCCATTGACATCATGACAATATCATTACCCTTGAAGTAGGAAATCAAAAAAGAAATTGATCATTGGAGTTGAAGCTCTTGGCCTTTATTTCGGTATCCAAAAAACAATTAATCTCAAAATTGAAAACATCATTATTGAGATTGAAAATTTATTTCATAAACTTAATATTCTCGTCCACATAATACTTTAGGTTGAACCATTTCTCGTAAGCGATCTAATCTTTTTCTTTTTCTTTGTAAAAAAAAGGCTAATATTTGACCATATGATGGACGTACTGGAATTGAAATAAAGATTGGAAAACTTTGTAAGTAAGGATGTAAGTGCATTTTCAAATTAATAAACACTACCTAATTTAAATATATTACGGTATTTTAGAATTATTTTTTTAAATTAGGTTTTAAATTCATAAGTAGTTTTTTTTTAAAGCATCCAACTAAATATAATTTATTTAAAATAATAATTGAAAGTATAAAACTATCAAAAATAAGAGTTTAAATGATAAAGCAAATTCCTTTCATAGTTGATACCAAGACGGCAATTCGGAATGTATCATGTCTTGTCTGTGTGTGCCTTCCAGGCGTGCATTATATTATGGCCTTTGTTCTTATTTTCTTTGTTTCTCATTGTTAGGTAAAATTGATGAGTTTGGTGGGTGCTGAAATCTGCAGCAAAACATTAGAAAAAAATCGATAACATATATAAGTAACGGTGAAACATTATGTACACATTGACTAAGGTAAAACCCTAGCCATCCTTTCTACAAAATCCCAACTTAGCTTTTAAGTCTACGGTTAATGTTTCAAGTCTGATATATTTGATTAGATTGGATTTGAGCTCGAATTGTTCTAAACATATGATAAATTCTTATGGGTCAATAAAAGTAAGGTTTTAGATGTTCGAGTGCATGTACACGTTATATTCGAACCCGTCGCATTAGTCTAAACATTTAATAATACGATAATTCACAAAACTTATAAATAGACTTATTTGATGTAGGACATTTTACAAAATAATAAAGCTATATTATTTTTTCACGTAAATTTATATATATTTTTATAAGAGATCATACTAGATATGTAAATGTAAACTTGTATTTTCTGGTTTAAATTTCATCTTTTTTTACTGCTTTATTTAAAGAATGTGAAGAGAGCGTATACGATAACTAAAAGAAAATAGAGTTTATGTTGCGACTTGCAAAATAGAAAATCAAGAATTTTAGCTTGAATCAACTAACATAAAAGAAAGGAAGAGATTGAGAAGAAAGGCGAAGAAAATGATCGATCAATTATTTCTAATCTACATCCATATATTATTTTTTCTAGTGTTCAAATATCTATTGACGAAAGTTCGTTGGTAGGTGTTCTTTCCTAAAATTATGATTGGTTTTGTGAAGTTGTTTGGATTTTATTTATAGATAAATTGCTATTAACTTCACTTCATCGAGCTCAACCCATAAGTCTAGAGAGTTCCATCCTAAAAATTAATTTTGGATGTGGCGTGACTTTAATACCATATTACCATGTAGAGAATTATACTTTTGTTGTTCCATTGACTTTAATTGTTTAAGTACAAATGTGTATAGCTATACAAGAATTCAATCTTTGCAGCATTTCGACGACATACAGTGCGTGTTCCTGCAACCTGGTAAACACATTTCTCAAATGTAGTGAAAGGTTAGGAAAAGATTGCACTACTTTAGCCAAGGAAGCGCAAGGAATAAGCTCGGTCTCCTATATGTGTTCATCCAGCATGCTCTTTGCGCGCCATTAGCTCTTTGCTCTCTTCTTATTCTTCATTGGACGGTTTGGATGGACTTTGCCGAATCTACCTAAAGGACCACTACAACACTATCACTCACTCAAGCACTTGCTTTCGCTACGTTATCTTACTTTTACCCTATGCTCGGTTCTGCTCGCTGGGCATATATCTTCCTTGTGTGACTTGTGTCTTTCTCATGGCAGGAATAGAACAACACGGAAAGACCCGACCGACCTGCCTAGCTTGTCAAGGCGATCTTTATTTTCGAGAAAATGGGGAGTGAATCAAAAGACTTCCGTTTTCGTTCAACTAGAAGATATGAAAACTAACATAAAGAGAATAAGTTAATATTGTATGCAAATCCACTCTGTATCTTTTAACAATGATTAGTGAATTTGATCATTGACCAAGACAAATGTGAGATTTTTTTACTTTTCGCTTTAAATTTTATTTTCTACGATAAATTTACACTCTTTTTCTTTTTCTTTTTGGTTACGTGCTTATGCATGTTGTTTCTATTATTGTTAACCTATTAAGAACCGATTTAGTAGCACAACTTAAAGAGATTTTTTAAGATTTATAGTGGTTCTTACAATTAACAATCTCAAGTTTAGTTAGATATTTGAGAATTAGAGAGTAGTTTTGTTTTGTGTTTAAATAAATTTGAAAAGGAGGCTTGAGAAACCTAATAATTTCAGATTTTGGAGATGGATTTAATAGAGACAACACTACTCTTCTCCTCCATCTGACGATAATCACCATCTCCTTCTTCTTTCAACAAAATTCAATTCCTCCATCCAAAATCACCTTCATTCTTCGATATGAGCCAACATAATTGTTGATTTGAGGGTTTCTTCCTCGTTCTCGTCCATCAAAGTCATCGATTACACAAATTTCTTCCTCTTTCTGACTTCTTCTTCCTCTTTCTATGGATTCCGATCAATCTCAAGATTGGCTAGTGGGAGAGACAAACCGAAGACTGAGCAGTGGGAGAGAAGGTGGTTTCGTTTGGGATAGAGTGAGTCAGCGAGGAGCCGAGCAAGAAAAGGTTGATGATTGATGGGCGAGCGTTTGAAGCCTTGAACCATTGAAGTTTCAAATCCCTTAAAACCGATATCTATTGAGAATTTGTATCGATGGTTAAGGGTAATCTGTACAAAATCGAGCCCCTCTTTCTTTTATACCTTGGATCTGTACAAAATCATCTTGATTCTCTATTGATTTTGCTCTCCTTCCTCTTTATGTATACGTTTTTTTTCTTTCTATCGAGCCCTGTTGATTTTGCTTTCTATCGACGGAGACAACAATGTCAATTGAGATCTCATGGGATAGAGGGGTATGGGATGGAGGGTATTTGGGTCTTTTAACATTTTAAAATACCCGTAACTCTCTTTTTACCGAACAAGTTACATATTTATCTATATTTTTTATAAAAAATCGAAATCTAAAAAAACTACCCGAAAAATCACAATTACGACTACAAATCCCGCACAACTAAACAGGACCTAATATTGAACACTTAAACATTAAGGGATTCAATCCCAACACTTTATATGATCTCGTATGAATCAATAGTTTAAGTTTTAAACTTACGTTATCATTTTATAACTTAAATCACGACAACACTTTCAACGTGCTCCAATCAACATTTTATGTTCACAAAACGTAACCCAACAAACTCTTTAAGAAAAAGTTTATTTCACATTCATTTGGGGTAAAAGTTGGAAAACATGAAAGTGACCATACTTGCAAAAGATGTGTAATGAGCATATGTGAATGTCTTCTCCATGTTCGTATCATCATCGGGTTTCCATCGTTGTATCGTATCGATAGATGTAACATATAGGTAGCAATCGTAGCGGGACCAATGTAGAAGATACAACGTCAACGTCCGTCTATGGAGGTTGGATGTCGCCTTCCCGAGCCGGCAATGCAAATTGAAAAGCCGATTTCTTTGTCTCCTTCTTTATTTTATTTCATTTTTAATAATATATATAAAATGATGTCGTCTCTGCCCAGTTTTGTGTTGTCCCCCCAACCTCCCCTCTTTCTTGTAATTATGACTGACCATATTTCAGTAAAAATTTCCACACACCTTCGGTCAACTTCATGCCAACTCCACCAACTATATTTTAAATTTCACCACTCCAGTATGTTACAGCTTATGGTATCAATATCATAGTGGGTAAATAAGGGTCAGCGCACGGTAAAAAAGAAGAAGAAGTTGCATTTTCTCTTATACATACACACGTATTTGAATTGAATTGGTTTATTATTGTTCTTTGTTTGTACGTAGATTTATTAATTAAGCTATCGCTATCGTTATTCCAAGTACAAGTCTTGTGTATATGCACACATGCGTAGGAGTGTGTACCCTCAAGTTGCTTTCATGAATTTAATGGCCTTCTGTGTTTGTCTTTCATTGCGGTCTTCTTTCTCACATTGTTTACACGTAAGAAATTGCATTTCACGCACACTACATACTTATGTGTTCAATATATGTGCCTTTCAACTTTCAATTACAAACATCAGTGCGTTTAAGTGCATTATTGCCGTAATGTATTCAACGTAA
Organism: Fagopyrum tataricum; assembly: GCA_002319775.1. Classification (NCBI taxonomy): domain Eukaryota; kingdom Viridiplantae; phylum Streptophyta; class Magnoliopsida; order Caryophyllales; family Polygonaceae; genus Fagopyrum; species Fagopyrum tataricum. Next base: position 51,696,973 of record CM008280.1, on the reverse strand, counting down.
CTTTCATGTTTGTTTAATGTATCAACATATATATGCCACACCTCATCTTAATTCTTCCTAGGTTCCTCTCTCACAAGGTTAATTTAGAGGTGTTCATAGGTTTATTTGGACAAACCTGACCTCCAATCAAACTTTAGAAAAAAATTTTAAAAAAATAATTGCTTGTTTTTCAGACCAATTTGGTCGTAAAGTATTTTGCATATTTTAAATACGTATATTTTTTTTCATCTTGAATAGACCTGAACCCTTACCCGTACTCACCCGATCAGGCCTCGGGAGCTGTCTAGATCCACCGTTTATCCGGGTGGGTCAACCCGACTTACCCAAATCTAGTCCGGACCTAGACCCAAACATAAAAAATCAAATCCTAACCAATTACTCCTATCCGATCCAAATAGAGTGTTTTAGAGCATAAATGTTTTTTTTCCCCTTTCTTCGACACTCATTTTAAATACGTATACTTTTTTTATCTTGTATACAAAACACTAATTTTCTCACAGAACATTAAAAAATAAAAAAAAACTTGTATTTTTCATAAGTATAAAAATAATTTTATTTTTTAGTATAAGCTATTTTTATTTCCTCAAGTGTCCATATAAACCAAAATAATGATAATGAACAAATATCTAATAGAACTTAAATGCCCTAAAATTGAACAAAGTGCATTTTACTTATATAATATAATTTTATTTATTTTCATCTTTTTAATAAAAAATAGGTTTGTACCGAACCAAATTTTGAATCGAGCCTACGAAGACCAAGAGTTCTAGACCAAGGAGCGGATCGATTTATGAACAATCTAACTAGGTTAACTCTATCTTGTGTTAAAATAATGACTAACTACTAGCGTGGTTGTGTTTATGAACACGTGTTCATTATGTCCAACTCTAACAAATGTATTTAATTATCGATATTTTTTCTAAGTGTCCGTTTGGTTGGAGCGGTGAAATGAAAACGGAATGAAATCGGTTAAGGGGAAGAAATAAAAATGAAAATGATTAGATTACTTTCATATGTAAAAAGACCTCTAAACAAACATAGTTTTTGATTGATTCGGAATCATTTCGTTACCGGAAATGATTCCTAGTGATACCAAACGAGCCCCTATCTATATTAATTGACAACTGGAGGGATATAGACCGGACTCACAATTTCTCAATTTTAGATAGAGAAATTTATTATTTTGACGCGTCTCTATAAATACAATTAGGAGAATATACTTAGTTAACACTTTGACAAACGAGTCTATACCCTTGTTCTCTCTGTATTTAGACTACATGTTAAGATCATAAGGTGGATCAACAAAGATAATTACTCTAGTATCACATTAAAGCCCCATAAACTATAAACTTAAAGTCGTAAACGTATATAATGTATTGTGTACAAACTCAACACATCGTGAGCGTCGTAAAATTAGCTGAAGTAGTTACATGACTATGCTACTAATTTCCCAAACTTTACAGGTAATAACTTACCATCTCAACAAATCTTCTCTTAACGTCATTTTTTCTCTGAATCAAAAGGTCAACTTTGATCATCCCATTATCGGCATTCGGCGTGACTTTTCTTTTCCTTACAAGACTGTCAATACCGCATGGTGTAGATTATCGTCTCAGTGTAAAATAATACAAATTAAATACTAGACGATGTAAATGTAATCTAAAAGTATATCTTTTAATCATGTGTCGTAATTTATAAGCTAAATTACTTTTAAGTGCATATTATATAATAACCACCTAGCAATTTAATATGACGTAGAAACTCAAAATTTGGGTCATTTTTAATATTCATGTATGTATATAGACTATAGTGTAATGAGAGTGACAGGTAGTGATCATAACATGAGAAATATACATGAATGGAGCATTAATATTTGGTGAAGGTCGCTTTCTTGCTATAGAGTTAAATTTGTTGGTATGTAGTCCAAATAGAACCAAAATTACTTGAATTGGACCAACCTACCACCTATATACTGTCTCCTAACCTCATCATAACCACTCTATTTAATAAGGATGCAACTACCTACGCTACGTACTATTAATACACTTCGCTCACCATTTTGTAGCCTTACTTAATTTTAATCTTTAGTTAGGATTTATTTTGTCATTGTACTTCATCTCACATGATATCAACCTAACTTCAATCCTCTCGCTTCTCTCCTCACAAACCCTAGCCGTACTGCTTCTCTCTCCAATTCTACATTCTATCGCAAATGAATACATTGCCCAGAACACCTGCAAATATATTTATATTTCTAGTATTTACCCTCGACTGACTCTTCTTCGACCAATTATTTAATTCACACGTGTATTGGAGATAATAAGTTCTCACATGTAATATGAAATATTTCAAGCTTTACATAAACAATCGATAAACCATTTATAATATTCTCAATTGATTTAAGATAAAACACCATTAGACATATGTATGAACTTGAACGCACAATCTATATGTGTTTATATACATACGAACCCGTCTATACCGAACTTTGGCACAACAAGTCTCACATCATCTTCCCATTAGGTCATGTATTACAAAGGATATTGTAATTGATGCATCTTTTTTTGGAGAAAAAGATAATTAATATCATTATTGATATATTACTCCATATTAACCATTTTAAACAAATATTTTACCTCACACAAGGGGCTTGTAAAGATTTGTATTAGTCCGCCCTTTATGAACTGAATTGTCATATTTACCCCGTCACGGTTAGGTGGGGCCCGTCCATCTATTATTCAGTTAACGGCATAGAATTGAAGGAGAAATAAGTGTAATAAGTGGAAACATGGGAGGCATGCATGATTGCAGCATGCATGTTCGTCAGGGGTATTTATGTCACTACAACTCTACAACAGCGAAGTGTATGACGCATCATATTTACGATCTGTAAAAATTTCAAGTTTAACTAGCTAGGGTAAACCAAAAGGCAGAGAAGGGTAATGAGTGGGTTAGTTGAATTCTGTAAAAATGGGGTGAACAGAGGCCTGTTTTTTCCACTCATCTAATAATCACTTTCACTTCTACCCACTAACACGTCAGCAGTAGGTAATGTAGATGAGTAAACACATTCATCATAATAATTCATAAAGATTACAAAGGCCAAAGGCGTACGTACACATCTAACATCTTTGTGTTCATTAGAGTATATTCTCAAGAATAAATATAAATCATTAGAGAGTAAAGATTTCAAATCTTCATGCGTATCCTTTATGCCATGCTCTAAAGTGGCTTCCCTACTGATTATTCAAGTTTTCAGCTTCCTCCACAAGCCTTATTGCATAATTAAAGAAATACAGTATAGACTTATGCCCTTTTTATTACTTTATAATTTCATATGGAAAACGAGCCTTATGGTTATATATAAGTTTCTAGCAAAATTTTTAAAATCCAATTGACATTTTATAATCATGTAGAATGTTATGTTTTCTTTTCCCCATCTCGATAGTGTAAAAATATGTTATCCTTATAAATAATTTAAATTCCTTATATCACATGAGCTACAAATATAACATTTGTCTTTTGATCGAACATGCATAATTATAGTAAATTCCGCCTATAAGATGAATGAATTAAATTAAATTAAATTTCTATATAATCAATTAATATGTAACGATTAATTTCAGAAATAGAAAATAATTACAACAGATTACTATTTTAAATATAAGTACTTCGTTATTTTACTTAGGGTGGTTTGTTATGAAGTTCAAGGTGATAAGTAATTTCTAATGTTGGAATATCTATTTTAACATGATAATATTTAGCATGTCAAAATAACCTTATAATTAGTTTTACACTCTTATCAAAGAAACTCTTGTCATAGAAAATACTGTATATGTCATTAAAGATGGTCAATCAAGAAAAACTAGCATAGAAGTTTAATTATGGTCCGTTTGATAGCTTGTGTTAAAATCATTTAGAGATTATAATCTTAAATATTCAATAATTTACGTATAAAATGGTGAAATTTTGCCTTTCATGGCCCCCATAATTTTTAATTCCATTTCATCTTGATATATGATATATGATTCCTATTTACCAAGCACATCCTCAATTTAATTAATCTAATTTGAAAAGGAAACAATTATGTTTTTTTTTAGGAAATTCTCTTCATTTTAACCAAATAAAAACCTACACGTATTTTTTGTCTTGAGAAAAAAGAAGAATATATTCATACGGTTTGAGGTAGTAATGATAGTAATTTCCCACCAAAAAAAAAGAAAGTAATGATACTAATTGAATAAGTTGGATATTATCTGATCCAATTATTTCTATTAACTTAAACTGTCTTTGTTGTATAATTATTTACATCGATATAAGGGAAAGACGGACAAAATGCTATGCCGTCGACCCTTTCCAAATTGTAAAACCGATTCTCCTAAAAATAACATTTGACGACCTAAGAGACATTACATTACCGTGTAAGATCTATTACACCCTCTTGATAACCTCAACATCGGGCGCAAGAAAACTAAAAGTGTCAAAAACGAACGGAAGAAACACATGTTGACTTACGTCACAAGCCCTCTCATGTTTAGCCACCTTAGCAGATGTTTCATTTAGCGCCGCCTTACCCACCACAAAAGCTGTTGCTTAGACTAACCAGTGGGGAAACCCCTATCACATAAATACAAATATGTTTCCCACTCATCCAACAAAACACTAAGACGTCCGCCGGCCTCAATGTAGATCCTCCTTCACGTGGGTCAGCCAAGAAGGTCACATGCACCTCATTCTTAACTAAAACTCCCACTCTCCTAAACACGTCGCATAAACACATCACGGACCAGATCATGCCTATATTTGAATCCAAGAAACTCTTTACAATGAACATCATGCTCCCCAAAAACATCTAAATGCTTTCGATAGTTGGGTACATGACAAGTCCCATTAACCGGATAAAGTGGAATCAACATGTGATACTTAAGGACCGAGCGATACTCAACCGGGGACATAACTGCCCAAGCCCATCAATGGGTATGGCAAGAAGGAATCTTGGTTATGCGCTGATTGAAGACACTTAAAAATCGGTTTATGTCTCGGGGTCAAATCGAAAGCAACTTTCACCTCTTGTACAATCTGACCGAAAAGAGCACTCGCCAAAATATTTTGGGCTTTACGGGGATGGTGTCCTTGAAAATAAAAACAGATAGATCGAAATTAAGAATGAAAGCCTGAAGATTGTCCAAAGCTCCACAAAACTCAAAGCCTATATCCATAACTCTACCGTCCCGCAAAATTGTGGTCCTGAAGGGCCCAAAACTGGGTTTTGGAGGCCACAAAAGCAAAAGAAGAAGCCTCCATATATAGCATAGTAAAGCCCAAGGCCCTCAAACCGAAGGGGCAAAGAAGTAAGTTGCCACTGAAGATTCCCAAAGAAAGGACCCCACACACTACAATATCCTCTACCGATCCACGGAGCCCATCACCAAAATAAGTTGTTGCACTATCCGAATGCTCCAGACTAAAAATCCTAAAGCCAAAATACATCTTGGAAACACCCATACAAGAATGAAGCAGAAGAAGCTCACTCTACGGGTTCCTCAATTGTGAAAGAAAATGCATCAACTCAACTGCCTTAACCGCTTTCTTCATGACAAGCTCTCTAATAAAACCGACGTTTTTACTCGCTGCCCTACCTAACAACTTAACTTCCATCGCCGATCTTGCAGTGTCTTGTGAGAATAGTCCATCTCTAAGTTTCGACCCATCACACTATTGAGCACTAACATATAAAATTGTAGGAAATATGTTTAATTTTGAGAATTAATATTCCTACCTTTTGTTTTATTTATTTTTAGAAGTAGAGTTTGTTTTTAGAGTTTCAAAATAACACACCAAACAAGGGATAAAATTGTGTTTTGTGTGTATAAAAAATGAATCTCGTAACAGAGCAGCGGAAAGGATAAGAGTAAAATATTAGTACAAAAAGTAAAATGTTTTTGGGACAAAATATTCGTACTTGTGACTTTTGTGAGAAATGAACTTCCTTTAAGTTCCCCCTTTCTCTCTCTAGATTTGCTCAGGTATAATTCACTTCACTGCTCTCTCTGTCTCTGAACAACTTCCCCCGCCATCTCTACCCTCTTTCTCTCCAATCTCATCGCCATTTCCGACCTCTTCTGCTTCTCTGTGACTGTGAGTTATACCTTCGCATCCTTCACTTGCTTTTCATCTTTCTGCTCTCACGTTTGCCTCTTTTAAGTTACAACATTTTTTAAGCGCCAGTTTTGCTGGTACTTATAAAGTAATTAAAAAAAGGGTAGAATCACAAAGCTGATCCTTAGTAGTCACGATTCATACTGCCTGAGATGTGGTTGACTCTCTATCGAACTCGATTGATCGTCATAGGTGCTCAGATCTGTCTCCTTAGTTGTTTGCTCTGTACCTTCATGTATCTGCAAGTTGGGGGAATATTTTAAGCTACTTTTTGGATGCAAATTGAAGGTGTTCACTGAGAGATTACGAGTTTTTTTTTTTCTTTTTCCCGTTGGTTTCGGGCTACCGGCCTGCGGTTTTTTGTTATTTCAGGTGATCTGCTGGAATTGGGGAGATCAGATTAGGGTTTTCGTGTTTGGAGTTTGTTAAATGGTTTTGCGTAATTCGTTATTCCACGCCACTTAGGTTTGTTTTCCCCGATTCTCTTTATTGCGTCGTGGAGAGTGATTTTTTATTTGCTGCCTACCCTTCGCCAATGTTCCTATACTTTAGAGTCCGATGTTTTTTTGTTCATTGTTGGTTCTTTGATCTTAGAATTTAGATTAGCTGATAAGTTGCCCCAGAAATGAATTGAAGAGGTGTTAGGCATTACGTCTCGGGGATGTTATGAGCTATTGAGTTCATTTCCTTCACGGAAAACCAACCCGAGCAAGGCTGTTTTTATTGGTTGATTCTGTTTATTTAGTTCTGGATTCTAGTTGGTTCGATTAATTCCGGTTTTTTTTTTCCACATCGCTTACAGATTATGGTGTTAGTTTTAGTATCGAATCTTTAGATGCATACCTAGAGATTATTGTTGAGTTGTTCTGCTTCTGGTTGTAATTTGCTGATCAGGTATCTAAAAAGAGACCGAGTGGGAAAATCAGGATTTTGTGGAACCATGATGTCTCCACAACACCTCCGGCTCGAGGAGGACGAGGATCAAAGTGATGTTACAACCCCGACTTCAAGAGTTTGTGTTGACAGCATTCTGCAGAACAGTATGAAGGAGAGGAACTACATGGGCTTATCTGATTGCTCTTCTTCAGTTGACAGCTCTGCAGTTTCAATTGCATCTGAAGAGAGTAGAACTTGCCTCAATCTCAAAGCCACAGAATTAAGGCTTGGCCTTCCTGGGTCTCTATCTCCCGAAAGAGATTCAGATATCTTGTTTAGCTCCACAAAACTAGACGTGAAGCCACTTTTCCCGTTGCGTCCCCTAAGGGATACTGGTTCATCTTCTGTGCCGAAGAATATTGTCTCAGGAAGTAAACGTGGTTTCTTTGATGCTATGGAGGTGGAAATTCCTTCATCTTATATTTTAATGTTGGGTTTTTAGTCTCTTTCCCCCCCCCTCTTCGGCTAACCAAAACCTTTTTTTTTCAGAGTAAAGTGTATGGCACTTCAGATGTAGATATGGTCTTATCTCCTCGTCCTTCATCCAACTTGGGAGTCAATTCTGGTCCTGTGAAAGAGAATCCATTGATTCAACCCTCCCAGATGAAAGATGTTTCAACATTAAATGCTGTTGCTAATGATGCAAAAATGAAGAATGTGATTGAAACAACGAATAACACTGCTCCTGCCGCCAAGTGAGTAGTTGAGGGTGAAGTATCTATCATTGAGGGTTGGTTTGCATGTCTACTTTATGACAATTTAGAAGGTTTGGATTCGATCTGGTTTCATTTCTTGTGATAGGGCACAGGTTGTGGGTTGGCCTCCCATAAGATCATTTAGGAAGAACTCATTAGCAGCCACTTCTAAGAATGCTGAAGTGGTTGGGAAATCAGGACCAGGTGCTTTGTTTGTCAAGGTCAGTATGGACGGCGCTCCGTATCTCAGAAAAATAGACTTGAAGGCATACACTACATATCCAGAACTGTCATCTTCTCTTGAGAAGATGTTCAGCTGTTTCACCATAGGTTTGCTTTTTCCGTCCTTGCCTCCCTTTGTTTGTCAACTATCGGTGTGTTCTTGATATGTATATCCAACATTCAGTTACTAATTACTATATTTTGTTTCCTTAATTGATTTTTACAATGACAGCAGGTCAGTGTGCATCTGAAGGGGCTATTGGCAGGGAAATGCTGTGTGAGAGAAAATTGAAAGACCTGCTTCACGGATCTGAGTATGTCCTTACCTATGAGGATAAAGATGGTGACTGGATGCTTGTGGGTGATGTCCCATGGGAGTAAGATCCAAACTTTTTCCCATCATTTTCCTAGTTGTACTTGCATGCTCTTAAAATGACACGTGTAGCCATTGGCTACGATTAAGTATTAGGTTAATGGAACTTTTCACTGTTGTGTAATATTACGGATCAGGAGTAATTAATATGTGCATAATAGATAGTAGGAGAACCATAGTGGCATGCTGGTTATGACTACACTGCAGAGGTTTTTTGGTGTTGTTTTGCTTCATATTGGATGACTAACGCTTTGAAGAGACTTAATGCTTTTTGCGATACTCATGATGGCAAACAAAATAGTTTTTTTAAGTTTTCAATCCTATATTTATTTACTGCTGTCAAGGGGTGCAAGGTATTAGAATAGTTATAGAGCTTATAATATGGATTACTTGGCTGTACACTTGTATCATAATTTGTGTAGGTGGTGTAAGTTAATGGAAAATCAGTTCAAAATATTAGTAGCTTCTGCAAGTGTACTCACTCGTTAGCTTTGGCAAGTCTGCTCACTCGTTAGCTTTGGCAGGATGTTTATTGACACTTGCAAAAGGTTAAGGATCATGAAAGGCTCTGACGCCATTGGCTTAGGTAATTTTGTTGCATTCCATACTGAATCTTGTAAAATGTGATGTTAATTCATACAATTAGAAATAGCTAACTGTGTATTTTACATTTTACTTACAGCGCCAAGGGCTGTGGAGAAATCCAGGAACAGGAACTAAGTCGTATTTGCCCAACCTTGGCTGACAGTCGGAAGCATTTTCATCAAACCTAGAGCACAGTAAGGTCAATGCGAGTGAATATCCAGGTTGGGATGGATATGCCGCAGACTTGGGCATTGGATGTTGGTGCTCGGTAGATACCTAAATCTGTCACTGATGTATTAGCTATTAGCTTGATGCTACTCTTACCATTTAGTATTTTATGCTATTGAAGACTTTTCTGCAGAGTTATAAAATTGTTTGATCTAAAGACATTGACTACTACAACTCTTCGTCTGTTGTTGCCTCGAATGTTATCTGATGTGTGTAAAGTGCAAAATTATTATGCTTGTTTGATCTGAGTCATTTTTGAGTATTTGCTTCGTCAAAACCGAGTACTTTCAATGCCAATGGGTTTTTTTAAGTAAGTTTGCTGTTGATCCGCTAATGTTACCCATCTGACTTTGCTTGCATTTGAAGCACCTGTAGTATCATCATTGTATTGTATCATTACTACTGTACTGTATTATTTTATTTTTATAGGACCATTCACTATTCAAGGGAGCGTTTGGTTCAACAACGCACGATATAACAAATGCTTAGGTTCAAGTTGCTAGTCTCATAATCTTATCACCTATTAAGATGGGTTTCTTGTAAAGTACCGGAAGAAGGGTATGGACAGAACAAGCACAAGCAATTCGATTTTTGTCGTATCTAATTATATATATTTTAAATGTAATTATATATAACGTTTACAATACCACATTATTTGTACTGCATTTTCCTCTACTGCTATATAGTTTAATTTTACAACACTATGAGTGGTGCCTTGTACTTTGGTTAAAAACTAAATGATGTCTCAAATTTTATCAAAAGTAGTGTTGTATCTGTCTCCCCGTCTTCGAGCACTAGAATCTAGCATGACTCGATCACATTTTACGTTTCAGTCAGAAGTTACAAAGTGCTTGACCATGAAGAGCCAGAATTGTGTTATTGAGATTTTCCAAAGAACAGCCCCATGTTGCCCCCCCTCCCGATTCTCCCTCCATGTTAGTGTTTTACAGATTCAATCTCTTCAATAAAATATTTGTACAGCGGAGAAGTATAGGTCTGCATGTTTGTAGCATCTAATTTTTTTGCTGAAAATGTTAACAAGTACAAGTCCTGCTGTCCATGACTTGATAAGAATTGTGCGGCGACACCATTTCCTCTCCCATTTCATTTACCAGAAAAAGGAATATGCCAATTATTTTTGTAAGAATACTGCAGATATTCTGTGATTCGTGCTCCTCTCCTGGACATTATTTGTAATTGCAATTGCGATTCTTCTATTACAATATCTATTGATTCCACATTTAAAAAACTTGGCCAGGAAAAATACTTTTTATACGATTTTACAAAAAAAAAAAAAGGTTAAAAGTTTTGTCAAGTGGCAATCGGACATTGCAAAAGCGAAATCTCAACCGTCGAAATAGCACGCAAGTTAACGCAACACCCTGAGAGTCGAGACACAATCGCTCGCTCGATGCTTATTCCTCTACATTTCGAAGCGCGAAAGATATAGATTTGTTTGCGGTTCCTCCTCCATCATCTCACATCCATACAAATTTGAACCCGTAAGGTATGTGAATTTGATTCTTCTTCTCCCAGAATCCTTCCCAAAAGTTCTCCCATGTCCTCTACTCTCCCCCTTTAATTTCTTCTTCCTTTTCTCTTCTTCTTCTATCTTGCTCTGAAGACCATTTTCATATTAAATTGTTCGAATTACAATTTTCATTTTTGCGTTAGTTTCATCCTTGCAAAGAATTCTGTCTAGGTAAGTGAATTTGAATAAGATATTGGTGTATCGGCAATCAAAATTGCGGTTTCAGTGAATTTTCGGCGATAGTTTCTGATGCTCTTTATTGCGATTTGCTGTTCGGGTCGCAGTTTAGTTAGTTAGATTTATACTTTTAGGTTTTCTTATACTTTTTGTAACTTAGACTGGTAAATCATTCGCTTCTCGTTGCAGTAGTGGATGTTTCCCTGATGATTGTCTTGATTGTGTATATGTTAACGTTTTAGGATCGGCTTCAATCGAAGGGGGTGAGAAATTACACCATGGATCGCCTTAATACTTCCCCTCGCCTCATGATAGTTTCGGATCTAGATCATACGATGGTAAAGCCTGGTCGCCAACGATATGAGCTTCCTCAGTTGAAGGGGAATTTGTTGAAATTGAATTAAATGAGGGAGTTTTGCAGGTTGATCACCATGATGCTGAGAACCTGTCGCTGCTTAGGTTTAATGCCTTGTGGGAAACTCATTATCGTCACGATTCTCTCTTGGTGTTCTCCACTGGCCGCTCACCAACACTGTACCAGGAATTGAGGAAAGAGAAGCCCATGTTGACACCTGATATCACCATAATGTCTGTGGGAACCGAGATCACCTATGGAAAAAATATGGTGCCTGATAAAGGCTGGGAGACCTATCTGAATGACAAATGGGACAAAAACATTGTTAGAGAGGAGGGAAGCAAGTTGCCAGATCTTAGTCCTCAGGTACTCCAGTTTTACTTTATGCAATCTGGCTGTGTTTATATGTGATGTAGTGTAGAAAATTTTCTAAGCATTAGATCCCACTTTTTGGAATTTGTTCAATTGAGGTGGTTTTGTTTTCTTGGTTGTGTATCAATGCAGGCAGAATCGGAGCAACGACCACATAAGGTTAGCTTTTTTGTCAAGAAGGAAAAGGCAGATGAGGTGATGAAGGTTCTGGGTGAGCGGCTTCAGAAGCGCGGGGTAATGTTCTATTCTATTTATTCCCCTTACCTATTACATGTAGGCTCTATCATGTCTGAGCTAAGACATTTGATGCATTGCAGCTGGATGTTAAAATCATATATAGTGGAGGGATTGACTTAGATATACTAGCTAAAGGTGCTGGGAAAGGACAGGCTATGGCTTATTTGCTTCAGAAGTTGAAGTCAGAGGGAAAGTTACCAAAGAACACCCTCGCTTGTGGTGACTCTGGAAATGATGCTGAACTTTTTAGCATTGCAGATGTTCACGGTGTCATGGTTTGTTGTTCAAATATCTGATATATTTCTTCAAAGTTTGTTTGTTTGAGTTAATAATGTTTTGACATTTGACAAGGGACTTTTTGTGCTTTATGTAGGTTAGTAATGCTCAAGAAGAGTTGTTGCAGTGGCATGCTAAAAATGCTAAAAATAACCCCAAGATAATGCATGCTAGTGAGAGGTGTGCAGCTGGTATAATTCAGGCAATTGGTCATTTTGGCCTCGGCCCTAACAAATCTCCAAGAGATTTGAAAGACTTTACACAATGCACTCTGGAAAATGTAAATCCCGGGCATGATATTGTAAAGTTCTACTTGACCTATGAAAGACTTATGCGTGGAGAAGTTGAAAACTCTGAATCTTACTACGCCAGTCTCAAAGCATTATCAGTATGTCCTTGCCACCTTTTCAGTTCATAATATGTTATTTCTGGTATTGCACGAGAGCTATATGTTCAATGATGTTTCGAAAAGAAGCAACTCTGTGTGTTAGAATGTTCTGATTACAGATACTTTGATATGCTGTAGAAATCCTTTGGTTTTTGAAGGAAATGTTTTCAAGTGAACGATCTATTTTTTTACCTTTCTTTGACCCTTTACAGTCTGTAGATGACTGAACTGTTATATTCCTCTCTCAGCCTCCTTCAGCTCTTTACATCCATGCAACTGGTGCTGAGCAAACTCTTCATGAGTGCATAGAGGCAGTAAGGAAATGCTATGCAAGCAAAAAGGGAACTAAACTTCAGGTTTGGGTTGATCAGGTGTTACCTACCAAAGTTAGTGCTGATACTTGGCTGGTGAGGTTTGATAGGTGGACAACCAATGGTAAGTCTTCGTTTCCCCTTGTCAAACCATTACTTTCTTTACAGGTGTTAAATTAAGTCCTGATATTAGAACTTATAGGCTGTTCCTATGGACAATTGTTTTTGTTCAAGTTTCTTTGTTGGTCTGGACAGTCATGTAACTCATGATTGTTCTGATATAAAACAAGGGCCAAAATAACTGTGTGGAACTATGTTTGGTTTTTACTTAGACAAAGATCTATTGCCTATTTTCTCATCTATCCTACCCAAATGAATATGAGAGTATAAATTCCTTCAAATGTCAGTTACTAAGCTCATTTTAGGCTTTTTAGGGATGAATTTGACGGACAAGGTAGCAACAACCTCTGTTTGATAAATGTGTTATATGTTGATTAATGAGAGACAATTTCCTGCTTTTGACCTGTTAGAAACTAGAAATCACTTTCATTAGCATCTTTATGAAGTAGTATGCTGACATCTAGTGAAGTGACCATATTGTTCACTTTCCTTGTGCACTCTAGTGATGTATTAGGAATTTTTTGTAAGCTCTATCAAATCCTAAAACTTGAAGATCCTCCTGGTGAATGCAGAACCTTGAAAAGTTTATGCCTGTGTTCAATAGCTGAGATATTGCATACAATATCCAAGCACCACACTAGGCCACGGACAATATTGTTGAAATCTTTGACAGTGACACGAATAATATCAGAACTTTTCTGCTTCTTGATTCTCTCCTCGAGCACTCCTATATGAATCTTCGCTTTTTTTGTGGCAGGCCAAGACCGCAAATGCCGCATATGCACAGTTGTATTGAAGTCAAAGGTAAGGAATTAGACTGTAAACAGTTGAGAAAAAAGCTCCTTGATTGATCATATGGTTTATTAGTCCTGAAATGTGTGAATTACATTTGCAGGGACCGCAGGGTTCTGGCTATTCTTGGGAAATCATGCAGCAAACACCACTGAACCTGAGTAACGAATCGTTGCTGCCCTTGTAGACCATCATACAGTGACTGGGTATTCACGGATTCTTCTTCATCTCTTTGTTATTTTTTCGTACTATATGACATGAAGTCGAAACCCCCTCCCTTTTCGTATCCGAATAATCAAATATGTAGCTCCACATAATCTTGAGGAGCAGTTCCTTACAGCATCTAAATTCACATAACGACAAATCTATTTTGTCAAAACCCAGTAATGGATCATCCGTTTGGCAGGCTGTTGTTTATTCTAGCTTTGAGCTTGAGTTTCTTCGTTGCCCGAGCATTGTCGACGTGTAACTTAAAACCTCGTAATATTATCTCGGTACCCGTTGTGAACCTTCACGTGAATCCCCTGTCTTGACATAAAAGGTGTTGTCAAATCTTCATCTTGATCTGATCACTTTTATGGATGACAAATTATAGAACAAATGTTTTATAAAAATCGATAAAATATGAACAGTCCTCCAATTCTTATGATTGCACTGTAGGTTTCTGAACTTCCCATGAGGCTTTCATGGGTTTCATGTCCCCAATCCCCATTATTGCTACACTTTTGCGATGGAATCAAGTCGATTTGAAACATGAATATGTTTGTCAGTGAAAGGGAACAACGTATCGTCGGTTTCAAGAACACTGATGAAAGACTCCAACAACGTACGTCAAAGACTTTTCCTTTTCATATGCTCTCATAATATTGATGTGTACTACACGTTCTCACTTGTATTTTGCTTCTTGCTTGGCATTTAGTCAGTAGTCATCTTCAGGCTTCAGCAATTTAAGCAATATGTTTGAATTGAACGTGAGAAAAGACTTGGTTTCCCTTCTTGTCACAAACGTTACCCGACAGGCTTCAGCAATTTAAGCAAACCCTAATTCAAATCCATTGAAGTACATCATTATCACCAATGAAGGAATAACAAACTTGACAATATAAAATTTTAGATTATTCCTGTTACAAATTGATTTTAAGATTGAGATTATGTGTTGGAATTAGTAAACCGGTGAACTCATGATATGAATCCCTTATCTTTACCCACGTATTAGATAACTTTACACTTTTGTATGTACAAATAATTACGTGAATGAGTAAACTAATGGTTATAATATAGGCATGGTGGTCATGACCTCATAAAACTATATGATAAGACTAGGCCGACTAGTTAGCTAGTTGATGTCCATAAACCCTAAGGCTTTATTTATTGTAGTTTAGTAGATCAAGGCATGTGGCTCGATAATGTCCGTATCTCAATTTCTCAACCACCGCCTATAAATGTTGAAATTACCTTAATTTAACCTTTTATTTGTTTTTTAGTACAAACTGACCTTTAACACGATATACTTATTAAGACATAAAATTCTAGAACTAATAATATATACTTTTTTTAGGGGGTTCATTTACTAATGTAAGTGGGACCTTTCAATAATTTTGATATGTCTGTGGATATTGGATGGTATGATGTCCATGTGAGCTCACTAGCTATCATAAATGTAAGATTTAACAAATAAATCTCCTCTACTACTCCAAATAATCCTCCAACAATCTTTTTTTATAATCACTTTATCACATAATTTAAGAGCTAATTAAACTAAAGTTGTCATTCATTATAATTTCATAGCTTTATAGCATAGCTATATAGCATAGCCATGTTGTATTCATTTATAGCCAGTTTCACCTTCTTACGTGATTACTTACATTGTAATCTAAAGTTAGTTTATCTCATGGAATTTTGTTGACGATTCGTTATCAATGTTTAATTAAAGTTTACTAGTATATTTTCAATAATATTGAAATTAAAATATAATTAAAAGTTGATTTTTTAGATAAGATGTTTTGTATATTCCTCCATTAAATTTTTTTCAGAAAAAACTCAAGTTTTTTTTTTTAATTTGAAAACAAAGTTTGTTGATTGAACTTACTCAATACTCATGCCTTTTAACTCTTATTCAAATTCTTACCAAACTAGTAGTGAAATGGGTTGTTTTTTTATATTTTCATTGTTATTCCATAAAAACAATATCAAATGAGTCATTGCAATATTCATACCAAGAATATTAGGAATTATTCAGATTATAATTATTTTAATAAAATATATTTCAAGAAACAGATTAGTATATTATTTGTCTAGTTGTTAATATGACTTATTTTGCAAAAAAAAAAAGTAAATTAAAGTCATATGTTAAAAGGTTTTTTATATATAAAGAAACAGTAACTATTTTCACCTTAATTTTTTTTCCTTAAGCAGGAAAATGTTTTACTTTCATTTTTATATCCTAACAGAGTATTGTTGAATAATCTAAACTAGTGTAGTTTCCCGTGCTAAGGCACAGGTATAATTTTAAATTTTAATGAGTAAATATTTTTTTAATTTAAAAATCGATGTATCATACAATCTTAATTAATTGACTGAAAGAGAAGTCGACACTTTAAAATTTATACGAACAAAAATCTGAAATAAACAATGAAAAATGACTAATTTAGACAATACTACATATTATTATTTTGTGTCTCTAGTACAATACAAAAGTGTAAAACTAAATTAATGTTATTAGATCATTTATGAAGATGATAAAGTGAAATAGTTTTTTAGGAAATTAAAAATAAATTTCTATTAAAATATAAATTTAAAATATAGGACATATAAAAAATTCAATTAAAAAGATAATTTTAGGTAATTTTTTAAAATTATATTAAAAAATGTAACACTTATAATACATTTGTTGATTTAGTGATTATTTTCTAATTAATATAGGAACTATATATTTAAATGTTAATGTTAGAATAATAAATTATCTAATAATCTTATAAATAGTAGTAAACAAAATTTCCAAAAATAAAGAGTAGGAATATCTTACAAATTTTTTTGTGGGAATTTTATAAATATGTTGAAGATTGTGATAAATATATAAAGGAAATAATATATTTATGTGTCTATATTAATTTATCAAAAATTCTAAATTCTAAAAATTGACATATGACAAAAAATTAATGAGGAAGTGACACGTGACAAAAGATGTGTTGACTTTAATAGTAGTATAGTGTAATTTTCGTGCTTTGCACATTTTTTTAGAAAATTATCATGATATAAATATTATAATTATATATTCTAACAATTATAATTATAATTATATTTTTATTTGGTTAATTATAAATATAAATTTTAGTAATTTAAAAAGACATTTGATATGTTAGTGAGTAAGTTATTGATGTAAAAATTATATATTTATATGTTAAAGTTAGAATGTGAAATTGTCCAATTATCTTATTAATAAAAATAAAAAACAATTGTTAAAAAAATTGATAAGATATTTTAAAAATATATAGAAGATTGTGGTAAGATTAAAAAGTAAGATATTAGTTATTTAATTATATAATTTTAAGATATATAGTGTAATATAGATATTTAAAAAGTAAGTATGTAAGTAATTATCTATTATTTTTATTGTAGGATAGTTTTTCTTGAACATTAATTATTGTAGAATAGTTATTCTATTATTCAAATATGTTATATGGTAACAAAAAAAATATACATAATTTTATTAAAAACTCAAAATTTTAAAAAAATGACATATGGCAAAAAATCTTTGAGAAAGCACCACATAAAAGAAAATGCTTGGCTTTAATAATAGTATATAGATTTAAGATAGTAAATTAATAATAACTCCGTTTAGAAACTTTAGAAAGTCTTCATCCTAGATCTTCTTTCAAATATTAAATATTACCTCCTACGGGTACTAATTGCTTTATTATTTAAAACAGTACTAGATTAAGGAATAATAATCATGATTAGTACGTGATGCAGATTAGAGACAAACAGAATTTACCCGTTTTTTAAATTCCCTTTAAAAAAAAGGGTATTTGTCTTGACGCTAAGTTGCGAACATGAATCATGCTTCATAAACAAGGTGGGTGGTCGTCTTTTATTTGCAACGTTGATTATAATCCACTCTATACAATCAAACTTTGGATACGTTATAAATGACAAGAAGAGCCATATCTTCTTAAATCGTTAGGTAAGATATCTATGTTTGTTTTCAAATTTCAATATCAAAAAGATATTCTTACCAAAAAAAAATGACAATTAATGGTTGCTAAATATAGTCAAGCTATTAAAATATGTACCCAAATCCATATGATTAGCAATTTAGCAACACATCCTATTTAACTTGACTTATAAAATATAATCTCAACATTATTGAGTTGAAATCGCGATATATTACTTAAAATACGGCGAGTAACGGTTTGGTCGGATCTTGTTGATAATCATAAGGAGATGTACAACAGTACAAACCCTAACCTGGATGGCTTACTCATAAATTAACTAATTAAGTAGTACTTGTCCGCCAACGACCCACCTTCTCATGCGTGTACGTGCTATCTCATTTATTTTCAATTTTATACTTTTCTTCATTTATATTTTCATTTGTTTGGTTAATAATGAGAAATAAATACAAAATATTAAGGATTAAAAAATACTTTAAATTATGGCTAAAGTTTGGAGCTCCGGTACGGTATTACGGAACGTTGTTGAACTAATATGAGTTTTTTTCCGACGAACAACGTTTAGTTTAAAATTTTCGTACAATTTGTTCAAATTTTTTGTTCTATTAGTTCAAATTATTTATATTAATGGTTAATACATTTTTATAAGGAAAGTTTGTAACTATTACGTCGTCAATTTTAAACTTTCGTTTGATTAGTTCAAAATTTATGCATCGATTACAAAATATTCATTATTGGTTCATGAATTTTTTTTAGTTATGTTTTAATGCAATTTTTTACTTGTACATGTTTGAACGGATAAAACTTAAGATTTAAACTTACAGGGCCGTTGGGTCGGGTCACAACTGGCTAAGCTTGGCATCGGGTCAGGTTAAAAAAACATGTTTGGTTTGCAAGCGATTTGTTTCGGATCGGGTTGGTTTGGGTTGGAACGGGTTATTAGGTAGCCTCTATTATTGGGTCAAAACGGATCGGTTTAGTTCGGTTCCCGGGACATTTTGGATTGGTTTACTTCGAGTTTTTAATGGATTCGGATAACGGTGTCAATCGGGGCATTTCAATCGGGTACGAAATCGGGTCAATATATGTTCGCGTTAATGTCGGGTTGAGTCAAAAACCAATTTTATTGCCTATCATCTTGATTCAAGTCGGTTTTGGGTCGACAATTTTGTCAAGGTGAATCCGGGTTATCTAGTTGGTCGGGTAGCTCTTAGATATAAACTTTTTTTTAATTCAACTTTATGTGAAGATAATAATCCGATCCGGTTCAAATTTAAAGGAATACACGATCCGGATACGATTTGGATTTGATCGTATATTCAACTAATTATATGTTTGATCCGGGTTCTAAAATAAGATATCCGAAGATGATTTTAGCCGGATCGGATAATTATTCGGGAATTTTTGATCATATTTAGGTATTCTATATGAATCCCGACAGCGAGGTCGGTGAGGCAGGTGGTGACTGCGGATGGTGGTGGCGACAAAGGTGTCTCCCCGGCAGTTTGATTCCATCAGTGACGGACTCGACGGCGTGGCTTTCCGGTAGATTGTAGTTCCAAGATCCGTTCATCGAAGTCTAAGACAAAAAGACGAATGGAGAGAGGCTCGGAATGGTGCTTTTCCGGTGTGAATAGTGTATCTAGGAAGGGAGAGAGATGAAAGAGGATATGGTTTTGGAGCATGGTAGGATATGATGAATAGTGAATCCCGGGAATAGTGTTACGAGTTTTGTAATGAGTTTCCGACAAAGTCACTAAAACCTTCCGAATTAATATGAACCCGATATTTTTCTCAACTTTGATATCGTTCGGAAAAATCTTCAATATATTCCTAAAATCCGAAAGAAGGTAATATTCATCATTAAGTTTTCAGATAATTGTTCGATTTATCACTTAAATATATTTCTAACTTTATCCCAAGACATTTCATTTTTCTCAAAATTCGAAAGAGTATACTACAAAAATCTCTCCCGAATAATCTAAATTCGGATTATTCCATCTACCTTCTTAAATTATATATAATTTTAGTGACAACATGTAAGATGTTTATGACAAACTCAAACCGACACATCATGACATCAATAAGCATTTCTTCCATTTCTTTCTACTGTTAAGTTTTGCCTTTTTCTCAAATGCATGCATGGACAATAATCTAAATAACTATAACATAACATAATATTTATTTTTTGAGGAAGATAACAATAATAAAATTATTATAAACAGAACATGACATGTAAAGTGTGTTATGGGTGTAGGTATGGTTTGCAAATCATTGGAGTTCTCCATGTCACAGCCTTATATAAAAAAATATATATTTATTTATATGATTATAGAAGGATAATACCGCCCAAGTCGATCATGAAAACGTCCTAATTAAGGCTGACTGACACGATTTAAGAATAAAGATGTTAGGTTTAAATACACTTCCTATATTTCACATTATCTCTTAGATATAAATATTAAATATTTTACTTTTCTGTTTATAAACTTCATACTATAACTTTATATCTTAAATAAGAACCTACTATTTTTTTATAATGTTACAATTTTATAGCATTCATACTTTTCAGTTTTTACAGTGAGGTATTGCATATCTTTTCTCTTGAATTTGATTTTTAAAATAAATAAAATTTAAAAGGAAAGTAGATTGAGAATCTATATATTTTAAATAAAGTAAAATATACTAATGTTAATGTGGCGTTATCACATTTAATTATTTTTACTAAAATCTAATCTAATTATCATATATTTTTACTAAAATAGAGTGGATAAAAGATTTGATTATGGTGTAGATTTACGTTGATTTAAAAATACTTAATTATCTCACTATTGAGTAAGGTGAAGGTTTGAGAGTTTGTATAAATAGAAGGACTTGAGATTAGACGGATCATATATTTTTCGGCTTTTAAATAAAATGTCTCTAATATTTATTTTAACCAATTTAATATGTGATGTATGGATCATCGGTCTACTAATATGAGGATCATTGATTTATTAATATGAAGTCATTTACATACTGATAGAATGATAGAAGGACTGAAGGCGTCACAAATTTTGATACTAAAACTATCCATTTATATACATCTTAACTAAACTAGACTACAATAATGCTAACGAGCTCACAATATTTTTACTAAATTATTATTAAGTCATTGAATCTTTTTCGCTAAAACATAATAAATGAAAATTTTGGTTATGTTATAGGTTTACGTGGATTTGAAATGATACCTATGATCCCACATCATTTATCATCGAGTAAGCTGACGGCTTGAGAGTTGTATAAATAGAAGGACCGGAATCTATACAAATCATACATTTCTCGTCATTTTGACATTTTGATTAATCTTGTGTCTAATATTTTTTTATTAGTTTAATATCTAATATGTGTTCATTGACTTATTGATATGTAGGTCGTTGGTCGTTGGTCATTTGCCTATTGATATGTGAGTCATTGACCTACTGATATGTGGTCATTGGCATATGTAATAATATGTGGGTTCATTGACCTACTGATATATTGAGTTATTGTCCTATTAATACGTGGGTTTCATTGATCTAATGTGATGCCATCGACCTTGCTTGGTGATATTTATTAGATATGTATGTTCATGTACTCACAATTTCAAAAATTATATTCAACACAATACAATGTAATCTTATATGATAATATACGCAAATAACACGCGGTTTAACCATGTGTCAACCTATAAAACACGTCACATAAGCTATTTATTGATAAAGTTACTATCTTTTTCATTTAAACTTTATTATAAATAAATTCGTAATACTTTTTAAAGGTTATTTATATTTTTGTAATATCAAGATGACCTATTAATTTAAAACAAGATGATTTAATATGTACGAGATGGTTATGACTTGTGCATATAAGAGTAGTGTAGAAGGTGGACAAGAATATGACCGAGCAACCAAGGCCATGTTGTCGATGCGGTTGTCATTGGTCGTGATGTTGAGGTGAGGAACTCTTCTTGGATAGAACGAGCGTAAACTTGGATGAGAGATGACAATAAATCCTTATCCTTAAGGTAATAAAAGAACGAAGATTTGTATAGAAGTCATAATAGTTGTCACATTTGAGGATCACCAAACATATATAGACCCGGATCTAAAGGTTGAAAGAGACGAGTCATGAGTGTATTTCCTTTGTAGCATCAAGAGTAATTGAATTAAGCATGATTGAAGTCGACGAAAGAGACGAGTAATGATTAGAGTTGAAGGTGGCAGAAAGCAGTGAGTGATTTGTAGGGTTTGTGTTTATTCTTATGTGTACATCATTTACGTCCTCTTGAATCATCAAAGTATTTCTGACTTGATTTGATCCGTATAGACAGTCATGAAATATATGTGTTTAAGAAAACAAATCTGTATTAATGTATTAAAAACTCTTCGTACTAAACACCAATGAGTTTTCAACATTCTCAAAACTTTTTAAAAATCTAACAAAAACCCTACCTAATATATTACTCGAAAAACTTAAAATATCCAAAAACCTATTTTACCGAACCCACCCTTGATCCAATTTCTACCATTTCGTGCTAGGCAACCAAATAAAAATAATATTATCTCTATTTTTCTTAATTTTAATTTTTTTTAATCATTATCTTCTCTTTTCTATTTATTCTGCAAGTATTAATTTGACATGTAAATGTCACCAAAAACGACACGTTTTAACTTGAGAAATAAATTATGGGACAGAGCGAGAGACATCAGAAGGGAGTTTTTGCATGGAGTGGAGTCTGCAAGCTCTCATCCTTTTCGCATCTGACTTTTCACAGTTTTTTGGACGATAATTCATTATTAATATATAATTACAAGAAACTCCGCTTTATATACATACGTAAATGTGGATTCATGCAACTAGTCTGCCACCCGACACCATTTGCAGTTTGGGATTTTGGAATTTAGCTTTATTTTCACCAAAATTTATCTTCTTGCGCACAAAACCTCTGAAAATTGATGAGGTTGGTATGGTAGATTTTATACGAAACAAATATTATGGGATAAAGATTGTATTTTGTAGGTAATATATGGGCCATCTTCTAATTTAGTACTGCGGTACATGCATGCAACGAAGAAACAAGTACGAATTCAGTTAATACACGCTTGTCATAAAAGCCAATGTTAATTTACTATACTCAATTAATAAGGTTGGTGGAAATTAAAAAATAGGCTCCGTTTCAATACAACTACTTGTTTATTGATGGTTTAATAATAAATAATTATTGATAGCTGCTTTATTAACTAGTTGAAATAAGTTGTTTCAACTTAATAATATTTTTAAATATTTTTAAATGAAGCTTTTATATATATATATATATATATATATATATATATATATATATATATATATATATATATATATATATATAAGGTTTTATTTTTTAAAGATTTCATATGTTTGGTATTCAAATGCTCACTATCAATCTAATATTTCTTTTTCATAATCTTATAACTTGCAATTTTGGCCGGTCCAAAAGCACCTTTTATCTTCCAAAACTAGCTCATAGTCGAAACTATAAATCGAAAAACGACCAGTGGAAAATGATTCCTTAGAATCTCGCACCTACTGCGTATGGATATATATAAGATAATATTTTCAGGGATACATGAGTAACTTTACGGATATATAAAATATATTCTAAATATATCTCATAACATCCCCTCAGCCGAAGGTGGAGGACAACAAAGACATAAACTGAATCTAAAATTTGTAAACAACAGAGTGACGAGACCCTTAGTAAAAATGTCAGCACACTGATGAGAAGAGGGAACGTGTAGAACGCGAACATACCCCAAGAAAACCTTATCGCATACAAAATGTATGTCGAGCTCGACGTACATATTTAGTGCGTTGATGTTGGACCGATTGGAGGATAAATGCATTGTAGACACTAGACACATTATCATAGTAAAAGAGTGTCGTAGTAGAGAGATCAATACCAAGCACAAACAGAACATTCCAACGCTTGCAAGTCTCAGCGACGGCATTCGCCACAACCCTATATTGGGACTTTCATTGAATGAGATTATAGATGTCAAAAATTGAAGTTGCATCTACCTCTAGCCTGCACCAGATGTAGATATAGCGGCCTGTCTTTTGAAGACCATGAGACAATGTTTTTAGAGTACGTCGAGGTGGATCGTCTTGTATCAGGACAACCAGCCCGATCCGCATCTAAATAAATTGTCAAGGAATTAAAGTGGGACTTACAAAGAGTGAAAGTCATGCTAAGAGTGCCCTTGATGTACCGTAATATGCGTTTTAGTGCTTGAAAATGATTGTCCCGAGGGTCATTCATGAACCGGCGGACTTGTTGAACAACATAAGAAATGTTAGGTGCGTGAAAGTTAGATATTGTAAAGAACAAGCCAGGTTGTGGTATGTTATCAGATCGGAAACAAAATGTGATGAGGTTGTGCTAAGCTTAGCTTTCGTATTTACTTGTGTGGTGGCCGGCATGTACTTTGTCATGCTTGCCTTCTACAGGATCTCTCAGAGGGCATATTTTGTCTGATGGAGAAAGATGCCATATTCGGAACGGCGTGCTGAAACGCCCAAAAAATAGTGTAGATCTCCAATATTTGTCGTAGAGAATTCGGATTGGAAAGAAGTCATAATCCAGCACAACAAGGTGGGGGAAGAGGTTGTCAAAATAATGTCATCAACATAAAGCAGTAGATAAGAAGTACTTGACGACTATGATGTACAACAAGGGACTGATCAGACTTGCATCCGCGGAAGCCGATAGCCTGTAGGTGATAGGCGAATTGTTGGAACCGATTTCATACCAAAAAGGGAACGAGGAAACAGACAAACATCATTCGGGCGATCGGGGTCTTTAAACACCATATGTTGATACATATATACAATCGCTTTAATTGTTCCATGAAGACACGCATTATGAACATCGAGTTGATTGATAGGTCATGGCGAGGACGAGGGTGGAATGGTCGAAAACAAGAATTGCGTTTGGATGTGGTGGATCGGATATCTCAACAATAAACTAGGTTTTTGGTGTGTATATAAGATAATATTCTCAAGGATACAAGAGTAACTCTACATATATATACAAAATATACGCTAATTATATCTCCTTACAAAAACCAGTAAACTCGTACTATCTCTATCAAAATAGCAAAAATAATAATTAATTAATGTGGAGATCAAATATATTTACATCCGTAAGAACATTTTTATTCGTTGGGTCAAGATGTCAAATGTACTAGCTTAAATGTCATTGGATCAAATACTATTCATTGTCACAAGACATATGTTTTCACCCTTTTTTGTTTTTTAAATGGTTAAATTCAATGTGATATCATTTATTTATTATTTTTGGTGATATAATTTGACCTTTATATTTTTTATAAACAAACAAAAAAAATAAGTATAATATTAAAAATTAAAACTTAAATTGAGGTGCTTGCACAAACAATTTTTTAAAATTATTTTCTAAAATATAACCTTAACAATATATTTTAAAAGTAACGTTAAAAGTACTCATCTTAAAATGATAAAGTAGTGATATTTTTTGGAAAAATAAATTATTTTAATAAAAATATAATGAAATAGGACCACACATATGAATATAAGAGCATGTTCACCCGTTGGGTAAAAATGTTAAAATTCACTAGGTTAAATGTCATTGGGTCAAACCCTCTTCATTGCCACTAGACATGTGTTTCCACCCGTTTTGTTTCTTAATCGGTTAAATTTAATGTGGTTTCAATTATTTATTATTTTTAGTGGTATAATTTGAAGGTTTTTTCGAAGAAAAAAAAGCCCCTTTAATATTTTTTTAAACAAACAAAAAATAATTATACTATAAAAATAAAACTTAAAACGAGGTGTTGATTCAAATAATTTTTCAAAACATTATTTACCAAAATAAAATCATAACAAGCTAATTTTTTTAAAAATTGATGAAAGAACTGTTTTAATATGGATATTTTTAAAAGATATTTAAAAAAACTATTTTAGAAAAAATATAATCAAGTGGGTCACATATATAATATAATATTGCTAGTAACCGGTTAAAAATATCACCAAAAATATCAAGATTCTAGCCTTTAAAATTTCTAAGGTCACGTCAAATGAAAACCGGTTAAAGAGAAATTTCATCGGTTCTGTTTTAGCCGGTCGACGCATAGATAAAGTGTTGTGGCGACATCCATTGTTGAAAAAATGATGTCCACCCGTTTTTTTAACCGTTTTTCATTTGACATGTGGTGACCTTAGAAATTTCAAAGGCTAGAATCTTGAAATTTGTTGTGACATTTCTTAACTAGTTACTAACAATATTATATTCATATATGTACCCTTATTTTATTTTTTAAAAATATTTTATTTAAAAATAGCTTTTAAAAACTATTCATACTAGATTAATATAAAATAATAATTTTATTAATAATTTTAAAATATTTCGTTATGATTTTATTTTAGTATATATTTTTTAAAACATTTTTTGTATAAACACATCGATTTAACTTTTATTTTTATAGTATAATTTT
The DNA here is from genome assembly GCA_002319775.1 of Fagopyrum tataricum. NCBI lineage: Eukaryota > Viridiplantae > Streptophyta > Magnoliopsida > Caryophyllales > Polygonaceae > Fagopyrum > Fagopyrum tataricum. Next base: position 51,670,513 of record CM008280.1, on the reverse strand, counting down.
TTCTTTTTGTTTATAAAAGAAAATTAAAAATTTGTTTTTTTTTTTAATCTGAAAAAACCTTCAAATTATACCACTAAAAATAATAACTAAATGAAACCACATTAAATTTAACTGGTTAAGAAAAAAGGATGAAAACACATGTACAATGACAATGAATAATATTTGACCGAATTACATTTAACTTAATGACTTTTGAAATTTTAACTCAATGGGTGAATATGCCCTAATATTGTTGTTAACCGGTATAGAAATGTAAAAAAATGTCAAGATTGTAGCCTTTGAAAATTTCAAGGTCACTAAATATCAAATGAAAGCTAGTTAAAACAAACAGGTGAAGATCGTTTTTCAATATTAGATGTCGTCACATTACTTTATGTATGTGGCGACCGGTTAAACTGAACAAGTGAGCTTTCTCTATTAAACAAATCCACATCTTAGTATTTTAATGTTTGTGATTTAATCTTTTATATGAAAATTTATAGATTTTTGTGTTGAGATTGAACTTCACATATACTCAAATATTATATTACTTTACCGAAATTTCATATTTGGAAATAAAATAAAAAATTGATCCTATTTGATATTGTGGGGAGTGTGAACAACTTTTTTCGATTTTGTATTCCGTAGATCGGTCGAATATATTGTGGTTTGTGGTGTCTTTTTTTGGGATCTTCAGTGTCAACTTGCTTCTTTGCCTGTTCGGTTTGGGGTCTTGGTTTACACTCAACTATGAATACTTCTTTTATCTGTGTGGCTTCCAAGGCTCAATCTTGGACCCTTCAAGACCCCATCTTGCGGGACAGTGAAGTTGTTGATACGTGGTTCGTGTTTTTTTTTTTTGCAGCGTTGAACAATCTTCAAGCTTATATTCCTAGTTTTTTTTTTAATTTTATCTTTTTGGTTTTACTATCAAGAACACCGTCAACCCTAAAGCCCAACATGCTATGACGAATGCTCTTTTCAGTAAGACAATGTAGGTGATGGAAGCGACTTTTGATTTGACCTTTGGACAGAAAGCGGTTTTTAAGTGTCTGCAGTCAGCACATAGTCAAGACTACCTTCTTTTCATACCCAATGAGGGGCTTGAACAGTGTATGTCTCCAGTTGAATATCGCATGATACTTAAGTATCGCCTTATGATTCCTTTGTTTTCGGTTGATGTGATTTGTCCTATGCCCAATTGTCAAAGGACTTTGGGTGTTTTTGGGATCATGCGGTTCATTGTAAAGAACTTTGTGGTTTCAAATACAAGCATGATCTGGTTCGTGATGTTTTATGTGATGTGTTTAGGAGAGTAGAAGTTTTGGCTAAAAAGGAGGCACTTGTGACCTTTTTAACCGATCCACGTGAGGAGAGATGTACGTGAGTCCCGTGGATGTACTAGTGTTTTGATGGATCGGTGGCAAACATGCTTGTATTGATATAACGGGGGTATTTCCTCTAGTTTGATTGGGTACAAGGCCTTTTGTTGTAGGTAAGACGGCCATTAACACAACCTTTGCGAAGGTGGCTAAGCATGAAAGAACTTGTATTGAAAACCAACATGTGTTTTCTTCTGTTCGGTTTTGTTGCGCCTGATGTTGTAGAGATTTTCAATAGGGTGCAACGGGGCTTGCATGTTAATATTGTGTCTCCAAGATCTTCGAACGTAGTTTTTAGGAGGATAGATTTTGCTATCCAAAAAAGTTAATTGCGCAGATTGTTGTCCCGTATAGCTCGATGTAAATATAATTATATTTAAGTATGAAAATATTACTATAAAATTAAACTAATTTAATATCTTAAATAAATATAAAAGTTAATAGACTAAGGGTAATTTGGTTCCGTCTCTAAATATTATTATATGAGAAGTATCAATATTAAATATGAGGTCGATATTTAATAATTGTGTTGAGTTTTCAACAATTAGTAAATATAATTTATCAGTATTGGTAAAGAAAGACAGAAACTGAGTACTTGGAATGGGCAAAACAGATAGAAGCCATGGTCTTCTGTTTACAATTTCCACTACAGCATTCGACATTTTTTCCTTACACTATATATCCCATTAACTTTTTTTGCAGAAATTTAATTTTTGCTCACCACATGTGCATTGTTTTACTTATTATTTTAATCTTCAAATAACTATCAGGATATTGAAAATTATATATATATGATTTTGATGTAAAATTACACGAAAAAAGCAGTACTTAAAGATGTAGATTCTACGTAACATGGGCCGGTGGTCTGGTGGTGCAATGTGTAATGTGAACTCTAACTCCATCCTTTCTTAAGCGTTGACTCGCCCATAATTTCTCAATAAGTAACCCTCTTTTGCCAGTCCCGAAACGAAACAGATCCGGTTCATTAGGATTATATGAGAATTTTAAATTATATTATTTATATGGTAAATATTGACTAATTTTATATAAGAATATCATATTTCTATTTTTAATAAACGTTACTAATAGTAAAGGTGGTGCATTCAATCTTGGAATTTGTATATTAACGAACAGTAATAACAGTTTACAAGGCATGAGAAAATACATATAACGATGTTAAACTATACTGGTAATTGTTTAAAATTCAAATATGTCAATTGTTCGACTATATTTAAAAATTTTCAATGATATAACTAATTGTTTAAATATTAATTTATAAGTTTTAATTGTTCAACCAAACTTTTTTTTTAAGAAAAGTGTTAACTATATGACAAGTGTATATATATATATATATGTGAGTAAAATTTGTTCAATTTTACGTATTTCTTTCGTCTTTCTTTTTCCATTGTGATACTTCATGACGGTTAGTCCGTCTGTCAATTTTTCCGGTCTTTCGATCCACTATATGGCATGTCGTTTAGTGTTTTTAAACCGCTTTTTTTATCTTTAAAAAAGATATTCGGTAACAAAACAAAACGAGAGAAAAGATACATACTTTAATTTGCATTGCGGTGGAAAACAAATTCGCTCTAAAAGTTAATTTTTATACTTCAAAGTTGATACGTAATTAGACTATATACACTTTTATAATTCGTTTTCGTTTCTGAATTTACAACCGAACAAACTCTAAAGTTGTTTAATATTATTATAAAGTTATTACAATAAGAATGTTATTAGGATGAAAAATTAAAATCAGATTGTAGGTGTGTATGGTTTAAGGGTTATAAAATTATAATAATATTAAAGATTAAATTTGAGTATTAGATTACCTTTTTATTAAACCAAACAAATCATATAAGATTATTGGATTCGGTAAAAAGTTAAAATCAGATTGAGAGTTATTTGGGGTTGGTGAGTCGTATTTTTGGTTTGTAAGGAAGTCATAGACGAGGGAAAATTATTGTGTGCCACGTTGAAATTTGGAGTTTAGCATCCAAGTACATTGGCCTCCTTCTGCGTGTATGTAGAAAATTAAATAATTTTTATATAATATCTCATATTTTTTTTTATAATTCTCAAATCTATTAAAATGAGGTCGAAGAAAATTCATAATTCTATATAATTTTCGTTTCGATAGGTGTCATAATTTTCATAGGTTTCATTAATAAAGCATGACCTTATTAGTGTTGAAGTTGAAGCTTTAATGATAGTTAAAATTGAAACTAAAGTTTATTGATAGCTAAAATTATTAGATGATTTATAAGTTTGATGAGTGTTTGTGATATAGACAGATTTTTTAAAATTTAAATTTTTTTATTTAATATTAACATGTATAAAGTTATATTTATAACATATCATTAATAAGCTACCATAAGTTCTGTAAGTTTTTACCGTGCAGGTACAAAGAGAAGGAAAGCCAAAGTTTTTTTTATTTAAAATTGAAGCTAAAGTTTATTGATAGCTAAAAATTTTTATTTACAAAATTTTCATTTGTATAAAAAATCATCCAAGTTTTAATAAGGTCATAATAATACTATAATTAAGTCGTCTTCGTCAAATAGTAAAAAACTGTAGAAATCAATTTCCAAGGAGTTATATAAAACCGAGGAGGAAGGAGCCTGCCTCTCCTTATTCCCAGAGAAGAAAAACAGATCCCCATATTTTCAAAGATACAAAGAGGAAAGCCGAAAGCATACTCTCACATCTTCAACACATTCAGGTTAACCGATTCAGAAGGAAAGCCAATTTGAAAAGGATATCACATGAGTTTCGGAACAAAGAAACCCCCAAAAATCTCTATCATCTCTTTCTTTTTGTAACTACAAATCTTCTATATATACCTGCAACACCAGATTTCTTCTAATATCTCTTTCCCTCCATCGGATCCACCCACTTTAAAACAGAGCATTCAATCCCCTGCCATTTCTTCTTCTTCTTTCTTCTAAAGTTTTCAAAATGGGAACTGGTTGGAGAAGAGCATTTTGCACAACAATTCAAAGAGATCGAGAAGCTATGGAGCCCGAGCAACATGATGAAATCCCAAGCCCAAAACCAGTTAGAAGCCGCGGAAAACTTGGAATTTTCTCAAGCATTAGCAATCCATCAACTCCCCGGTTTTATTCCGGCGAAGCCATTTCAGCCGACAATACGCCCAGACTCCATTGCAAAATTGTTGAGAAGAAAGCTAAAACCCCTATAAGAAAGCTCAGCTCTAATCATTCTTCACCTCGCTCGCCATTCTCCATCTTAAAAAACACACTTCGTCTCTCTAAGGTGGGTAAGCTGAACTTCTCGGCAAATTCGTTTGGAATTTTCTTATCAAAATTTGATTTTTAATGGTGTTTTTTCCCCCCTTCTTTTGTCAGAGTGGTTGTGGGGTGTGTTTGCAGAGTGTGAAAACAGGGCAAGGAATGGCGATTTATACAGCAGAATGCACACACTCATTCCATTTCCCCTGTATATCACAACATGTAAGGAAACAGGGGAGCTTGGTTTGCCCTGTTTGCAATTGCACTTGGAAAGACGTTCCTCTTCTCTCTGCTCACAAAAAGACTTATCCGTTACCCGACAAAGACGACGTCGTTGAGAAAGCCGTTACAACAACCTCTTCCTTCTTTAAAGATAACAGAATCCAATCTTCAATTTCACCTGTTAAAACCAGTTGCAACCATTCTAAGCCGTTCGACGACGACGAGCCTCTCCTCACTCCGGTACCCGGAGCTCGGTTCAATCCGATTCCGGAGGCGGAGAATGAAGACAAAGAAGACGACGTCGAAGAGTTTCAAGGTTTTTTTGTAAATGCAACACCTTCTACTACTCCAGTGAAGAAATACTCCACCTCTGCATTCCTCCATGGAAGGCGAATCCAACGGAATGTGGACATCAAGCTTCTCCCGGAAGCCGCAAGTGTCACCACAAGCCGCTCTCACGAGACCATAGCAGTTGTATTAAGAGTCAAAGCTCATCCTCCACCGCCGTTCACCGTCGACGGAGGAGTCTCGTCGCAAAGAGCTCCGATTGATCTCGTCACTGTTCTCGACGTGAGCTCGAGTATGAACAACGCGAAGATCCAAATGCTGAAACGCGCAATGAGGCTTTTAATCTCGTCTCTTCGAACCTCCGACCGACTCTCAATTGTGGCATTTTCTTCTTCCCCGCAGCGTCTCCTTCCACTCTGTCGTATGAGCCACCAGGGACAACACCTCGCCCGCCGGATAATCGATCGGCTTTCAATCGGCCAAGGAAAATCAGTCAATGATGCTCTAACAATGGGGGCCAAAGTTCTTGAAGATCGGAGGGAGAAGAATCCTGTTGCTAGCATAATCCTCTTATCCGATGGCCAAGATCAATTTAGCGGATTTAGTCAACGTCAGTCAACGGGTCCAATTTCTAAATCCAATTCCACCAGATTCGGCCACATAGAGATCCCTTTGCACGCATCTGTAACTGACGCGTTCGCAAAGCGCGTGGGTGGACTATTGAGCGTGGTGATTAAAGATCTAAGACTTCAGCTTGGCTTTTCTTCTGGTGAAATCACAGCCGTCTACTCCTGCAACGGACGGCCCACATTCTTCAGCTCCGATTCCATCAAATTAGGTGACATGTACGCTGAGGAGGAGCGTGAGCTCCTCGTAGAGCTTCGGGTGCCCACGACAGCAGCCGGGGCTCACCACATAATGGCCGTTCAATGCAGTTACAAAGATCCAGCGACCGGAGAAATTATGTATGGGAGAGAGCGAGCCCTACTCGTGCCACGTCCGCACGCATCACGGTCATCGGATCCGAGAATTGAAAGATTGAGAAATGTATTTCTGGCAACTAGAGCGGTGGCGGAGACACGTCGATTGGTGGCAGTGGGGGAGTTCGGTACGGCGCAGAAGCTGTTAATGTCGGCGAGTGGGCTGGTGGCGCAGTCGAAGGCCAGTTCTTCTGAGGAGTATGTAAGGTGGTTGGAGACCGAGTTGGCTGCAGTCGAGTTCTGGAGAAGGCAGGGAAAGGTGCATGCTAAACAGGAGGTTGTGGTGAAACGAATAGGAAAGCCACACGTGTCACTGGTTGATGAAAATGGAGAGCCGCTTACGCCGACTTCAGCTTGGAGGGCGGCTGAGCAACTGGCTAAAGTTGCGATGATGAAGAACTCGCTTAACAAGTCCGGCGACTTGCATGGTTTTGAAAATGCAAGATTTTAACCATCTTAGGCTGTAAAATTGGATAGTGAAAGGTAAATTATTACTGTAGTTGAACACGGGTCCGCTGCATAAGGACAAAGGAGACTAGAGCCCTCAGACACGGAATTGAATGCAGTTTGTAATTTGTAATTTGTAATTTGTAATTTGTAATTTGAGTTTCGATTAGACATGTTGTTCATCCAAATTTCGTTGATCTCTTTTTGGATTGTTCCATTTTGTGAATCTGATGAAAGTGACGAAGATCTAAGATGGTATATAATATATGTATATTTGTTTTATCTTACTTGTTACGTGTTCTAAGATGCAAAAACAAAAGATGAACAAGTTGTGGGTGTGGGATTCTAAGCAAAAAAGAAGTCTTTAAAGGGCCCACTGGGCCACTATCGTTATCTACAAGTGCTGAAGTTAGTTCAATAATGAAACTTACTTGTAATTGACATTTTTATCCATCTTTCTCTTTCATTGTGGCATAATGTATGTGTTGTATACAATGTACATGTCCACGTCTTCTACTTATAGCCAATCATCATATATGGAACCCTTTTCCCTCTTTATCTCCACGTAAAGATAACGTTGTTATATGCACATGCTATTTATCAAAACGGCACGGAATTCATGTTTGTTTTGATTTCAAGCATTTCACGGCAGTGATACTAGAATAGATAATCTTGTAAGCATTACGTAACCCCTGAGGTTTCCTCGGAGGATTTGAGGGCTTTGAAGTTACTTTGCTCCAAATTATAATAGGGAAATAGCCCAATTCAAGACAAGCCAGCCCAAATTCTTACAGAAGGTAGCCCGATATTTATGGACCGTATGGTTCAGGGTGACAAAAGGTTATAAATTTTGTTAAAATACTTTTCTTTTTTTTTAAAAAAAAGAGTAGTTATAAATTTTAAAAATCAATTATTGTAAGAGTCTAGTTAATAATCAGATTAAAAATAATCTACTTTTTCTTCTTAAATTAACTAAAAAAATGTGGCATTTTAGTCAAGTAACTAAACAAATACCGTTTTTTTGACGTAAGGGATTGAATGAAGGTAAAATATGGGAGATTTAATTGTATGCGCTAAGTTTAGTAGATAGTTTTAATTATTTTACATCAAAGTGCAATTCCATACGAGAAGAAAAAGGCGGAAATAGTACAATATTGACATTTTCCTACAAAAAAATGATAAGTTGAATTGCCTGTTCGCATGGGTTGACTTTCAATTTTTTTATAGGAGTCAACCGTTGGAAGTTTGCTAGACACGATTGGAAAATCATTGTTTTGTTAAGTATGTTTGAGTTGAGAATATGCAAGTCATTTTGGTTAGCACGTTGAAAATTAAGAAGCTAAACCTCCCTCCCACGCTTTTATGGAGAACCCTTCTGCTTTTCTTAAACGTTGAAGTTGCACACTTGAGGATTTGTTACTAATCTTTTTGACCTAATCCGATTTCTGTAAATATTTATAAGATACAACATCAGCGATGAATTAATGCAAATTTGCACGATCGATCAAAATTTGAATAACTTGTCGGAGGAAATACATCAGTACGAGGTAAAGCCAATGGAAGGGCTAGAGTTTCTAGAAGGTATGGAAGGCCTTGATCTGTCGGGCTCGTTGGGGGTACTGGCAGGTCCGGCAGACCTTGTGTTGGGGTCCTTGGGGATACCGCCTGGTCTAGGAAGACCCCTCACTCGAATGGTGATGAACACAGTGATAGGAAATCAAGGAAATTCCTTGATGAATCAAATGTTACCAATTGGAGGCGACGGGGCTGATTTCGATGACCAAGATTATTCCCAGCAGGATTACCAAGATTCTTATCAAGAATCGCAGGGGAACCAAGATTATTCCCAGAAGGACTACCAAGATTCTTATCAAGAATCGCAGGGGAACCAAGATTATTCCCAGCAGGAGGACTACCAAAATTCTTATCAAGAATCGCAGGGGAACCAAGATTATTATTCTGATCAGCAGGAAAACCAAGATTATGATTCACAAGAACCGCAGATAAACCAACCACTACAGCAACCGGTTCCAGTGATCCGAAATCCACCACCTGCACACTATAATTCTTCACCACAGCCGGTGAAGCCAAATCAGCAACCGCGACAGCAGGTGAACCCCATGGCACAAATTAATCCACGCCCTGCACCGGTGAAGCCAAATCAGCAACCGCGACAGCAGGTGAACCCCATGCCACAAATAAATCCACGCCCTGCACCGGTGAAGCCAAATCAGCAACCGCGACAGCAGGTGAACCCCATGCCACAAATTAATCCACGCCCTACACCGGTGAACCCTATGCCACAAATTAATCCACGCCCTGCGCCGGTGAACCCTATGCCACATAATAATCCACGCCCTGCGCCGGTGAACCCTATGCCAAATAATACTCCACGCCCTGCGCCAGTGAACCCTGTGCCACAAATCAATCCACGCCCTGCGCCGGGGAACCAAGTCCATCCGGGACCGGTAACGAACACTATAGCTATGGGAGAAGGCACATGGTCCACCAATCTATTCGACTGCTTCAATGATGTTCCCCTTTGTAACAAATATATACTTTCTCGATCATCTTCTATAAACATTTTCACTTTTTTTTCCCCCCTTCTTCTTATTAACCTAGCTACGTTTTTACAGTTTGCTTGACATGCTGGTTACCTTGCATTACCTTCGGCCAAATATCCGAGATAGTTGATAGAGGAACCACACGTAAGTCAATATGAATCCCCGAAAATATTAATCCTAAATTAATAATGCCTTTCATTTTAATTTTATTGGAATCCAATTCTGGAGCATGTGGTACGTCGAATCAACCGGATACAAGACCAAGGTTTAATCGAAATATGTAGGGATTAATTAATTGTGGCGTACGTACGTGCAGCATGTGGTACGTCGGGGAGTATATACGGAATAATTTTGGCAGTGACGGCATTGCATTCTATATACTCGTGTACGTATCGCACGAAGATGAGGCTTCAATATGGGATTCCAGGAGATGATATTCAAGACTTCTGCACCCACCTTTGGTGCGAAGGCTGTGCCCTTCTGCAAGAGTACAGAGAGCTTACTGTCCGTGGCTACAACGTCCCACTTGGTAATTCTTTTTAAATATTTTTAATTTTCGAGTTTTATTTTATGTGTATGTGACACATTTTACGTGATTCATGTATAAAGGGTGGCACGCTAATATGGTAAGGCAGAAACAATCCCAAGGGATCCCAATGGCGCCTCCGGTTGCACCAGCTGGAATGACAAGATGAACGTAGAGCTTCAAGTGTCATGAATCATATTTTTTTCCTCGTTGTAAATTCATATTCAATTTTTAGCTGCATTACTGCCACTAATTGTCGTATTTTTTAATGCTTCTATTTGGAGTGGTCAAATTAATCACTTGTTTATAAGAATCTGTACGTAAAGTTCAATCCATTCTAAATTTGCTATGTTATTGTTGTATTTTTGACTAAGCAACCGGTTATAATTAAGGATTTTGTAGACATAACAAGTTAAATCTAAGATTACCGGGATAACAAGTCAAGTGGTGGATGAAATTGGTGAAATCATGCCACCACGATGAGTATTCTGAATTGTATCCGCTCCATCAATATTCAACGGATGAAGCGGATCATGTGAGATTTCAAGTACGAGATCTCTTGATTATTTCACGGGTACAAATCCAACCTTGATGATTTGTGAGCTGAGACACCGTTCAGGAACATCAAATTTACAAGGACCTAATGGTTTTCTGCAATATATTACATTTAGTATTTCTAATTCACACAAGTTTAATTCTCACCGGTTGTACTTTTGTGTATTTATATTTTGATGTATCGAGGCCTTTTAAATTGAAATATATAGTAATGTGAATTTAAAATGAATTGTTCATGTTTAATTTTATTTAATCTTAATGTTTATCTATTGATTTATAAACATTATTTATTTGACCGGCCTGCATGTAACATACAAAACTTATAAACACAATACCCCAAAAAGATTTGAAAATGCGAACACTATGAGCAACCAAACGGTTATAACTCTGAAAATGGAAATAATATGAAAATGTATTTAGTAGGGTTATCAAATTTAACTATGTGAAATATATATTAATGAATATTAATAACATAATGCTACGTACCAATTACACCTAATATTTTATGCAAAGTTGAACCAACTACGTACGATTTATTTTATCATTTTGGAACTAAAAAGAGCATGATATTTTAGTAGGGTTATCAAATTTTCAGCCCGACATTTTAGATTAGAACCCGAACCAAAAAACTCAAACCAATTTGTAACGGCCCGTCAAGTTTTAAAGTCTTATTTTGAACAAAAAGTTCAGAAATATATTAAAGGAAATGTGTTTTGTCCGAGTTGTACTTTTCGGTCCAAATCCGATTTTAATCAGATAAACAACCCTATATTAATTTGAGTGTCATTACATGGTTTGACTTGTTCAATCGAAGGGGTTTTCTCTTCTTTTTTTGGTTCATCTCACATTGTAACATGTTCTGTTTTGACCTAAATCACAGTACTTCCAGGCTTGGTAATTATTTAGTACGTTTGTAACCAATTAATCATGTTGATCGATACTCATAGCAAATAAACTAGTAAATTTACTTAGTCTATTAGCCAATTCATTTATTTATATCAACATGTATTTTTAATGTGGAAGAAATTATCAAAGTGTGACTTTTTAAGAAATTGCATCGAATTTCATTTTTGTTATTAGAAGCAAAATAAGTTTTTCAAATCTCTCAACAATTTTTTAATTGATTGTCCAGCTATTTTTATTCTTATTAGTCTTGAATCTTGATTGGATTTCTAGCTACAAATATTATAAAGACAATTTAGTGAAGTAAATTGATAGTTAGGTCGGGTCATTGCCGAGTCATGCAAGCATAGAACGGGTTTGAGCCTAATTGACATGCTCGTACTCGTTTACTTTCTCAAAGTCTTGATTAAACAAAAACAAGTAGAAGTATATGTAACCCTATTTTAGAATCTAGCTACTTGCAGTTTTCATATTTCAATGCCACTTGACTACCCGTTTACTTTCTCAAAGTCTTGTTTACTAATCCCAATTTGGTATACCTTAATGTATATGCTTCAGCAATTGTAGCCACGTTCACAAACAATCCCTCCGATTAACTTAATTAAACAAAAACAATTAAGGATAATTAAGCGTTGAATTCTCAACTCTGTAATATTTTAAAAAAGTTGCAGACTGAATCAATTAAATTTCCCCAAGTACAAGTATATGTAAGCCCTATTTTATGAATCCAAATTGCAACTATCTGCATCATCAAAAACACAAGAGGAACAAATACAAGGCTGAGCGATGGAGTTCCTGAATTCGGTGGGATTGAACCTAGAAGATATCATTCCCCAAGTGGGGGATTCCCTGGGATTCAACCTAGAAGAAATGGGGGAGCTCGAGTCTACCGAAGAAGTTGTGATGGAAGAAGAAAGTCAGTTTCCCGACGATTACGATGAGTATGGTGGCGACGTACTCTATGTGCAGGAAGAGGAAGAAGATCCATTGCCGCAGGTGGATGAAGAATATTCACAGCAGCCGGAAAACCAACCAGCTCCGGCAAACCAACAAAATCAACGGGTGCAGCAGGTCAACCGAGGTTACGCACCACGGCAGGCGAACCAACAAAATCAACGGCGGCCGGCAAACCGAAATTATGCTCCACCGCCGCCGGTGGAACAAGCATATTCTGGCGTGAGCCTACAAGATATGTATCCCCAAATGATTGAGGCCGCCGGGAATCTAATGGGCGAAGAAAATAACTGTCAAGACGAACACGAGGAGTATGATAACACCCCGGAGAAGGATGAAGAAAATCACTTCGCCGAAGAGACGTATGAAGACCAAGAAGAGTACGACGAGTATCCACAAGAACCGGAAACGGTGAATCAAGAAGATCCACTGCAGCCAGCGAATCAACAAAATCAAGGTGCACCGATGAATCCACAGAGTCAACGAACACGTATGAACCAACAAAGTCAACAGCCACGAGTGAACCAGCAGAGTCAACGTGCACGGATGAACCAACAGAGTCAACAGTTGCAGGGGAACCGCCAAAGTCAACGGACACAGATGAATCAACATAGTCAACGGCCCCGGGTGTTGACCCAGGGGAACCGCCCACGTCAGCAGTCGCAGGGGAACCAACAGAATCAACAACCACGCATGAACCAGCAAAGTCAACAGCCCCGGGCGAACCCTCAAGGTCGGCCACCGGCGAACCAGCAAAATCAATACCGAGTACATCCTACTACACTGGTGAACCAACCAACTCAATCACCGGTTCCAGCTCACGGATATCCCCTGGTGGTGCCTCAGGGGCAAGGCGCTTGGTCCACCAATCTCTTCGACTGCTCGAACGATGTCCCCCTTTGTAAGTTGAGCTCATTTTAATACAGAGTTACCGAGTATACGTCATCAACGTCGACCGTTACAATTTTAAATGTTTGAAAAATAGTTCTGAAAAGAATAATTTGTCTTTTACACAGTGTGCTTGACATGTTGGTGTCCCTGCATTACCTTCGGCCGCATCGCTGAAATCGTTGAGAAAGGATCATCAAGTAAGTCGATCATGGCTATTATTGTACAGTTAAAAGATCTCTTTGTATGCCCTAACTTTCCTGTAATGTCGACGGTGGCAGCATGTGGTACGGCGGGAGGTATATACTCGTTAATTTTGCTTTTCACCGGATGCCACTTCATATACTCTGGTGGATACCGCACCAAGATGAGGCTACAGTACGGAATCCCAGGAGACGACGCAGAGGACTTTTGCACTCATTTCTGGTGCGAGAGTTGTTCTCTTGTTCAAGAGTACAAGGAGCTTACGGCCCGTGGCTATGATGTCCCCCTCGGTAACCCCACGCTTCTTCATCCAATCATTTAATTATATATAACCTACGTACGTAGCAACTTTAATTTAGTGTACGTTTGATCTCTTGTTTAGGGTGGCACGGCAATATCAATTTGGCTAGGCAAAAGCAAGCCCAAGGTATCCAAATGGCTCCCAAGGCTCCAAATGGAATGACCCGATAAAGCCATCCATAATTCATCCATCTACTTGCCTGCCATTCTTGTAATGTCTTTTTTCGTGCCTACAATTGGATTTGTTAAGTTAATCGTATGTATTCATCGCATTCATTTATTTATAAACTTGAAAGGTGTGTGTGCTAATTCATTTTGTCATATACGTACCTACGACACCTTAGATGTCAAAAATGATTTCTCTGTCATCAGATCACTGCAAATATATCTATTCAACTAAGGGCGTTCACATCCGTTCATTTAAAGCTGTTCTTAAACGCAATTCAACGAGGAAGAAATAACAACATACTATCATATGATAGATTCGTGAAATGAAAGTACAATGGTGAGAAAATATTAAGAGATTATAAAATATTATAAGCATAAAATCAAAATCAAACCTAAAATAATAATTTTAGTTGTCTGATTAAAAAAGTATTTATAAATATTTCCGAATCGTATCTTCTAATAAAACATGTCATATTTCGATTTCTAATAAAATCATATGAACCGAATTACTCAGGTTTAACTTGAACTCGTTCACTTTCTAAATGAGTAGAATATGAACATAATTTATAACTCGGTTAAAGTTTAAGCTCAACTTGACTATCACTGTTGGGTTGTTATAATAATCAGTCTATTCAAGCTTGGCTCGTTAAGCGTCTGGATCGTGATATATTATCCACTTTCTAATTGAGTCGAATATAAACATATCTTTAAAACTCGTTTAGTATATGGATTCAACTCGTTTATAAACGGCACCGATAACTAGTAAGTGGTGAGTTACTTAAAATTTGCCAAGAGTTCTTTTTTAAGTTTATTAACTTATAAATGATGTGTTGTTATTTTCTTTTAATATTTCAAGAAGTAGGTTACTTAAATCTAAACCATTGTTTAAAACCTTAAAATTGATGGAGCTAATTTGTTGATGGATCTCAACCGATAAACTAGGAATCCATTTAGGATTCGGATTGTGGTCATGGTACGAGGTAAATATTTCTTTGTCTACCATTCAACCAATATGAATTCCATTATTCATCTTCATATTAGCTTAAATTCTTAACCTTTATTTTTTTTCCTAGCTATCATCCTCACACAAGAGGGTGCTAATCCATAACCCTTTTAACACATCTCTTCTCCAAACCTTAAATCAAGAATTCAAGTTTTGACCTGAAAAATAATTCTTGGTCGAAACTTGAATAACATCTAGATTGAGCAATTTCATTGCAATTCTCATTAAGGACATGAAAACAAATAGGAGAAAACCTGAATATACTGTTTTCCTCTGATTCTTCTAGCAAAACTTGCATATCAAATAACATAAGGAGCAGAGTAATGATGGAAAAGGAATCAGACGCCGGAAGTCCGGTGCACAAACCGTATCCACCGCCAGCGCCACCGATGGACCAACCATATCCACCGCCACAGCTGGATCATCAGTTAAGATACTATCTACCACCACGGGGATCCCAATTGCCCCACGAGCTCCACGTTAGCGCCTGGTCTACCGGCCTATGCGACTGCCTTCTAGATTTACCCCTTTGTAAGCACTTCTTTTTTTCTTTTCTTTTTCTAAAAAATTATAGTTTTTAAATTTTCTCATAACGTTTTCACGGTAATATACTAATATTTTTATTTTTTATTTTTTAAAAAATTATTAACAATGTAAATATTTTATATGTGATACTACATTAGGAGGTTAAAATATTTGAATTTCAATTTCCACCAAAAAAAAAAAATATTTGAATTCCAAAATAACATTCAATTACACTTTTTTCCTTCAAATAATGTTCGACAATGTCCATGTTTTCTCAATTCCGGTCTTAAATTTTGTATCTTAGGTTGTGTTTACACGAACACTAGTGTTTTGGCGAGTTTTTATTTTTTTAGAACATAACCGGTGTTTGACATGATAAAAAAATATTAGTATTTAGTGTTCGAAGGTGTTTTTAAAAAACTATTAAAATTTACAGTTTACATTAGAACACTTAATGTATTGAGTCTAAAAAAACAAAATTACATCTTTAACTTTTTTTCTTATTACAAGCCAAAACTATCAAACTAAGTTTTATCCAAAAACACTAAAAAAAACCAAATTTAGTCAGAACGTTAAATAAAGGGACTCTTTTAGAGTTTATCCAACTTATATGTATTTATATTGAATTGAAACAATGATAAATTTGTACAGGCTGCGTGACATGTCTTTGTCCATGTATTACCTTTGGGCAGATTGCTGAAATCGTTGATCGAGGATCTTCAAGTAAGTCACGTACCTTAAAATATATATCTTATTATACCAACGTTATGTAAATACTAAATACACATATCGTTGATAATTTTGTGACGTGCATGCATGCAGCTTGTGAGACGACGGGATTATTATACTCATTAATATTCTTTTTCACTGGAGCTCAATTCGTATACTCGTGCACTTACCGCTCTAGATTAAGGCTCGAATATGGAATCGCCGGTGACGTCGTAACAGATCTATGCGTCCATATGTTGTGCGAGACTTGTGCCCTTTGCCAAGAGTACAGGGAGCTTAAACACCGCGGTTACGACGTCCCACTTGGTACGAAATTATTTACTTCATTATTAAATTTCATCGATTTCATGTGTTGAGTTTGGTCTTAAATCACACGTGATTCTTTCTTACAGGGTGGCACGGTAATATGGCAAGGCAAGGCGTTCAAATGGCACCGATGCCGCCAGAGGGGATGATAAGATAAACGGCAACAAAGACTCCGTCAATGGAGGATTGAAGAAGAGAGAAATGAACTGTACATATACTACTTTTTATTAACGTACTAACAATCTTCAACAGTAGAACCAACAAATTTTTTATATAGGAAAACAGCTTAATTAATGAATTGAACTTAAACCCAGTTTGATCTGTCTTTGTAACAACATCAGCTGCTTAATTTTATTTTTTTGGATGTAATCGGATTGAGTTGTAGTTAACTTATTGATAAATTGCTATTTATTTATTGCCAAAGTTTACAAAAATTATAGGAAAAACATTAGTCTGATAAAGACGGGTTGAGAGTCCTAGAGATTATGCTAGTGTATATTTAGCGCTCGTTTGATACGACCACGTGAATGAGGTTGAAATTTATGATCGGAATGAAATAAATAATTGAAATAAGTCATTTCTAATACCTGGTGTTCGGTACGACGTTGAAAGGAAGGATTCATGAAACAGGTTCATTATATGATTTTTGGGTTTTTTTTTTCTCTTGGTATCCTCAAGGTTTGAATTTTTCCTCTAAATATATAAGTTTCAAATTTCTCTTGGTACACTCATGGTTTAATTTTTTTTTTCTTCATTTACACTCATTTTTAATATATCACATTAAAAGTTTATTATAAAATAACAAAAATCAGAAAGTAAATTTCAAAACTATTTGTGACTTCATTAAATTTTAAACTATTAATTTCCTTAATAGAATTATTTTTAAAAAATTTTAACTAAAAAATCTAAAAAAGTAAATTCAAAAATTTTTTATTTTAGTTTTTGAGATAAAATAAAATATTTTTTTTTCTCGAATTACAATAACATATAGAAAATTAATTTCAAAAAAAGTATTTTAAAAAAAATGTAAGAGTAAAAAACATACTAAAAATTTTAATTTAATTTTCTTTATTTTATTATAATTCGAAAATAAATAAAAATTATGTTTAATTTTTATTTAATTAAAAATCAAAAAAAGTATAATTTTTTTATTTTCGAATTAAAATAAAATATATAAAGTTAAATTCAAAGTAATAAAAAGTTACTATATTTTATATTTTAATACTCTTAAAAAAAGTATTAAAATTTTAATTTAATTTTCAATCAAAAATTAATTTTAATTAAAAAAAACCTTTATATTTACTTTCCTATAATTTTTAATTAAAAATGTATTAAAATAATTCTATCATAAAATTTATTACTTTAAAATTTAATGAGGTATTATTTTTTGGGTTTTTACTATTTTATAATGAATTTTTAATGTAATATATTAAGAATGGGTATAAAGGGGAAACAAATTAAACAATGAGAGTACCAAGAGGAATTTTGGAACTTAGTGGTTACAAAGAAGAAAAGTTCAAATCTTAACGGTACCAAGAGGAAAATTTCTTGATTTTTTTTAGAGGGAAATTCTTCATGGTGTCCATGAAGAATTGCAATATTGTTTTGGTAATCAATACTTTATAAAATTCCTCGTGGTACCCACAAGGTTTGGATTAACTAATTTTCATCACCAATCTTTTATTTTCCATCCAAGAATATTCATTTGCCATCCAAGAATATTAACATATATTTTTTTAGTTAAAAGAATGTTGAAATATAGAATTAAGGGTAAGTATAAATTACTTTTACTAAATTAAGGCAAGATAAATTTATTTTTAAAACAAATTAAAGTTATTTAATCTAATTTATATGGAATTTAGTGAAAATTATAAATTGTATTGTGCAAAAAAATTAACATTTTTTTAAAGAGAATTAATAAGTAAATTAATTGAAATAGTTATAATGATCAACAAGTAAAATAATAAAAAAAGTATATCACCTTGATTAAAAAATAAATAAATTTAGTCATAAGTTATTATCCATCAAATTTAAATGTATAAATCATATGTACCTATACAAAAATTTATCTTGGCTTAATTTAGTAAAAGTAATTTATACTTACCCTTAATTCTATATTTCAACATTCTTTTAACTAAAAAAAAATATTTCAACATTCTTGGATGGCAAATTAATATTCTTGGATGGAAAATAAAAGATCGGTGATGGAAGTTAGTTAATTCAAACCTTGTGGGTACCACAACGAATTTTATAAAGTATTGGTTATCAAAACAATATTGCAATTTCTCATGGACACCATGAGGAATTTCCTTTTTTAATTATGAAACGTATAATCATATCACATTTGATGATAAACGTGTATCTTTATAATGTAATTTTTGTATTCTACATATAAGGAAATTAAAACTGACTAATTACTTAAAGTAAAAACATGAATTAATCGTTAGCGTGCAAAACCGCGGGATGTGTGACTCTTAGCCAGAACTCAAGCATTCAAGATTACGCTAGCAAATCATCGTTTGAAAAAGGATCAATACAGTCGGACCATATTAGATCGATAGCGTGCAAAACCGCGGACATGTTCATGTAATAAGTGTATGTCATTATGATATATGCATATGCATATAGCTAGTATGCATGTTTTTTCAAAGGTTTCAAAGTCTTGACATGATATAAGATCGAGTTGTTGTATATATGTTATCAACTATACAAAATCTCATCTACGCATACATTATTTTGTAAGTCTCCAAACCAATTCAGGCAATCATATATATATACTAGTGTACTACCCATATGCACGGGTGTTCTTTCGAAGTTTTGTTTTGTTATGTATGTACGTAGGTATACATTGTTATTAAGAAGTTAATATGAGTTATGAGTGGATCCAAGTAAGCATTATGTTTTATACTGCAGGTATCTTGACATTCTGGTGTCCTTGCATAACTTTCGGGTGTATAGGTGAAATGTTTTGGCGCAGGTTGTGTTGGAAGTGGGTGTTTGTAGACGTTCCTTTTAGCAGTTGGGTTCCAGTGGGCTTACTTTAGCATGTTCCGATCCAAGCTGAAGATGCAATTGGGTGTTGAACCCAGCACTTGTACTCATTGTTGCACTCATTTCTTCTATCTTCTATGATTGATAGATTGATAGTTATATATATATATATATATATATATATATATATATATATATATATATATATATATCAATCATCTCACGTAATAATACAATCATCACACGTACATTATTTTGTAAGTCTCTAACACCAATAATGTATGTTGATGTATCTAAATGACTAAATGAGTGGTGGTGGTCTGGATAGCAAAGTGGGTGGTAGAGAACTGCTCTAAAATTGTAATAAGTGAACGGTAAGGTCACTTTTTTTTTATGCAGCATTAAATGGCAAGGGTGATGATCGAATCAAGTACATTCATATATGCTACGCAATACTATAGAATATAGATAGATTGATGATTTCTATAATTTTAGAGTATAAAATTCTACAAAATGTACAATTACCTCTTTGTATTTTAGTGAAAAAGTATTTCTCTTTGATTAATAGGGTCACTAATTCAATTACTAATTATACCTTTTTTACTACATTTATATTTTTGAATTTTTGCCATGAACCTTTTCTCAAAATTTTATTTGCTCGGTTCAGATTTTTTTAGCTACCATTTAAAAACGTCTCCATTTCATATGTTGTGTTATTTAAGAAATATAAAAATAATTAAAAGGAGGACTCGAAGAAAGAATAGATGTTGTAATCAAGAAGAAGATTTTTTTTTTTGAAAAAAAATCATCTTGATAATAATATTTGGTTCTCTTAAAAAAGGTAAGTAAAAACAAATTTATTTACTATACTAAAATAAAACCCTCCTAGTGAATATGTCAAATATTGAAAATTGAACTTCAAAGCAAGTCAACATCCAAAACCATTTTTACCTAGAAATACGGTTTGTCTTCAAAGCATGTCGTACTCTTAGCTTTACATGAAAAAATGAAAATGTAATAATTGCCACTATTTCAAAAAAATGGTATAATAAATAGCTAGTTCACATAGCACATGTATCTAAATTTATGAATACGCGTTTTGAAGGTTGATACTATTCTTATCTAGTCTGTACTTTTGTTTCTGTTTTTTATTTTTACCACAAATGAAAAGAAGGAAATATAAAATTTAGGTTGATAATACGATATATTTCGTTGGGTCAGATATGACGTGGGGTACATCGCACGTCCGAATGCATATGCGCGTTGGGCTCAAGCCCAACAAATAAGCCCGATGAGGTTTCATCTTAAAATCAATTGACAATAGGAGGAAGAGCCCACCAACCTTATATACTTATCCCAATATTGTCGATGTGGGAACCATAATCCTCCACATAATATATTGTCTAGTGATAGAAGTAACAACTCTTACATCAATATGTAAAGTTAGTTGATTACTTTTATTTTCTTACAGCGGTGAGAAGTTTGTGTGTTAAGGGTGGAGTGGCCAATTAGGGGAGAATTTTTAATAACCTCACAAGGTTCTTCCAGGAACCTTAGAATTATCAGGTTCTAAAAATTGAGGGTTTGACCCCACTCAACACTTTTTTTAAACCTTTAACCCTCAATCCATAAAACATCAACTAGACGCTTTGTTTTGTTGTTAATCCTAACTCTAAATCTTTTTAAAAAAAATCCACTGAATCTCCTAATTAAAAACGGCCTTGGTAGCTTTAATTAATTTGTTAAGGTTTACCTTATACTCCGTATTAATTTTTTAATCGTGAATGATCTATAAAATAAATTTACTTAATCAGTTATTAGTTATATGATAAATATAATGACATTTTTAGTAGATATATTAGAAAAAAAACGGTGATGTAATCTATTTAGTTTATTATATGTTTCGAATAATCTGCCTATAGCTTAATTAAACTTCTTTTTTTTCATTAGTCGAAGGCGGCCAAGCCACCAAGGCAATTGAGTGGGAAACTTCATTATTGACATTTTGGCTGCAATCTTCTCTCCACCTAGTAATAGTCATCAGACTGGACCAAATTTATCTCTTATTACTAAAATATCATCCACCCAACACGCTCTTTAATTTTTCTTCGGTTTATATATATATATACACCAGCTTCCAAACCCCAGCACTCTCTCTATATATCCTTTCAATCAATACAGCCTTTTCATCTAACAGATTATTTACATGAAGCCAACCGGATACCCGATGAACCAGGCTTACCCCGTAGCCCCTGGGCAGGGCTATTGGACCACCGGCATGTGTGACTGCTTCTCCGATTGCTCTAGTTGTAAGTTGTAGATTTTGGAACTTAATTATGAGCTACGAGAACATCGAACTAAACATTATGTTACGTACTGCAGGTTGCTTGACATGCTGGTGTCCTTGCATAACTTTCGGGCGTATAGCCGAGATTGTTGACAAGGGTCAATCATGTAAGTAATATTGATTATATTGAACAAAATATATAGTTCATTGATAATAACTATAGAATTGTGTATAATATGATCATATGTAACATTTTGGTGTAGCTTGTTGTGGAAGTGGGTGTTTATACACGTTGCTTTTGATGGTTGGATTCCAATGGGTTTACTCTTGCATGTTCCGATCCAAGTTGAAGATGCAAATTAGTGCTGAACCCAGCACTTGTGCTGACTGTTGCGCTCATTTCTGGTGCGAGTGTTGTGCTCTCAGCCAGGAGTATCGCGAGCTCCAAAACCGCGGTTTCGTTATGTCATTAGGTAAATGATACGGCCCGAGAGATCTTAAGCAAATGAAATAGATTTTGAGAGATATTTTTAACACTAGGGATTTTTTTTTTAATATGTTTAGGATGGAATGGAAACATGGCAAGGCAAAATCAAGGAATGAACATGGCTGCACCTTCAGTGCCTGGTGGGATGATGAGATAGATGCACAATTCTAGTGTTACGTCGTTTCTTTGGTCCACTTAAAACGCTACCGTGTTGAAAATAAGGGGATTTGACTTCCATCTCTATGCGTTTGAGTTCCTTGTACTGTAATGTTTATTATTTATTGTTTAGTATTTTTATGTATTTAAACTCAATAACTAATGAAGTATAATCATCGCCTATACTATGCTGTATTTTCATAAAATAAGTCAAATTTAGGGAGGAGTGGTTATATTTATCTATTGATGTGTGCCCACAATAGCATGATGGGATAGGAACATAAAGCGGACGTTGAAACTTGAACGTGATCAACACTCAAGACTTGACCAAATTCCCTAATTTCTAAAATGATCCATTCCTCACTAATAAAAGGAAAAGGAAAAAGAACTTCAATGAGAAATAGAAGCAATGAATGTATTATATTAGAAAGGTTGGAGTTGGAAAAGGTTGTGAACAGAGATTCCCTTTTGGTATTCAGCTGAGAAATGTCTCATACAGAAATGGTAAAAGTAAGAATTTATACAAGTAATGTTTTCTTGATACTTAAGCTGTAATACAACGGATAACAAGCCAAGGGCCAAAACCTATATATCCACCACCTTCCCCTTCAACAGAATAAACACGAAAGAACAAAAGCTGAAAAAATGAAGAATGAAAGAACGCACCCTACAAAACAAAACCAAAACTGAACTTTCACTAATGAATCATTTGGGGAAGGATGGGAGTCTGCAACAAAACGTTGATCTTTAAAAATGTCTATTCCAGCCAGCTTTACTCCCTGTTGCTCACAACAAGTTAAGGGTGGGTCGTCGCTAAGATCTGGTCTGTGGATGAAGCAGCCATTACAATGTGTTCATAGAGCTGTCTATGATGCCACACTTGTAACAAAAACAAATCAGAGGGTATGTAAAAGGCCACTTTAAGATAAAGACCCAACAAATTGAAGCAAGATCATTAGCATTTGTGCTCAATCTCTCCACAGTAAATTTGATTTTTTTTCCATATTAAATTTTTTTTTTAAAGTTCCCTTTTCTTGAAAGGATTTTTTTAAAGTATACTCGTGGAGATTTTGTTAAACTCTATACTACAAGCATTATGAACCCTTTATTCAATATTAATTTGATGTGTAATCTTTAATGTATGCTTATTGACATAGGAGAAAAAGTAGTTAAGTCATATATACGAGAAGTTAAAGCTGGATCTAAGAGAATGATAATTAAACTTTTAATGAATAAGACAATGTGGAGTGACTTGAGGAGTTCAGAGTAAAGTTGTAATAATTCAATAAATACCATTTTCCTCTTCCTCTAATTTCTTACCAAACTGCCTCTCAATCAACATTTGCTAATCTTCCATCTAACCTATATACCCAGATAAGACTACAATTCCTAAAAGAAGATAACTTTTTAAAGAACACCAAAGAGCTAAATATTTCAGCGCAGAAAAGTCAGAAGTTAACCCATACCTCTTATAGCTGCTTCAGGTCATAATATACAGAAGTAATCATCTGTCAAGAGGTTGAACAGCTACTAGGTTATCGTCCATCAACCACCCTTTAGGATAGCCAAAACCACGAGCATCCAAATGGAGATGCCAATTCATGATTTTTTCGCAACCAGCAGGCACACCTTCCATCTGACTTTCATCTGCCACTAGCTGTTCTATAAATGAAGTTTCCTGTAGCACAAATAAAAAATAATGAGATCTAACCACATCATTCACATCATGTTCGTCAAACAAAATGAGTGTCAAAACATCCATGACATGAAAATGACGGGATTATACCTGAAAACCCTCCTTCACTGAGTCTAGTTGTCTAATTGGACCAAAAAAGGGGCGTTTCCATCTTCTTGGATCCCACAAGATAGTGCTATTGAATGCAAATCCAGACATGTCAACATGAAATCTGCGTAGTCTCTTGCTTTTCTCATTTGTATGCCATCCTATAACTTGACTCTCATTGCATACGGGACCTTCGAGTATTGCTTTGCTTTTACTTTGAGCTAGCATTGCGACAGGCCAAGACCCAAAACGGCTGAAAATTTAAGAAATATTAGTAAAATAAATAGTGCTTTACAGTAGACAACTGGAACCACATCCATGTGCGGTCCTTGCCATGCTACAGAGATATCACAAACAGGATGCACATAAACATCAACTAGCAAAACTCCCCTTCTGTTGCCTGTCCAAGTGGTAAAATCCAAAAATATTTCTCGCAGTTACATTCAAGATTCAAGAACCAGAAAACTTCGGCATTAGATGTTTTACTCTTAGCAAAGTTTTTTCCATTAAAACATAGATTGAAGGTTCAAGATAATGCCTTCACAGTGGACCAGAATCAAGTACTCCAAGCAAGAATATTATTGGATTTGGATGCGTTATAGAATATAAGGCCTCTTATGATATTTGATTGCCAAACAACAAGATGACCACTGCCCAGCAGATATTGATACATCTACTCCAACTTAAAAAGATTATTCATCCTTCTTGAGGTTCAAAGCATGATACTCTAATCCTGTACTTAGGATACTATAAAAATAGTCCAACTTATGAGCAGCAACAAATCCAGTGATGGATATAGAAAAAACAGATTGGCAAAATGCAACTATTGTGACGGACCAGATAATCAATAAAATTTCTCTGACTCCAACAAGCATAAACACCAATTGCACAATAAATTTCACATAAATGAGAATTTCTATGCTGATTGCTGAATGAGGTTTAAAAGCATAACATTCAGTTTATGTCCCCTAATTATACTCCAACTGATAACGAACAAAAGCAAAACCAACCATCAGAAAACAATAACAAATTGGGTAAATTGCACATATCAAAACAGATCAAGATGTGTCCCTATAAGCATAAATGCAAGAACCTAACAGTCAATGAATTGCCATGAATGGATATATGTACCTGATTTCTCTGATTCTTTCAAAAAGCTCCAATGAATATATATTGTCATCATCTGCAAAATACACGATCCCATCAAGCTTGTGGCGTTCGATATGCTCAAGTGCTGTATTCCTTTGGTGAACACCCCTATCTTTTATATTTGTCATGTTCTTGCTACAGACCAAGTGTCTATAGAGCACACCTGTTTTCCGCAAAATATCAGCTGTTTCAGGCGACTGAGCATTCATTTCCACCACAATCCACAACACAGGAGGATTCACGAGCCTAAGAGAATGACCTAATCTGTTCAAGTAATACGCTTGGAGCCCCCTATTATAAGTTGGAGTCACCACAATCAACAGATCCCTAGGTTTGTAATCGAACCTCTCCTTCATTTCCCAGTCATTCAAAGCTACAATACCAATTTCACTATCGTAAGGCCTAGCAATAGATATGTCACCCTGATTTTGTCCTTCCTTCTCCACGTGAATCGGCTGAGATTTCATCTCAAACGAAAAATCATGACTCCTGACATCATCTACTTGCCCAAACGGCATCAAACCTAGCAATAATCCGATAACAAAAAATAAAAAACACCTGGAAATCGATCTCTGCCACGACTGCTGGCCTCTTCGAGATTGCTTCAGAGAAAACAACCCCACGACAAATCTTCGTATAGCAACGAATAATGCGAATAAGGAAGCCGAGGGTTTCGAATTAGATAGAAACTTTTGAGTTGGCGAACCCAGCGAGCTGGCTGAAGATCCGTTCCAATGCGGCGTCGGATCGTTATGTGCCGGCGATAGAGTTCGTCGAATAGACGCCATAATGTCCGCAGGACTCAACAGATTTCCATTCACATCCACAAGTTCAAATCAAAACTTGAGCGATCTAAGCAAAATCAACGCTATAATAGGGAAATTTAGAGTAATCGGGCAAATTAACTCAGCATCAACCGAACAAGTTGCTCCCTAACCGGATCAACTTACATGAACATGGCGGATCTCAGATCAACCAGTGGACAAAAAAATGTCATTCGTGCTCGTTTGAGATTTGAGCTAGGTTTTTTAGTGTGAATAGATGGAGCGGAGAGAAGAAACTTTCAGAGATTTCCGGTGGGTGGGAATGGGGGCGCATCTGCAATTACGCATCCAGGTAAGCGAGCAGCTTCCCCTTCATTGACCCCTCGACACTTGGGATCTCCATCATTACATGCTTTCCCTTGTTTCTATTTGTTTGTTTAATGAAATTGTAAATTTATTTTATTGTATTCTTTTAAAAAAAATGTTTACCAAAGTGTTTTTTCTACTACAAATGTTTATAACATTATTGCTTTTAAAAAAGTGTTATCACATTCTACCAACTTTTGAAAATTGTTATTAATTTCTTCGCAACAAATAATAAACAATTTTAACTAGCCATAAATGTTGCACTACAAAATCATATTATATTATCTTGTCACATTATATCTCAATATATTGTTATTTAAGATGATTGAAGTTGAACTCCCTCAAAACACACACAATTATCTTTGGAACGAAAGTTATTTGAAAAGCAAAATTACTCTATTAGTTTTATGTTAGTTTCTATGAAAGTTGAATTAAGTAATAAAGTTTTATCTATTGTTTAGTTATCTTGGAATACATTCTAAAGCTTGATTTGCAACATTACTTTTGACCAACTTCCGGATCAATAGAAGCAAGTCTTACAACCAATCTAACAACAATAACGGACGTGGTAGAAAAATAAACGGATTCATGATAAGTTCTTTGCACACCAAAAAGAAAATAAATGGTTAGTAATACAATCATCGGAAAAAAATATTAGTCAGCCAAACAAAGTCGACTCTAAATTGAAATACAAAAGTATATGAAATTAGCTATAAAGTATTAAAAGTATATATATGATTATGCACTTTGGGTGTTTAATGTTATTTATAATTTATTCTTTTTTAAAACAGAATAAAGTCGAAACAAGCCACACAATTACACATATAGAGTGCATAGTAAATAAACTTGGTTTCACGTAAGGGAACAAAATACGAGTTTTGTTTCGCAATGGCTATCGAAACTGAAGCTCAAATTTTCATATGGCTTCCAAAATGGGACCAGTATTTCGTTGTTGTCCCATATAATAGAAATTCACCGGTTAGAATCCAGTTTTATATGACTTTAGGCATAGTAACATATTTAGATTTTCTCAATATTGGTTTTGCGGGCAAATTCCGTAATGAGTAGTTTCGGATCAACTTGATCATAACTTCCATTGCGGGACATGTGCGAAATTGAGCTAGGGTATTTTGTTGTTATTTTTGTAAAGTTATATTTAAAACCTACTTTCAGTTACACAATCTTAATGCACAATTTAAAAGGGTGTATGCGGGTCGAATCGATGGGTGGATAATGAATCGGTGACGGGTGGATGAAACATCCACTTGAATCCTACCCGGTCCACCACTCGTTTTCACCCGCTTTACATCGGATTTTATCCTTTTACGATAAATCGGGTGGCTAGGTGTCCGTCAATTTCGGATAAAATTGACATCCCTACATACAAGCAATGGTATCATACAAACACTCGGCTATATTAAGCAAATTAATAACCTCCCCATTCTCTGCAATTGATAAATGTTTGTTTAAGGAATTTCAAGCCAAGGTCACAAATTTATCATGAAAAATGTATTGATCATTGAAATAAAGTTAATAAACATATACATATACATTTTACCATCTTTTGCAAAGCTTTCACAACTAGGGTATCAAACAGAACAAAAACTGGATTCATGGTCATAATGACACCAACAAACAAAAGAGCAAAGAAGATGGAGGTCCAATAAGTTCTCAATGTATTTGTTCGCTTTCACAACATTCGCTTTAAAGGCAAATAAAGAGGAGCGTTAGAAAATCAAATACGTTTAAATTTCTACTATTCAATTTTAAATTTGTTGAATCTCACCTCCAGCTTTAGGGGAATATTAGAGATAAATTTGAATTTATCTTTGATCTTATCTTATATTATTTTATTATTTTATTTGTCCGTTCACTTGTATATAAATATTCTCAAATCAATGGAACAATTGGACGTTATGTCTCATAATATCTACACTACAAGAGTTTTACTCTCGATGGGCTTAAAAAGAGAGCCCTCAATGATGTCCTTGCGAGATGTTAGGTGACAAACAAGCACATCGTCGGGTGTGCAATCAAATGTTTATCCAAATAAACCTACTAACAAAGTACAAGAAGTAAGTTGGGATCGAACCTAAAACAACTCAAATTTTCAATCAATATGTTCTTCTACTACCAACGGGAATTTGGCATTTTTAATAAAGTTTGTGATTAAACAAAAAGTAAAAAGAAATAGATTTCTCAAGAAAAAGTTTGTGTAAAGGATTTGAAAAACGTTATACTTAACTGTTAGACTAATTCATATTTTTAAATATAAATATTATGATAATGGGTCACTCTAGAAGGTAGAAGAAGATTCTAGAATAAGAGAGAAGATTCTGGAAGAAGGCGGAAGATTCCGGAAAGTAGTGGAACATTCTAGAAGGATGCGGAATATTCCGGAAGGTGACGGAACCTTCCTTCCGGAACGATGCGGATCTACCCGGAAGATGACGAAGACATCTAGAACTCGACGGAACTTTGTAGACTTGACTAGAAATCTAGGAAGAGTTCTAGACTTGTATAGGATTGAGTGAGAAGGCTCCGGAATGATATAGGAGAATCGAGTTCTGGAACCTTCCCGTAGAGGAGGTGGAGATGACTATAAATAGGGGTGACCACCCCTCATTTGTGTAACTCCATCAAAGAAGAGAGTAATAAAGGCTTCCATAGAGAGCTTGTAAGTGAGGTTGTTGTACGAGTGTGAGTGCGCAATAAATTACCCGTTTATATATACTCGGAGTGAGTCGGGAAACGTACGGATTTTCCCCAACAACTGGTATCATAGCCGAGGTTACGGTGGTGGTGTTCGGGTAAACTTTGTTGCTTATTGAATCTCGTGATTGGCGTGATGGCGGCCGAGGCGATGAAAGCGTTCGAGATTCCACTCTTCGATGGGAAGATCAACTTCACTTTGTGGCAGAGTACGATTCAAGACTTCTTGGTGCAGCAGGGTCTTGACCAAGCTCTGGAGGAGGAGAAGCCTGGATCGATGAGCGAGGAGAAGTGGAGAAGCATCCAGAGGAAGGCGGTAAGTACAATACGGTTGGCGTTGGCTCCCGAGATTAAGTACGGTGTTTTGAAGGAAACCACACCAAAGGCGTTGTGGGAGAAGCTCGAGAGCATCTACGCGTCGAAGTCGTTGACCAACCGTTTGTGCTTAAAGATGGAGTTTTACTCGCTCAAGATGGAGGAAGGAGGTAATCTTCATGACCACATTAACTCGTTTAATCAACTAGTATGCCAGTTATTGAATGTAGATGACAAAATTGGAGAAGAGGAGCAAGCGTTGTTGTTGCTAGCATCATTGCCAAAGTCCTACAAGTCCTTGGTGCAGACGTTACTTGTAGGAAGAAAGTCTCTCACGCTGGATGAGGTGACCGCTGCTTTGCGGGAAAGTGAGAGAATGATGAAGAATGATGCTACCGACAAAGGTGAAGACCACATACTAGTTGCAGGGGAGCGAGAACGAGGGAGGAGTCAATGGAGGAGGCATGATGACTCGAGACAAAGAGGCTCGCGACGAGATATGAGTGAGGTCGAGTGCTTCTACTGCGGGGAGAAGGGTCACATGCAAGCCCGGTGTCCTCATATGAGGGAGGACCTGAGGAAGTTGAGAGAGATGTCGCTGGGAAAGAAGAGAGGGGACTCCAACACCAATGTGGTTAGTGAAGTTGGTGAAGTTGATTATGGTGATATTTACTTGGCGACGGGTGAGGAGACCGCCAAGTTAGAGTGGCTGATGGATAGTGCCGCCTCGATGCATGTGTGTCGGGACCAAGGAATGTTTGACACCTTGAAAGTTGGTGGAGAGTTTGGTCACTTCAACTCAGTGAGTGGTGATAAGTTGAAGGTAGAAGGTACCGGAAGCGTGACGATGAGGCTTCACAATGGTACAAGCCATACTCTACACAATGTGAGGTACATTCCATCGGCGAACGTTAATGTCATATCGTTGGGTGCGATGACGATGGAGGGGTACAAGTTCGTCGGCACAAGGAGATGGTGCAAGGTGTTCAAGGGGAGACGCTTGGTGATGCGAGGCCGCAAGGATGAGAAGAATATATGCTTCTTAGATGGAAGGGCGGTGCAAAAGGGATGCAGTGACACCAGAGCTAAGAAGCAGATGAAGGTGAGATTTTCAAATGACGTGGAGATATTTGGAAATATGAATTAAGGGAGGAATTGTAGACTAATTCATATTTTCAAATATAAATATTATGATAATGAGTCACTCTAAAAGGTAGAAGAAGATTCTAGAAGAAGAGAGAAGATTTTGGAAGAAGGCGGAAGATTCCGAAAAGTAGTGGAACATTCTAGAAGGATGCGGAATATTCCGGAAGGTGACGGAACTTTCCTTCCGGAACGATGCGGATCTACCCGGAAGATGACGGAGACATCTAGAACTCGACGGAACTTTGTAGACTTGACTAGAAATCTAGGGAGAGTTCTAGACTTGTATAGGATTGAGTGAGAAGGCTCCGGAATGATCTAGGAGAATCGAGTTCTGGAACCTTCCCGTAGAGGAGGTGGAGATGACTATAAATAGGGGTGACCACCCCTCATTTGTGTAACTCCATCAAGAAGAGAGTAATAAGGCTTCCATAGAGAGCTTGTAAGTGAGGTTGTTGTACGAGTGTGAGTGCGCAATAAATTACCCGTTTATATATACTCGGAGTGAGTCGGGAAAGCGCGGATTTTCCCCAACAACTGGTATCATAGCCGAGGTTACGGTGGTGGTGTTCGGGTAAACTTTGTTGCTTATTGAATCTCGTGATTGGCGTGATGGCGGCCGAGGCGATGAAAGCGTTCGAGATTCCACTCTTCGATGGGAAGATCAACTTCACTTTGTGGCAGAGTACGATTCAAGACTTCTTGGTGCAGCAGGGTCTTGACCAAGCTCTGGAGGAGGAGAAGCCTGGATCGATGAGCGAGGAGAAGTGGAGAAGCATCCAGAGGAAGGCGGTAAGTACAATACGGTTGGCGTTGGCTCCCGAGATTAAGTACGGTGTTTTGAAGGAAACCACACCAAAGGCGTTGTGGGAGAAGCTCGAGAGCATCTACGCGTCGAAGTCGTTGACCAACCGTTTGTGCTTAAAGATGGAGTTTTACTCGCTCAAGATGGAGGAAGGAGGTAATCTTCATGACCACATTAACTCGTTTAATCAACTAGTATGCCAGTTATTGAATGTAGATGACAAAATTGGAGAAGAGGAGCAAGCGTTGTTGTTGCTAGCATCATTGCCAAAGTCCTACAAGTCCTTGGTGCAGACGTTACTTGTAGGAAGAAAGTCTCTCACGCTGGATGAGGTGACCGCTGCTTTGCGGGAAAGTGAGAGAATGATGAAGAATGATGCTACCGACAAAGGTGAAGACCACATACTAGTTGCAGGGGAGCGAGAACGAGGGAGGAGTCAATGGAGGAGGCATGATGACTCGAGACAAAGAGGCTCGCGACGAGATATGAGTGAGGTCGAGTGCTTCTACTGCGGGGAGAAGGGTCACATGCAAGCCCGGTGTCCTCATATGAGGGAGGACCTGAGGAAGTTGAGAGAGATGTCGCTGGGAAAGAAGAGAGGGGACTCCAACACCAATGTGGTTAGTGAAGTTGGTGAAGTTGATTATGGTGATATTTACTTGGCGACGGGTGAGGAGACCGCCAAGTTAGAGTGGCTGATGGATAGTGCCGCCTCGATGCATGTGTGTCGGGACCAAGGAATGTTTGACACCTTGAAAGTTGGTGGAGAGTTTGGTCACTTCAACTCAGTGAGTGGTGATAAGTTGAAGGTAGAAGGTACCGGAAGCGTGACGATGAGGCTTCACAATGGTACAAGCCATACTCTACACAATGTGAGGTACATTCCATCGGCGAACGTTAATGTCATATCGTTGGGTGCGATGACGATGGAGGGGTACAAGTTCGTCGGCACAAGGAGATGGTGCAAGGTGTTCAAGGGGAGACGCTTGGTGATGCGAGGCCGCAAGGATGAGAAGAATATATGCTTCTTAGATGGAAGGGCGGTGCAAAAGGGATGCAGTGACACCAGAGCTAAGAAGCAGATGAAGGTGAGATTTTCAAATGACGTGGAGATATTTGGAAATATGAATTAAGGGAGGAATTGTTAGACTAATTCATATTTTCAAATATAAATATTATGATAATGAGTCACTCTAAAAGGTAGAAGAAGATTCTAGAAGAAGAGAGAAGATTTTGGAAGAAGGCGGAAGATTCCGAAAAGTAGTGGAACATTCTAGAAGGATGCGGAATATTCCGGAAGGTGACGGAACTTTCCTTCCGGAACGATGCGGATCTACCCGGAAGATGACGGAGACATCTAGAACTCGACGGAACTTTGTAGACTTGACTAGAAATCTAGGGAGAGTTCTAGACTTGTATAGGATTGAGTGAGAAGGCTCCGGAATGATCTAGGAGAATCGAGTTCTGGAACCTTCCCGTAGAGGAGGTGGAGATGACTATAAATAGGGGTGACCACCCCTCATTTGTGTAACTCCATCAAAGAAGAGAGTAATAAAGGCTTCCATAGAGAGCTTGTAAGTGAGGTTGTTGTACGAGTGTGAGTGCGCAATAAATTACCCGTTTATATATACTCGGAGTGAGTCGGGAAACGTACGGATTTTCCCCAACAACTGGTATCATAGCCGAGGTTACGGTGGTGGTGTTCGGGTAAACTTTGTTGCTTATTGAATCTCGTGATTGGCGTGATGGCGGCCGAGGCGATGAAAGCGTTCGAGATTCCACTCTTCGATGGGAAGATCAACTTCACTTTGTGGCAGAGTACGATTCAAGACTTCTTGGTGCAGCAGGGTCTTGACCAAGCTCTGGAGGAGGAGAAGCCTGGATCGATGAGCGAGGAGAAGTGGAGAAGCATCCAGAGGAAGGCGGTAAGTACAATACGGTTGGCGTTGGCTCCCGAGATTAAGTACGGTGTTTTGAAGGAAACCACACCAAAGGCGTTGTGGGAGAAGCTCGAGAGCATCTACGCGTCGAAGTCGTTGACCAACCGTTTGTGCTTAAAGATGGAGTTTTACTCGCTCAAGATGGAGGAAGGAGGTAATCTTCATGACCACATTAACTCGTTTAATCAACTAGTATGCCAGTTATTGAATGTAGATGACAAAATTGGAGAAGAGGAGCAAGCGTTGTTGTTGCTAGCATCATTGCCAAAGTCCTACAAGTCCTTGGTGCAGACGTTACTTGTAGGAAGAAAGTCTCTCACGCTGGATGAGGTGACCGCTGCTTTGCGGGAAAGTGAGAGAATGATGAAGAATGATGCTACCGACAAAGGTGAAGACCACATACTAGTTGCAGGGGAGCGAGAACGAGGGAGGAGTCAATGGAGGAGGCATGATGACTCGAGACAAAGAGGCTCGCGACGAGATATGAGTGAGGTCGAGTGCTTCTACTGCGGGGAGAAGGGTCACATGCAAGCCCGGTGTCCTCATATGAGGGAGGACCTGAGGAAGTTGAGAGAGATGTCGCTGGGAAAGAAGAGAGGGGACTCCAACACCAATGTGGTTAGTGAAGTTGGTGAAGTTGATTATGGTGATATTTACTTGGCGACGGGTGAGGAGACCGCCAAGTTAGAGTGGCTGATGGATAGTGCCGCCTCGATGCATGTGTGTCGGGACCAAGGAATGTTTGACACCTTGAAAGTTGGTGGAGAGTTTGGTCACTTCAACTCAGTGAGTGGTGATAAGTTGAAGGTAGAAGGTACCGGAAGCGTGACGATGAGGCTTCACAATGGTACAAGCCATACTCTACACAATGTGAGGTACATTCCATCGGCGAACGTTAATGTCATATCGTTGGGTGCGATGACGATGGAGGGGTACAAGTTCGTCGGCACAAGGAGATGGTGCAAGGTGTTCAAGGGGAGACGCTTGGTGATGCGAGGCCGCAAGGATGAGAAGAATATATGCTTCTTAGATGGAAGGGCGGTGCAAAAGGGATGCAGTGACACCAGAGCTAAGAAGCAGATGAAGGTGAGATTTTCAAATGACGTGGAGATATTTGGAAATATGAATTAAGGGAGGAATTGTTAGACTAATTCATATTTTCAAATATAAATATTATGATAATGAGTCACTCTAAAAGGTAGAAGAAGATTCTAGAAGAAGAGAGAAGATTTTGGAAGAAGGCGGAAGATTCCGAAAGTAGTGGAACATTCTAGAAGGATGCGGAATATTCCGGAAGGTGACGGAACTTTCCTTCCGGAACGATGCGGATCTACCCGGAAGATGACGGAGACATCTAGAACTCGACGGAACTTTGTAGACTTGACTAGAAATCTAGGGAGAGTTCTAGACTTGTATAGGATTGAGTGAGAAGGCTCCGGAATGATCTAGGAGAATCGAGTTCTGGAACCTTCCCGTAGAGGAGGTGGAGATGACTATAAATAGGGGTGACCACCCCTCATTTGTGTAACTCCATCAAAGAAGAGAGTAATAAAGGCTTCCATAGAGAGCTTGTAAGTGAGGTTGTTGTACGAGTGTGAGTGCGCAATAAATTACCCGTTTATATATACTCGGAGTGAGTCGGGAAACGTACGGATTTTCCCCAACAACTGGTATCATAGCCGAGGTTACGGTGGTGGTGTTCGGGTAAACTTTGTTGCTTATTGAATCTCGTGATTGGCGTGATGGCGGCCGAGGCGATGAAAGGCGTTCGAGATTCCACTCTTCGATGGGAAGATCAACTTCACTTTGTGGCAGAGTACGATTCAAGACTTCTTGGTGCAGCAGGGTCTTGACCAAGCTCTGGAGGAGGAGAAGCCTGGATCGATGAGCCGAGGAGAAGTGGAGAAGCATCCAGAGGAAGGCGGTAAGTACAATACGGTTTGGCGTTGGCTCCCGAGATTAAGTACGGTGTTTTGAAGGAAACCACACCAAAGGCGTTGTGGGAGAAGCTCGAGAGCATCTACGCGTCGAAGTCGTTGACCAACCGTTTGTGCTTAAAGATGGAGTTTTACTCGCTCAAGATGGAGGAAGGAGGTAATCTTCATGACCACATTAACTCGTTTAATCAACTAGTATGCCAGTTATTGAATGTAGATGACAAAATTGGAGAAGAGGAGCAAGCGTTGTTGTTGCTAGCATCATTGCCAAAGTCCTACAAGTCCTTGGTGCAGACGTTACTTGTAGGAAGAAAGTCTCTCACGCTGGATGAGGTGACCGCTGCTTTGCGGGAAAGTGAGAGAATGATGAAGAATGATGCTACCGGACAAAGGTGAAGACCACATACTAGTTGCAGGGGAGCGAGAACGAGGGAGGAGTCAATGGAGGAGGCATGATGACTCGAGACAAAGAGGCTCGCGACGAGATATGAGTGAGGGTCGAGTGCTTCTACTGCGGGGAGAAGGGTCACATGCAAGCCCCGGTGTCCTCATATGAGGGAGGACCTGAGGAAGTTGAGAGAGATGTCGGCTGGGAAAGAAGAGAGGGGACTCCAACACCAATGTGGTTAGTGAAGTTGGTGAAGTTGATTATGGTGATATTTACTTGGCGACGGGTGAGGAGACCGCCAAGTTAGAGTGGCTGATGGATAGTGCCGCCTCGATGCATGTGTGTCGGGACCAAGGAATGTTTGACACCTTGAAAGTTGGTGGAGAGTTTGGTCACTTCAACTCAGTGAGTGGTGATAAGTTGAAGGTAGAAGGTACCGGAAGCGTGACGATGAGGCTTCACAATGGTACAAGCCATACTCTACACAATGTGAGGTACATTCCATCGGCGAACGTTAATGTCATATCGTTGGGTGCGATGACGATGGAGGGGTACAAGTTCGTCGGCACAAGGAGATGGTGCAAGGTGTTCAAGGGGAGACGCTTGGTGATGCGAGGCCGCAAGGATGAGAAGAATATATGCTTCTTAGATGGAAGGGCGGTGCAAAAGGGATGCAGTGACACCAGAGCTAAGAAGCAGATGAAGGTGAGATTTTCAAATGACGTGGAGATATTTTGGAAATATGAATTAAGGGAGGGAATTGTTAGACTAATTCATATTTTCAAATATAAATATTATGATAATGAGTCACTCTAAAAGGTAGAAGAAGATTCTAGAAGAAGAGAGAAGATTTTGGAAGAAGGCGGAAGATTCCGGAAAGTAGTGGAACATTCTAGAAGGATGCGGAATATTCCGGAAGGTGACGGAACTTTCCTTCCGGAACGATGCGGATCTACCCGGAAGATGACGGGACATCTAGAACTCGACGGAACTTTGTAGACTTGACTAGAAATCTAGGGAGAGTTCTAGACTTGTATAGGATTGAGTGAGAAGGCTCCGGAATGATCTAGGAGAATCGAGTTCTGGAACCTTCCCGTAGAGGAGGTGGAGATGACTATAAATAGGGGTGACCACCCCTCATTTGTGTAACTCCATCAAAGAAGAGAGTAATAAAGGCTTACATAGAGAGCTTGTAAGTGAGGTTGTTTACGAGTGTGAGTGCGCAAAAATTACCCGTTTATATATACTCGGAGTGAGTCGGGAAACGCGGATTTTCCCCAACAACTGGTATCATAGCCGAGGTTAGGTGGTGGTGATCGGGTAAACTTTGTTGCTTAAAGAATCTCGTATTGGCGTGATGGCGGCCGAGGCGATGAAGGCGTTCGAGATTCCACTCTTCGATGGAAGATCAACTTCACTTTGTGGCAGAGTACGATTCAAGACTTCTTGGTGCAGCAGGGTCTTGACCAAGCTCTGGAGGAGGAGAAGCCTGGATCGATGAGCGAGGAGAAGTGGAGAAGCATCCAGAGGAAGGCGGTAAGTACAATTCGGTTGGCGTTGGCTCCCGAGATTAAGTACGGTGTTTTTGAAGGAACCACACCAAAGGCGTTGTGGAGAAGCTCGAGAGCATACGCGTCGAAGTCGTTGACCAACCGTTTGTGCTTAAAGATGGAGTTTTACTCGCTCAAGATGGAGGAAGGAGGTAATCTTCATGACCACATTAACTCGTTTAATCAACTAGTATGCCAGTTGTTGAATGTAGATGACAAAATTGGAGAAGAGGAGCAGGCGTTGTTTTGCTAGCATCATTGCCAAAGTCCTACAAGTCCTTGGTGCAGACGTTACTTGTAGGAAGGAAGTCTCTCACGCTGGATGAGGTGACCGCTGCTTTGCGGGAAAGTGAGAGAATGATGAAGAATGATGCTACCGACAAAGGTGAAGACCACATACTAGTTGCAGGGGAGCGAGAACGAGGGAGGAGTCAATGGAGGAGGCATGATGACCGAGACAAAGAGGCTCGCGACGAGATATGAGTGAGGTCGAATGCTTCTATGTGGGAGAAGGGTCACATGCAAGCCCGGTGTCCTCAGATGAGGGAGGACCTGAGGAAGTTGAGAGAGATGTCACTGGGAAAGAAGAGAGGGGACTCCAACACCAATGTGGTTAGTGAAGTTGGTGAAGTTGATTATGGTGATATTTACTTGGCGACGGGTGAGGAGACCGCCAAGTTAGAGTGGGTGATGGATAGTGCCGCCTCGATGCATGTGTGT
Organism: Fagopyrum tataricum; assembly: GCA_002319775.1. Classification (NCBI taxonomy): domain Eukaryota; kingdom Viridiplantae; phylum Streptophyta; class Magnoliopsida; order Caryophyllales; family Polygonaceae; genus Fagopyrum; species Fagopyrum tataricum. The sequence continues at coordinate 51,632,849 of CM008280.1, read as the reverse complement.
CGGACCAAGGAATGTTTGACACCTTGAAAGTTGGTGGAGAGTTTGGTCACTTCAACTCAGTGAGTGGTGATAAGTTGAAGGTAGAAGGTACCGGAAGCGTGACGATGAGGCTTCACAATGGTACAAGCCATACTCTACACAATGTGAGGTACATTCCATCGGCGAACGTTAATGTCATATCGTTGGGTGCGATGACGATGGAGGGGTACAAGTTCGTCGGCACAAGGAGATGGTGCAAGGTGTTCAAGGGGAGACGCTTGGTGATGCGAGGCCGCAAGGATGAGAAGAATATATGCTTCTTAGATGGAAGGGCGGTGCAAAAGGGATGCAGTGACACCAGAGCTAAGAAGCAGATGAAGGTGAGATTTTCAAATGACGTGGAGATATTTGGAAATATGAATTAAGGGAGGAATTGTTAGACTAATTCATATTTTCAAATATAAATATTATGATAATGAGTCACTCTAAAAAGGTAGAAGAAGATTCTAGAAGAAGAGAGAAGATTTTGGAAGAAGGCGGAAGATTCCGAAAAGTAGTGGAACATTCTAGAAGGATGCGGAATATTCCGGAAGGTGACGGAACTTTCCTTCCGGAACGATGCGGATCTACCCGGAAGATGACGGAGACATCTAGAACTCGACGGAACTTTGTAGACTTGACTAGAAATCTAGGGAGAGTTCTAGACTTGTATAGGATTGAGTGAGAAAGGCTCCGGAATGATCTAGGAGAATCGAGTTCTGGAAACCTTCCGTAGAGGAGGTGGAGATGACTATAAATAGGGGTGACCACCCCTCATTTGTGTAACTCCATCAAAGAAGAGCTTGTAAGTGAGGTTGTTGGCGAGTTGTAAGTGAGGTTGCGAGTGTGAGTGCGCAATTACCCGTTTATATATACTCGGAGTGAGTCGAGGTTACGGTGGTGGTGTTTTCGGTAAACTTTGTTGCTTAAGAATGGTGGTGTTCGGGTAAACTTTGTTGCTTATTGAATCTCGTGATTGGCGTGATGGCGGCCGAGGCGATGAAAGCGTTCGAGATTCCACTCTTCGATGGGAAGATCAACTTCACTTTGTGGCAGAGTACGATTCAAGACTTCTTGGTGCAGCAGGGTCTTGACCAAGCTCTGGAGGAGGAGAAGCCTGGATCGATGAGCGAGGAGAAGTGGAGAAGCATCCAGAGGAAGGCGGTAAGTACAATACGGTTGGCGTTGGCTCCCGAGATAAGTACGTGTTTTGAAGGAAACCACACCAAAGGCGTTGTGGGAGAAGCTCGAGAGCATCTACGCGTGCGAAGTCGTTGACCAACCCGTTTGTGCTTAAAGATGGAGTTTTACTCGCTCAAAGATGGAGGAAGGAGGTAATCTTCATGACCACATTAACTCGTTTAATCAACTAGTATGCCAGTTATTGAATGTAGATGACAAAATTGGAGAAGAGGAGCAAGCGTTGTTGTTGCTAGCATCATTGCCAAAGTCCTACAAGTCCTTGGTGCAGACGTTACTTGTAGGAAGAAAGTCTCTCACGCTGGATGAGGTGACCGCTGCTTTGCGGGAAAGTGAGAGAATGATGAAGAATGATGCTACCGACAAAGGTGAAGACCACATACTAGTTGCAGGGGAGCGAGAACGAGGGAGGAGTCAATGGAGGAGGCATGATGACTCGAGACAAAGAGGCTCGCGAGACGAGATATGAGTGAGGTCGAGTGCTTCTACTCGGGGGAGAAGGGTCACATGCAAGCCGGTGTCCTCATATGAGGGAGGACCTGAGGAAGTTGAGAGAGATGTCGCTGGGAAAGAAGAGAGGGGACTCCAACACCAATGTGGTTAGTGAAGTTGGTGAAGTTGATTATGGTGATATTTACTTGGCGACGGGTGAGAGAGACCGCCAAGTTAGAGTGGCTGATGGATAGTGCCGCCTCGATGCATGTGTGTCGGGACCAAGGAATGTTTGACACCTTGAAAGTTGGTGGAGAGTTTGGTCACTTCAACTCAGTGAGTGGTGATAAGTTGAAGGTAGAAGGTACCGGAAGCGTGACGATGAGGCTTCACAATGGTACAAGCCATACTCTACACAATGTGAGGTACATTCCATCGGCGAACGTTAATGTCATATCGTTGGGTGCGATGACGATGGAGGGGTACAAGTTCGTCGGCACAAGGAGATGGTGCAAGGTGTTCAAGGGGAGACGCTTGGTGATGCGAGGCCGCAAGGATGAGAAGAATATATGCTTCTTAGATGGAAGGGCGGTGCAAAAGGGATGCAGTGACACCAGAGCTAAGAAGCAGATGAAGGTGAGATTTTCAAATGACGTGGAGATATTTGGAAATATGAATTAAGGGAGGAATTGTTAGACTAATTCATATTTTCAAATATAAATATTATGATAATGAGTCACTCTAAAAGGTAGAAGAAGATTCTAGAAGAGAGAGAAGATTTTGGAAGAAGGCGGAAGATTCCGAAAAGTAGTGGAACATTCTAGAAGGATGCGGAATATTCCGGAAGGTGACGGAACTTTCCTTCCGGAACGATGCGGATCTACCCGGAAGATGACGGAGACATCTAGAACTCGACGGAACTTTGTAGACTTGACTAGAAATCTAGGGAGAGTTCTAGACTTGTATAGGATTGAGTGAGAAGGCTCCGGAATGATCTAGGAGAATCGAGTTCTGGAACCTTCCCGTAGAGGAGGTGGAGATGACTATAAATAGGGGTGACCACCCCTCATTTGTGTAACTCCATCAAAGAAGAGAGTAATAAAGGCTTCCATAGAGAGCTTGTAAGTGAGGTTGTTGTACGAGTGTGAGTGCGCAATAAATTACCCGTTTATATATACTCGGAGTGAGTCGGGAAACGTACGGATTTTCCCCAACAACTGGTATCATAGCCGAGGTTACGGTGGTGGTGTTCGGGTAAACTTTGTTGCTTATTGAATCTCGTGATTGGCGTGATGGCGGCCGAGGCGATGAAAGCGTTCGAGATTCCACTCTTCGATGGGAAGATCAACTTCACTTTGTGGCAGAGTACGATTCAAGACTTCTTGGTGCAGCAGGGTCTTGACCAAGCTCTGGAGGAGGAGAAGCCTGGATCGATGAGCGAGGAGAAGTGGAGAAGCATCCAGAGGAAGGCGGTAAGTACAATACGGTTGGCGTTGGCTCCGAGATTAAGTACGGTGTTTTGAAGGAAAACCACACCAAAGGCGTTGTGGGAGAAGCTCGAGAGCATCTACGCGTCGAAGTCGTTGACCAACCGTTTGTGCTTAAAGATGGAGTTTTACTCGCAAGATGGAGGAAGGAGGTAATCTTCATGACCACATTAACTCGTTTAATCAACTAGTATGCCAGTTATTGAATGTAGATGACAAAATTGGAGAAGAGGAGCAAGCGTTTGTGTTGCTAGCATCATTGCCAAAGTCCTACAAGTCCTTGGTGGCAGACGTTACTTGTAGGAAGAAAGTCTCTCACGCTGGATGAGGTGACCGCTGCTTTGCGGGAAAGTGAGAGAATGATGAAGAATGATGCTACCGACAAAGGTGAAGACCACTAGTTGGGAGGGAGCGAGAACGAGGGAGGAGTCAATGGAGGAGGCATGATGACTCGAGACAAAGAGGCTCGCGACGAGATATGAGTGAGGTCGAGTGCTTCTACTGCGGGGAGAAGGGTCACATGCAAGCCCGGTGTCCTCATATGAGGGAGGACCTGAGGAAGTTGAGAGAGATGTCGCTGGGAAAGAAGAGAGGGGACTCCAACACCAATGTGGTTAGTGAAGTTGGTGAAGTTGATTATGGTGATATTTACTTGGCGACGGGTGAGGAGACCGCCAAGTTAGAGAGTGGCTGATGGATAGTGCCGCCTCGATGCATGTGTGTCGGGACCAAGGAATGTTTGACACCTTGAAAGTTGGTGGAGAGTTTGGTCACTTCAACTCAGTGAGTGGTGATAAGTTGAAGGTAGAAGGTACCGGAAGCGTGACGATGAGGCTTCACAATGGTACAGCCATACTCTACACAATGTGAGGTACATTCCATCGGCGAACGTTAATGTCATATCGTTGGGTGCGATGACGATGGAGGGGTACAAGTTCGTCGGCACAAGGAGATGGTGCAAGGTGTTCAAGGGGAGACGCTTGGTGATGCGAGGCCGCAAGGATGAGAAGAATATATGCTTCTTAGATGGAAGGGCGGTGCAAAAGGGATGCAGTGACACCAGAGCTAAGAAGCAGATGAAGGTGAGATTTTCAAATGACGTGGAGATATTTGGAAATATGAATTAAAGGAGGAATTGTTAGACTAATTCATATTTTCAAATATAAATATTATGATAATGAGTCACTCTAAAAGGTAGAAGAAGATTCTAGAAGAAGAGAGAAGATTTTGGAAGAAGGCGGAAGATTCCGGAAAGTAGTGGAACATTCTAGAAGGATGCGGAATATTCCGGAAGGTGACGGAACTTTCCTTCCGGAACGATGCGGATCTACCCGGAAGGATGACGGAGACATCTAGAACTCGACGGAACTTTGTAGACTTGACTAGAAATCTAGGGAGAGTTCTAGACTTGTATAGGATGAGTGAGAAGGCTCCGGAATGATCTAGGAGAATCGAGTTCTGGAACCTTCCCGTAGAGGAGGTGGAGATGACTATAAATAGGGGTGACCACCCCTCATTTGTGTAACTCCATCAAAAGAAGAGAGTAATAAAGGCTTCCATAGAGAGCTTGTAAGTGAGGTTGTTGTACGAGTGTGAGTGCGCAATAAATTACCCGTTTATATATACTCGAGTGAGTCGAAAACATACGGATTTTCCCCAACATTAACAAATAAAAAAATCCACTTTAATAGAAAATGATTGATCATCATTTTCTATTTTAAGTCTTCATTACGTTGTCCCTATTTCCGATCGTCTGTAATTATCGTTCTACCAATCCTGATAAAACTCGTTTCTAAATCAAATCCTAAAAGAAGATTATATAAGGAAATGGAATTCAAATAAGGATTCAACAGAGTGCATGTAATAGGAAGGACTTGTTACTTTAATCATGCAAACAACGCTCCCTTACTATATACACTCACAACCTGCTACTTGGACGCAGTTGCTACTTAGAGATGTAACCCGAACCGGAATCTACAAATTCTAGCGATAATGATGAAGTCAACAAATCTAAAAGATTAGGCTAGATTAAATGACAAATCAAATTAGCATTTCGATAAGAGAATCAAAACAAACGAATTAAGAAAATTGACACAAATTAGAAAACTCATGATCAATCTTATTGAAAACTTCAAATGTCGAGCACAACAAATAAAAAATGGAAGCTCACTTCTTCACGGAAAATTTGTGAATATAGAAATTTGAAGGAAAAGAAGTTTGTTTGGAATAGTAGTATGTGAATTAAAACACTGAAAAAAAGGATATAAGCAGTTTTTCAGAATAAAAAAAAAATAGTTCACGTTTAGGTTTTAAGTTTGAATTTATTTCTTCAGCGGTTGTTCACCGTAGGTGCGAGAAGAGGTGTTGCGGGGCGGTGAAATGTCCAAGGTGCTGGTACGGTCATGTCTGGCGCTGGCGTGGTGGTGTTCTCCATAAGTTCAACTTAAGATGTTCTTTGAATATTTCTCCGATTCTTCTTCGCTTCAGTGACCTTCAGTATTCTGTTGATCCAAATCATGCTAATGACCAACCGGTGCGATATGCAATCTATCACTCATCAGTCGCCTAGACGTATTGTAACATGGAGATTTTAGATGACTTCCTTCCATGCATTCCATAAATTAGGGATGGGGTGTTGGATATTTCATATGGTGAATGGCGATCAACGGTTGAGTTAGACTACAATTTCACATGGAAGAATTGTGATTTTCACGAGTGCATGCCAAATTTACAACTCCTTCCCTGAGGTACTATTAGGATTAACATGGATGCCACTTTCAAATAATATGGTGAACTATGACATCTAACTTACTATTGAAAGTTTAGTATATTTTCGTAATTATCCAAGGTTTGAGCTACTTAGACAGATAAGTTTACCAGACGAGGAACAGTTACAGGCCCACTGGCTCAGTTGGGCCTAAGAGCGGCCCATGCAGTAGTGAAAGACGGTCTGATTCTCCCGCGCTCTGTATTTTGATCGACCAGACATTGACCCTCTGACTCTCTGAGGGAGAAAGCGGTAAGCTACTAAGCTGTGAATGTTCGACGGTGAGAGAGATGAAGTTTGAGAAGTTGCGATTGAAGACTGTAATGCCCGCGAGGCGAGCTTAACGCATTCAATGTGCGATACTCAACTTGAGAAAGAATAAGACATCAAGATGATTTTTCTCATCTGATAAGACGAAATTCATGTTTGTGTTCGCCTACACTCAATATATTCTCCTTTGATGTTAGTTTTTGTGAGAATTGAATTTCCTAGGGTTTCATTTGTTGCATTTTCGTTTATATGATCAATTAATTGTAATGGACTTGATGATATGCCTAACTTTTGCTTTAATGATTTATGTCTTAGCTAAACAGTTGCTCTAATTGATGTAAACGATGTACCTAGTTTTTTTGGCGCCATCCTGATTGAACTTTTGGAATTTTAATACCTAGGGTTTCCGTCACTCTCTTGATTAACTTTGGTAATTTAAGTACCTGGGATTTCCAATACTCTCTTAATTGAACTGTTACGAATAATACTTAGGTTTCCGATATTCTCTTGATTAAATGGCTAGGAATTTGAATGCCTAGATTTTCTGATACTCTATTGTTCGAATGGTTAAAAATTTGAATCTGCTTTGGATTTCTGTACTCTCGTCAGAAAACCTCCTAATTTAAATTAGTTAATCTAATCACATGTGAAATTTGATTGATTGTATTGCGCTATACTGTGTTTGTAGTACATTAAGTAAATATTTGTTAATGAATACTTATTCCGACAGGTCTCTTCAAAGAACTTTGGCAGTAAACTGCTGCTGAGTTGCTGGAAACTAGCCTAACTGCTGTTTTTTAGCTCATCCAGTATTCTTTAACATCAAGAAGGGGCGTCCCTGTTATATATGATCTTTCAGTGATAAGTCCTCTTTTGATGGAAATTATTCAGTTGACAGCCTGTTAATGACTATTTTGAACGTAAGCTGTTACGCGGAGCTCAGTCATTGTTAAATTCTGTCTTTGTTTTGATGAAACCAAGTTGGAAGATACAACACATAGTCTTGATAATTGAGTAATGTGATCTTTGATGTAGATGATTTCTGCCGATGAGCAGTATTCTGCCGTCAGAGAGGCTAAACCCTTCTAAATTTGCATCAACTGCTAAATTTCATTTAGTGGCTCACAATTAAATGTCCCTTACTTCCTTGTGCTTAATGATGTTTCTGTCTATTGCTTCACCCTATACTTTAGTCTTTTTATACTTATATAATGCAATTGTCAAATTGTGATAGGGATACACTGAAAGAAATTGTGGATTCTCATTCAGCATACATTTCAACAAAAAAAAAATAAAAATTTATAGTTTTTTTTACATGAATCAATGGATGTGATTTCAAACACCAAAGATAGTTGGTAGCAGCTTGAAATGGCTGTTTTTAATTATCTACACAAACCCTTAGTCGTATAATTTACTTAGGAGTAGTGACTTCTGTGAAAAGTTACCTAAAGAGTATATGAACTGTGAACTGTAGTGGAGAATTTAAAAGTTCTAGCACAAGCAGAGCTTGCCTAAACTAAGTCATAGCTTTCCAGTTTCCACTATCATCCTTTTTTCATATGCATACATTATTTGATCATCTTGTGCTTAAAACTTCACCTGTGTAGGTCTACACACTACACAATATGTTGACCATGTATATATTATCCAGCTTCATCTCTCCAGGTCTTTTTTAACATAAAAAATTTGCTGTTATTGGTCCTGGTGTTCTTTCTTATCATTTATAATGGTTTATGTGTCTTGCACATCCTTTTTACTTCTAAAGAAAAGAATATTATTATGGTTAGTGGCACATTACATGGTTAAAGACAGTGAAGATTTCCCACTGATGTAGTGGATCGTGGTTGAATGACAATGGAAAATAGTAAGTTATGAATTGTGATCCTATGTTGAGGGCAAAATTAACATATATTATTGTTATGTCTTCATTTTAGCATAATTCATATAGCACCCCCTTCTTATACAGTGGGAAAGAAGACGTTGAACGGGGTGTAAGGATAAAACTCATCGCTGATCTGAAAGTTTGTTTTCCTAGTACTTCCGTTTAGAAACATAGTTTTTCCTGTAACCCCCTTTGACTGATAAAATTTTTTTCCAAGGGAGGAAATTGGATCACTGAATGGGATGATTTGAGATGCTTGGCGATATACACATTCATATTTTAGCTTGAAAGTAGGTTATTCATATTTGTTTTAGAGGTTACAAAGTAGATTTTAGGGCTCTTCATATGCTGCAAATGGATATTGTATTCAACACTTGAAAACTTGTTTATGAGGATATTTTCAAGAGTGATATTCTTTGGTGGATTGCACCCTTTTCACTACAGACTAACTGTGCGAGCAAATTCTCTCCCGGCTGCAGTATAAGTTGTTGATTTTGTCGCCTCTTGAAAAAATCTGACCAGGTCCTTGTGTATTTGCTGTTGTTTTTGCCTTAGTGACCGGTTTCACATAGTTGACGCATTTTCCACTGCAGTATGGTGGTGGACTGGTGGTGGAGTTTGACCTTGGGAGCTTATAACCGACAATTTTAGAAAAAAATAAAGATTAGAGGTTTGCAACACAAACTTTGAGAGCCTTTTGGTTTTATTTAATCATTCTTCATCTTGAACGTATTTTCCGTTGACTTTGATTTAATCCATCTCTGCCTGTTTAGCTAACCAACTATTTCACTGTTTGAGTTTAGTAAAAGGGTTTTTTTTAATGCCGCCCCACACTCAGATTCCCCCTTTTAAAGCTTTGAAGTCAGAGGATTAGGTGAAGATTATTGGGTCAAACACTAAACTAAAGGCAGTAGCAGGGGATTCATAATTCATTAGTTCTTTATCTCAAAGGTCACTATGGTTGGAAGAGCTAATGTGGCACCTTAAAACCTCTGCTCTCTGTCTCTCTCACTCCAAAGTAAGTTTTTAAAATTACAACTTACTTGGTCTTCATTCCATTCAAGAAACCTGTGAGCATTTTGGATGTCTGGGACCCTCTATTATAGTTGCATTTGAGCATCATAGGCAATTTTATCAGTATGTATTGATAAAATTATCTAGCAAAAAAGTGTACTGAATGTTGTCTTTTGAAGTTCCAAACCATTCTTTTGGAATAAATTCTTCCACCAATGTCAAAATAATAAAAGGAGATCATCTTGCTGTGAGCATATTGCTCGACAACTTGTCGTATTAGCAAAATCTTCACTGGCTGATTGTGTATCACTGAAGCTTTTTAAGTCTGTGGGAGATAATCTTAACGTTTCATTATTGCCTCTTTTAATCCATCCAAGTTCCAGTTGAATCTTCTTTCTTTATCTTTGTATGCACATTTGTCTTGTTTGTTGTCACCTTGCTGAGGCCTGCTACCAGAGCCTGAATGCCTGCATGCCCAGACCGATATTGACGTAACTTGGAGATATCTACTTGTTCAAACAGAAAAAAAAATGTGTTTGGTCCTTAATACCGAATTTTCTTTTTCTACAAAGCATATATTGCACCAGATTTCTTCTCTAAAAAATTATTTAAAAGTGAAAGGGATGAAACTCCAACTTTCAGGAATTGTTTTAAGCATATGTTCTTGAATCATGGATAGAGAAAGTGATGTAGATGCGAATTGTTTTTCTTCTTCCCTTTGTTCTTTGTTCCTTTCATTTTCTATTTGAGTTCCATGCCTATTTTCTTATCGTATAAAAATGTATCATTGCTGTGCTTTGTATTTTATGCTTCCAATTGTTGCAATCTGGGATAAGTATATATACCTGATATATCCTCATATTTCACCGTGGCAGTAATGGTGGAAGTCAATGACTGGCTTTTCGGCTTTGAGATAAGTTCTCTTGTGTCTATCACACATTCAAGAAGCTTTCTTTAAAATATAATATGAACATATACCGTTGACTTAGTTTCTTTTTTATCCAATTTGTTGGTAGTGGTTTGGTATGGCTGATAATTTACAGCAGTTGTTGGGATGCGATTATGCGAGGGGTTGGATTTCTTTAACACTAAGGGAGGAATCTAATTCCTTAACCAACCCTTGTGTCTTTATACACTCAAGGTACACACAATCACTTACCTTTGAATAATATTATCATTGATTTTCTAACTTTGTAATAAAAAAAAAACCTTGATCTTAATTTTTTTTACCTATTAACTAATATATAAATTCTGAGAAACAAAAAATAGCTCAATTTTATTCAACCGAGCGGGCAAGCACTCAATTTTTATATACTTGTTGAGCTTTGAAAACTTTCTTGCACCTTTATAGCCCTTTTAGTCATTTGCACTTCTCAATCGCTCACATACAAATGTCTCCCTGTTTAGCTTGTTCTAATTTATATCTTTCTTACTATAGGTTGGAGGTTTAATCTAGAAAGAAAATCTTAAGAAAAATGATAGATTTAGAAATATTAAATACTTAAAATATAAGAATCTTTTTAAAATTAAACTTTTTAACCTATATTTTCAAAATTTATGTAAGAAACGTTATTAAATATTTAAATGTATGAAGTCGAGTACGCCATTTAGAGATAATGGATTCTTAAGGACAAAAATGGCATGATGCTATATGTTGGTCTATAATAGTACCCGCTATCCCTCTTAACCTCCATTTTTTTTATGGAGGTTGACAAAAGTATGCGATATGCTAGCCCCATAAAATTCCCTATCTTCTTTTTGGAATTTATATATTTTTTTCTCAAAGGAATTACGAAATAGAACATGATAAAAGAAGAGGTTTCGAAGCTATGATTTAAAATTAGAGGGTGTACTACTATTGATATTGAATTCTTTTCATAAGACAATATCAATTTTCATATGATTCTAAAAACAAAAGAAATCATTGTATACTGAAATTGGTTCTTAGAATTACAAATCAGGGTCTCGTACCTCTTATTCCCTCTTAAGACAGAATTATTCAGCAAATTTCTGAAAGGAATAAAGCAGATTTCCCGCAATTGTAATAGTGCAATATTCTGTATCATTATGTTCCATGTCATACAAAAAAAAAAAAAATAAATTAGCGTAAAGCTAAAAAATTGTAGGTAGAAAGTAAATCCACATTTGAATCTGATTCTTGAAATTGATAATATGTCTGCTTATAGTGTTCAAGGTGTGTACGTATATGTAGTTTTGAAAATTGAAGCCATAATAGAGCGGTGATCATAGTAAAATTGTCTTTCTTGATGGAAATTTCCAAAGGTTTCAATCAAAAGTAAACGGTGACCATAACCTGAGTTGCAGTACACTTTGATCGATGGTCATCGTGACCTGTAGCTGTTAATTAAATAACACTTCTTTTTTCCCCCCTCTTTTACTTGCTGACTGTGCGGTGAAAAAGATGTGAGGTGTCTTCTTCTGCTCGCCCCTTAATAAGCGTCCCAATTTGAGACAACATGACTCACTTACTTTCAATTAGTTTTTTATTTTTCCTTTTCTTTTTACTGTAACTGTTACAATTGGAATCACTTTGTATTTCTATTACGACTAACCGAAAAATATGTCATGTGGTCCATGCCTCGATTATTTGATTGGCATAAGATACGGACCATGCTCTTTCCCCTTTGGTTTAATGCAATTTTATTCAAAACATTTTATATCTTTGTCTTTGAAACATTGAAATTACTTTCTTACCACAGTTTAAACAAGAAAAAAAAAACATGTTTTCTATCACTTGTTACATTAACGTATTAATTTGTCGAGCTTTACACGTTGTGTCATTGTTGTATTGCAGATATTGATAGGTATGCAATTGTCATTCATGTTAAATATGGTCTCTGAAAAAGTAGACATGGTAAAGAATCATAATCACACTCATCCTTAATTTTGTCCTGGCTAATATCAAAGAGAATCCCATCAAACTCTACAATAAGCAGGATAAGTTAAGAGAGACGTGTATGTATATACTGACCCATAGCTTTGTTTAGGAAGCTTTATTTGATAAAGATTTCTGTATTTAGTTATTTGTTTGATTTTTTAAAATTTTGTCTATTTTTAGTAGTATTTTGTTTTCAAATCAGATTTCTTACTAGAGAAGGAGACATTATAAATACATTCCTTATGATTGATAATAATGACTAAAAGTGTGTCTTTGGTACGTGGGGATAATACGTATCATTTGGAAACGGGAAGAGGTGGTGGGTGGAATGTGTGAAGACTGAAAGGGTAGGAATGTGGCTTTGGAAACTGCTTACTGCATGCATAGAGCCACCACAACACAACACAACACCCATTTTGTTGTTTTTTATAAAAGTAAATATTTTTTTATTTGTCATCTCAGAAATCGACACTGATAATATAGCTGGATTTTGTTTTGTAATTTTCAAGCTAGGGCCCCATTCTTCATTCGAAATCACTCTTTTTCCTAGTTTCCATCTTTCATTCTTTGGTACTACTTTTTTAGTACATTTATCTAGTATGTTGGTTTTAGACCTCTCTTAAATTAAATGTGTTTGGTATATAGTATAGAGAGAAAGAGAGAGTCTTATTTTTGTCTTTAAAGCCCTCACCTACTTTCATCTGTCCTTTTTACATGTACCCTCTCTCTTTGGAGTGCTGAAAGCTGAAAAATAAAATCAAAATCACACACTCTTTTTTTATTGATTATCAATAACTACTAGTACAGGATTGAGATCTTTTAGTCAATTCATTTTGACCTCTTTATGCAAAAGATGATATGGCCAATGAATGATCATAAGTATATGATGATGAGGCTTGATGCTTACAAATATGTAGAATAATATTAGTGAATGCTGAGTGTGTACATTAAAAAAAAAAAAAAACATCCTAGTTGAAGAAGAAATAGTGCCAATGACAAGGAAACTATGCCTAATTCCATTTTCGGCAGTGTAATAGTTATGGCCTTTTTATAGTAGGGTCCAAGAAGATAGGTTTGGCATAGATTCTCCTTTCCTCTTCTATGTGTTCATATATCAAAGTAGGAGTATTAATTAGCATTTCTATTACAGAAACAGCTCTACATTACAATCAGGATTGGCAAAATACAAAAAAAAAAAAAAAAACTAATTAATTAGAGGGTCAGTTTCTACTGAAGCTGACTTTTCCATGTCATCATCATCATCCTTGATGCACATTATTTTATCAAGATTTGGCATAATCTTGTTCTCTGAAGTAGCAATTGGTAAAAGACTAGTTGATGAAGTGGTCGTAAGCTCTACTGCTTTATGTGCTAGTGAATTCCAATCTGTTGTCAACAGTACAAACATCATGAGAATCGCACAAGACAATTGTGCTGCTAGCAAGCCAATCCACAGTCCAGGAAAGCCCATCTTAACCACAAAGCCAAGAAAGATAGCAACCGGCATGCCCACCAAATAAAACGACCCTAAATTGATATTAGCTCCAATGGTAGGCCTTGCACTTCCTCTTAGAACCCCACATCCAGTTGTTTGTGGGCAATTTCCCAGCTCACACAGCCCGCAATCGGCAAAACCACCGCTGTCAACTCCAATATCTCTTCATTCTTTGTAAACAACCTCCCCCATTGAAACCTCATCACCCAAGTAAACACCATTGCTCCTATTCCCAACCCCACCCGCATGCAAGCGACACTATCATCGAAGTCCGCGCCTTCCCTGGCGCGCTTCGCTCCTAACTCATTCCCAACTCGAGTCGAAACTCCCAAACTCAAAGACGAAGGAAACACATATACTAAAGAAGTCGTTTGTATCAATATTCCCATTGAAGCAATTGTCGCTTTCGGATTTACGAGTAGCCCACACAACATTATCATAAACTCATACCACCACCACTCCAAACACACCGAAATGCAAGTCGGGATGGCCAGACCAAGTAAAAGAACACCATCCTCTTACACAATCCATACTCGAGTAATCACGAGTCTTTGTATACACCAGAGACGTAAATAAACAACGAAATAAATACACAGAGGTTAAAATTCGTCAATACCATTGCCATAGCCACTCCTGCAATGCCGAGCTTAAGATAAACTACGAGGATAAAATTCAAAGGGATATGGAGAATGACTGTGATGGCTGTACAATAAGTCAAAGGCAATGTGATCCCTTGAGTCCTGAGATAGATTCTAAGAGGGTGAAGAAGAGAGAGAAAGAAAAGGTCTGGGATTGAGAAAATCATATATACATGAGCAACAGATGAAATCTGCTCATCTTGACCACACCATGATAAGATTCTCTTCATGTTTAGCCACATGAAGGAGATTGGTATGGAAGTAGAGAGTAACAGTATGACTGTTCTTTGAAGTGTTAAACCCAAAAGCTTCATTTGTCTAGCACCATAAGCCTGTCCACAGATTGGTTCCATTCCCATAGCTAACCCGGAGATTACTGAATAGCCGGTGATATTCGCGAAACCCAATAGAAAGAGATCCTCCGGCTAGCTCGAGCTCGCCGAGATACCCGAGGAACAACATGGAGATCATAGCTCTTGAATACAACAGAAGACCGGTTATCATCGTTGGACCTGAGATTTTCCCTATTGCTTCATCTCCGAGTAAGCCTGAATAACATACATCAGAACTTTCAGTCTTCATAATAATGATAATAATATTTACAGTATAGATATAAGTTATAATATATTACCTCTGCAGGAGTTGGCCATCTATGGAGCTCTGCTTCATGATCATCAACGGTGGGATTTTTTGAGCTACCCATCTCGAAGGGAAAAGTTGTTGTTTTGAGTTGAAGAATGGAAGAGGCAACCATGGGGGTCATTGTTTATATAGTTGCAAGGGGCTGGAGAGGGTAGGTCCACCAGCCTTTTTTACATATAAACGTGTCGATATCTTAGGTATTCGAAAAGAGAGAGATATCTTCGCTTGTTGACGAAAGGGGAGGCTGGCCGGATTATTTCCAACCTCTCTAAACTTTGATCCCCACCAAAGGGTTACTGCCTATATGCCCACCATTTTCACTTAAGTTTCTTCCTACTGGGTTATCGTTTACTACTACATTAGAATGTTATATTTATCTTAGGCAAGATATAAACTAAGATCTGTTAAAAACATACAATAATATCTTCTATTACCTTTAGAGTTATTAATGCTAAATATCTAATTGCTAAAAATATATCCAAACCAAGCTTCTTAATAGAAAAGCGGATAATAGTTATAAATAACATAATAAATATCTTATATATGTTAGGGAACTGGATTATTATTCTCTTTCCTTGACTGATTATCTATTAGTAATGTTATTTTCATGAGGATAATCTAATGAATTCTGTGGATTTAGGTTTTAATAGCAAATGTTAGGTCAAAAAAGAGGCAATTTGGTGGAAATAACACGGAACATAGATTGCGGATAAATGATTGATGGTATTTGACAATGACTTTTTGCATTTAACGCGGGAATCAAAATTATTTACTATAACGTCACGGATTTTTTTAAAAACAATTAAACTAACTTGTTTCGATAAAAAAATACTATTTTTATTAAATTGTGTTTTACTTATGTTGTAATTGTAACACAATTTTTATCGAAATTATATTTTAATGATCTATCTTTTCTTAAATATAAAATAATTTTGCTTTATTTAAATAGATTTAACTTACTTAGTGATTACAATATTTATTTACATTAGTAGGTCAATGACCCATAAATGTAACTAATTTACTTTTTACACCTCCTCTATTTATACATGTTCTCAAACTTTCAACCTTACATATAGTCGATGTGGGATAGAAAAATCTGAAAATATTTAACGACTCACAAAACACAATACCCATGTAATGGATATCAATCTGTTATGAATAAAAATTGTACTTGATTTAGCCAAAAGGCGAAGAATTATATGATTTGTTTAATCTTCAAACCCTCAATTTATATAAATTCTCAAGTTATCAGTCCTACTTATAATCGATGTGAAATAGCAAAATCGTGGTTAAAGTGGGATAGCAAAATCGTTGGTTAAAGATCCATATAACGGAACGTAATGAATAAAGATGGGAGTGGAAAAAGTAAATATTTTACATCCACAAAACAGTGACCCATAAAAATGTCAACGACCCATATAACGAATATCAACCTTACATATAGTCGATGTGGGATAGAAAAATATGAAAATATTTAACAACCCACAAAATAGTAGGTCAATGATCTATGTAACGGATTTATACTTATTCATAACGGATATTAATCCGTTATGAAATAAAAATTTTACTTTAACTTAACCAAAAGGCCAAAATAGTTGGTTGACCCGGCTCACAACGGATATTAATCCGTTATGAATAAAATGTTATCGGGTTCTGCCATAATTTTCCATAAGAGTTTCATTTGTAGGGCCTTATTCATATCCTCAGCTTTCCTAATACCTGTGCCACCAAGAGCTTTCGGTTTACATATTTTATCCCAACTGATGATTGGGTGATAGTTTGGTCCTCTGTTCCAAAAGAAGTTTCTATTAATTTTGTCCAGTTCATTGTGGATACATGTAGGCAGCATAAGTGCTTGCATCATGTAGCTCGGTTTGGCGTTGAGGTTAGCTTTAATAAGGTTGCTCGCCCCTCCTGTGATAGAGAAGAGGCCTTCCATTTCGTAAGTTGTTGTCTTGTTTTTGGATGACTGAATTGAAAATTTCTTTGTTTGCCCTTCCATTAATGATCGGGCATCCTAGGTATTGTTCTAAGTTTGTAGAAGATGAGATGCCAAGATGAGCTTGTATTCGCCTTTTATTCACATGATCTACATTATTCGATGTTTGGAAAGAAGATTTATGGTAGTTAATTACTTGGCTAGAGGTTTCGCAGTAGTCATTTAAGACCGAAAGAATTTTATTTGTTGCTTCAGTGGTTTCTTTAGTAAATATGATGATATCGTCTGCAAAAGCTAGGAAGGGTATAAGAGAGCCCTTTCTTGTTATGGGAAAGCCTATCGAGCGGGGGTTTTCTCTACACAGTTTATGTAGGTTTCTAGCAAGAATTTTGGCTCCTAGGTTGAAGAGGAGCGGGGAGAGAGGGTCACCTTGGCGTAGGCCTCTCTGCGGGCAGAAAAGAGTTGTCGGTGAGTCATTGATAAGTATGGAGTAGGATACCGTTGTTACACATTCATTGATCCAGTTCATGAATTTTTCACTAAACCCAAATTGTTGTATGACCTAGTTAAGAAATCCATTCTAGTTTGTCATATGCTTTTTCCATGTCCAGTTTGATGGCCATAAAACCCTCTTTTCCTTTTTTTGATCTAAATCCATGGAAAATTTCATGGGCTATTAGGACATTATCATGTATTGCCCTTTGTTTGGTAAAGGCGCTTTGAAGAGGGTGTATTAACTTAGGTAGGACAGAGCTCAGCCGATTCGCTAGGATTTTGGCTATGATTTTATAGACTGTTGAACAAAGGCTAATAGGTCTATAGTTGTATTTTGGGAAAATTTAATATGTTAAAAACCTGAATTGAGTAAAAACAATTAATTTTGGGAAAATTTTAGATTGTGTTCTTGTATTTTTGACTTTTTTTGGATTATATCTAAGGGTTTTTTAAGTTTTTTTTTTGAGTTTTAGAATTTTTTGGATTATTTTAAATAATTTTTTTTTGAATATTTTTATTTAAATATAATTCATTTAACCAAAATTCGGATTGTTTTGAAAAAAAAATCAATATTTATAAAATTGACATAAATTTAACTTAATTTAGATCTCAAAAATATCAAATGATAATAATTTTATTTTTTAAAAAATAAAATTCATATCACACGCATAATCCTATTTTTTAATGGCACGTAAGAAATGGAATGTCACGTTATCGCTAGAGCCATGATTTTTGCCGAAAAATGAAATCCTATTATTTTTAGTAAGTGCGTTGATAATTTGTATTATTGCGATTTGCGAGTAATTTCTAAGGTTGATATTTATTTATTTTCTTATACAAAAGTAAGGTAAAAAGGAGGCCAGTTTTTGAAAACTGGCCGCCTAAAGCATCCTTTCGGATGAGATCTTCAACATCTTGCAGCAAGGTATTAATGTAAATGTTCGGATTGTGACCAAACAACGCTAACCTATAAGCAACTAATGTGATTTCCAAACATGATTGAGCGAGATGATGAGCACAAGGCTGTCTCTCTCTATCTCAATAGCTGAAAATCCCAAACTCACCGCCTTTTGGAGGCCCTCCCGAAGATCAAATGCTTATGCCTCTAAAACATAACTGACTTCACATCTTCCTCTCTCCACAACTAGAGGTGCAACAAGATTGTTCCGGATAATGTATCCAAAAGCGTATTGGTTAGATAAATTTCTTGAAACGCCAAAGTTTAATTTGACAACAAATAATCTGGTTAGTCAAACATATATTGTTTATTTCTAATGTTATTATTATTTTGAGTTTAACTGATGGTTGATATTATTTTATATATTTTTCAAAACTTTATTATAAAGTCATTATTGTGAAGTTCATTTATAAAAAAAGAAAGAAACAATACATGTTAAATGTTAATCCATTAATTTTATAATTCTGTCATAACAATTTTGGTAAACTAATGTGTGTTTTTAAGTACAGAACTCGACAATCATACTAATTATAGTAAAAGGAAACAAAATTACTCCTCACATCCCAAAGTTTACATTGATCTCTCGATACTAAATTTCACAAACCAGTTTTTAGTGTTTAGATATCTCTAAATCATGTCGCTTTGATACAAAGGCAAACATGAAATTATAGAAAGGCTTGTTTAGTCCATTCTTATTATATTATAGATTATAGAACATGTAAGTTTGGCAAGTGAAAGCATAAATGCAATTATATTCATAAGTGTTATAAATTGATTTAGAATATTAAAAGTTACTCACAAATCGAGCTTTGCTAAGAGTAAATTTAATTACTTGTACAGTGTACTACCCATGGTTGTAGACATGTTCGTCATTTCCTTTGAGAGTTAAATTTCCAATGACTGACATCTTGTTTTGTTATCAATCAAGAATCATGCATAACCATCCTTTAAACTTTCGATCATCATTCGGATCGAATAATGCAAGTCGTCTATATTTTCAGTTTGTATAACAAGAGAGCAAGAAAACAAAAAAAAAAAAGGATTCCTCAAAGGCGGTAGGAGACAGTATGGGAAATAAGAACATGAAGCACTTGGGAAACATTATAAAATAAAATATAAAAAAATGGCAGATGTAATAGTTTGAATTAGATGTATAATAATTTGGGGATGATAGTGTTGGTGTGTGTTTCTTAATGGGTGCCCTGCCCTCTCTTCCTCAGGCAGACCACCCAAAATGTATACACCAAAACTCTGCAAATGTTTTCAGACATTTATTTTTAGTATTTATAGTTTTTTTATCTGCTTTCACTCTCAATCTGCCCAATTTCTTCTCCAATTTCCATTTGTTTTTATTTTCTACTGAATATAATTATTTTATTTCGTTTTCTTGTGCTCCATACCAATAATTTTCTGAATTCCAAGCAGCACCTCTCACTGCTTTCTCTCATGTCATGCCAATTTCTAAACATTGCCATCCGTGTGATCTTTGATTTTAGTATCAATTTACAGTTTATATTTTCGATATGGAATCTTTCTTCTTGTTTTTTGAGATTTTTTTCTTGTAACCCTGCACGATACTGATTTTTTTTGTAAAATATAAATAAAAATGAACCCATCAAATTATATTGCAAAAAAAAATCCAGTTGATGTCCTTGTTAGAAGGGAAAACCCAAAATAATTTTCCTAGTTTTGCTTGTACAAACTTGTTTCCGTAGCTTCTTCCTTGCTTTGCTTGTCTAGCGTTTACTTTGATACTCCTTCTTAATCGGCTCGTTGTAATGGAAATTCTCTTTTGATATTTTTTTTTCTTTTTTGTATGTCTACAAACTTGTTTCTCGTCGCTTTGCTTGTCTAGCGTTTTCTTTGATGATCCTTCTTGATCGACTCCTTGTGATCGAAGTTCTCTTTTGATATTTTTTTCTTCCCTTTTTTGTATGTTATGTTCCTCATGACGGTTAGTCCGTCTGCCGATTTGATCGGTCTTTCGATCCATAGACGGTGTGTCGTCAATTGCATAACCTCTTTCCTTTATAAAAAAAAAACCCAAATAATTTTAATTGAAAATTAGAAAAACTTAGAACATCAATCAAAGGGGTTATGTGTTAAGTAGTCAAATTTGGACTTAGACATGGTTATTTATTAAGAAAATACTCTAAAAAACGTGAATGTAAAATACATCAATCTATTATAAATAAAGTTAAAATAATGTATATAGCTCATAATCACGTTCAAGATTTAATTTTTATTAAATTAGAATTATTTTATTAAATTTAAAATTATTATTTATTATTTATTTACTTCACAAAATCTACTCGTGTAAAAATAAATTTTCTTAAGAATGCTAAAAATAAAATTTATAAATTTTTTTAATGGAAGGACTTTAAATAATGGAATTTGTGAAAATATTGATTAAAAAAAATAAATAACACAATAAAAATTATAATATTAATAATTTCATTATTATAAAATTTTAAAACAAACCACGTAACCGTTGGATTTTTGAAAATCAGGTTAGTAAAAGGAATCAAACTGAAATTGATTATATTATCTACAATATCCTAACAAGTTGTTGGCTTGTTGCACTAGTCTAGTTATTGGAATGACTTTAAACCTCTTTTCATATGAGAATTAAATTTATTAATGAACCTGAATAACTCATTCCTAAAAACGTTTTGAATTCCATTTTAAACTTTACCAAACATAAGGTACAATTATACATTTTAAACGTACAATTGTACAAATATGACACATTTCGATATGGTTTTATAGAGATAGTAGCCCTTAGTTCGTTCTTATATAAGGTAAGCTATTAAATTCGAATCATGATTATGTACTCCAACCTAAACACCAAAAAACAGTAATTCAAATGATAATCATAGTTTCATAGCCAGATACACAAGTATATATGTATGTGTGTATAATTGTATACTGAAGTGGAAATTCATTGGTAAATGCAGTTTCTACATGGTTCTACTAAGGTATGGACCTAGAACTGCACCATACACTAGTACCTGCAGTGTTTCCCATTAAGATACAGTGTAGATTTAGATTTGTAGTGATTCTGTGTGCACAGAGAGGGTTGTGGTGGTGGTGCTGAATGCTACAAACCATATGGTTATTTTATGAGTGAAAAATCTTCATCCTCTCATTTTATCCAATCTGAGAAGTGGGGATCACTCTCAAGTCTCACCCACACCCCAATGGAGGCAGAATTCAGATACCACCACCATGTCCAATTGTCCACAGTCACAAGGCCTGCAGCCTCTCTTTCAACAACT
The DNA here is from genome assembly GCA_002319775.1 of Fagopyrum tataricum. Taxonomy (NCBI): domain Eukaryota; kingdom Viridiplantae; phylum Streptophyta; class Magnoliopsida; order Caryophyllales; family Polygonaceae; genus Fagopyrum; species Fagopyrum tataricum. Next base: position 51,611,435 of record CM008280.1, on the reverse strand, counting down.
TGTCATGCTAATGTAAATGCAAATGGCTAAAGGTTATGCGCCTTCATTTATCAAATCTGCAACACAAAAACTTCAAATACACAGACTTACAGAAATGGCTAAGGTGTTGTGCTGTTCATATTTCAAGCAGGTCAACTCATTCGACCGGGCAGGGGCTATGTTACAGGAAACAGACACGGGAACACCATTTTCGTGAGTCAATGGACTATAATATGCATTTTTGGGGGATTTTTTTTTTCCAACAACAGAGCCATGAACTGAACCAAGTATACCGGGTTGCACCAACAGGTTTGACCCAAGTGAAGGGGTGGGGAGACGGATTGGACCCGGAACCTCCCAACATCCCTCCACCCTTCTTCCACTAGGCCACCCCAACTGGGGCTGCCTTGTTTTTCTGGTCTATAAAGTACATATAAATGAAACATATTCATTGTATGATGCCCAGATGATAACATGTCAACAGCAACAACTCAGAACTGCAAAACAAGGGATTTAAAGCCGCTAAAAAACATGCCAGATACCATTTATGTGCAGGCAGTATTAGAATTTATTCCATTGCTGATAGAAAAAGTGATATATAGTGATTAAAATCCATTAGAAATAGTAATGTTTAGCCATAAATAGTGCTTAAATTCCATTAGAAATAGTATGTTTAGCCATTTTTTCATAAAAAGCATAATTCAGTGTTCAAACACAAACATTTCTAGACAGACAATACACTGTTTAAGATTAGAAAGCATAGCAATTATCGACCATAAAACATGAATTAATCAAACCTACACACAAAAAATGATGTTTTCCGCCTCAAAAATAATTTGCAGCAAGCTGCTATCATATCAGTTCGTAATGAATACGAATAATTGACGGATCCTAGCATCATCCAACACAAGCTGCTCCTACTTTTTTTAATGGTGAGCACTGATTTCAGTGATTTGTCTCAAAAGGGGCATTGTACAGAATATGCGTTTGTTCTTTTCAATCCAATAGATTCTCCACTTGGTGTCATCGAATAACTACATTTATAAACCATAATATAATGAAGCACAATAAACAGTGAAAGTGATTACTTGTTTGCACAAAAAGACGATAATATCATCCTGATTTTTGGAAACAATGTTCCTTACATCATTTTTGGTTACTTTTCTGCATTTTTCAACCACGTAGACAATGTTCCTTGCATCATTTTTGGTTACTTTTCTGCATTTTTGAACCACGTAGACTTACATATTTGTAATTTAAAATTTGGATTAATAAGTGCTTGTACATTCAAGTATTCAACAGGCTACTGAGAACATACAGACTGATAATATTTCTAGCAATTCAATAACATTATAAATTCAAAAAGTACTACTAAAATCAACTTATCCAACGTTATAATAGAATCTAAACAAGGAAAATATTATTCTTAATCATTAGCTTTTATACATGTATTAATTTTTAACCTATGCCCTGAGATCATATGTGAAGAAAATTGATTTGGAAAGATTTTCCTAAATATTGCTATTTAGCCTTATTTTGAATCTTCGGGTTTTCCATTTGTTGATAGAATAATCTTTCCAGATCAAGGTTGTACATATTTAGGGAAAAAATACATATAAATTCAAGTTAGAATCTCGTTTTCTTTTTCCTTCTGATATAACTTGATCTTTGCTACTCCAACTACACTAAATTATTATATCATTCATAATATTGGAACAAGTACATGCAATGAAGACAACAAACTTGGGAAATGCATGCCGCAAAATTTGGCCTCAATGCTTGGCAGGATTTGTATTCTGAATGCATGGTGCAAATTCCAACTTTAAAATCTGCTTCTGAACAGTAAGCAGATTCATCACTATGCGAGGATAGAAACAAACACTTCACAAATAACTCACACCTTCCATTAGTCATCCATAAGGATGCATATGCGAGATATGAGTATATGACTAGGCATTACGTGGAACGGAACTTTTCTTATTTCGACAGGTTACATTATATGTACACATGTCAAGACATGAGAGTTGCTATCCGTCAAGCATAGCTCCCACAAAGTTAGTAATGATGAATTACCTCATGTGTGAATCACATGGGTTCTCTGCTTTTCAGTTCTTGACCGAGGTAGAGCCAGTATGGCTAGCAGTCCGCTGGTGAAGGCAGCAGCTCCTGCCACAGCCAACGATGGAGAGAGTTCCCCCCTCCAAAGAGTTGATCCCACGGTCCACTTCCCAACGATACCACGACCTGTATGCAGAGCCAGTTATCAAGTAGCTGAGACATAACACAAGTACAAGCCAGTTATCAAAGTAGCTGAGACATAACACAAGTTTATCTTTTCTTCTTGTTAAAATGTCCTCGAGTTGGTCAAAGTAGATAATGGGCTACTATAAAGCAGAGTTGGTTAAGTTCAACTCATCACATAATTAAAAATGTGAATTTAAAGAAACAATCACATAAGTTTCCATATCTGAGTCATGAACAGTTTCATTGACGATAACATCGGTGATTTTTACTAGAGCTGCCATTTGAATCTACATTATTTTCTAGTACCTTTCAGAAGTTCTAATTATATCTTACAGCCACTTTTTTTAACGGCACTAGCGGCCAATACACAAACAACAGAGTAATGAAAGATACAATGCTACCAACTTCAGCTCTAATGTGCTCCGACTAAGAATTGTTAAGATCCCATCTAGTTAGTCTTGATCATGCTTTAGGTACCTTTAGCTTATTATTACTTTTTGAAAAGAAAGATAAGGGATAAGAAGTAGAATTATTCAGATGGCCATCTTTGTTGGAGCCTTCCAGAATGTTTATAACAAAAAGAATTCAGAGCTAGGGTAACGAAATTGATCTGTGAAGTGAAGAAACAAGAGCCCCTTTCAGAAGTTGGATATCTTGATTCTTAAATAATTGTTGTGCCAAGTTCTTTCTCACATTCAGGGTGTTTCATGTTTACTAACATCTGAGAAGAGTGACTGCAAGATTCTTCTTCACATATAACAACCCACTTCAATTCTTTTTGAGTATTCAGCAGATTACTGGTTATAAAAGAGGATTGCCAATCTACATACCTGTGGGATCACAATTGCCAGATTTAAAACTCCCATAGATAATCCTGCAGTGTAAAACGATAAGCTGATCTTTTACTTTTCAAGACAAAGGTCAAAGAGATGTAGATAGAACAGAAAAATGTGTGAAAGTGGTAAAGCATCAAGAAAGAGAAACTACCTTGACCCAACCCTAGTGATTCTATGCGGGAAGAAATCATGGCATAGGGCACACTGTATGTAATCTGCAGTCAAAATCATAAAAATGTATCTAGTAAGAGCAATCTCCAAAAAGCTTGATGAAAAGCACAGAGCAAATTATACGTGGGATGTCTATAGAATAATTCATTTTCTTATTTCACGATAGAACTTGTTAAATTTTCGCAAAGACTGATTTTAGCCTATGGTGTGCTTGACATGTCATGGTTTTAACCGATCAGATAAAAACATGCTGCGTTTTTTTTTACACCGAACACACCCTAACTAGAATAAGCATTTACAAAATACATATTTAAAAGAGGAAAGATAAAAGGGTCATATTTTCAATCAATCAAATAACTTACTGCCAAAGGAATACCCAAAACTGTAAACTATCAGTGCAGCAACAACAGCACCATTAGGTGGCATGCCTTGTCCATACGGGTCTACTCTGCTCACAAATAAGGGTATCACAAGCATTGCTACGAAACATAGGGACATAAGGATGTTTGAGACCCCCCAAAACAATCCCAGCCCCCACTTCCTGCAGAGCTTCTCCATCAAAAGTGAAGTTACACCCAAAACCACTGAATTCAGCATTAGACCAAAAGCACCCATTCTAACCCCTAGATTGTAGTTTGACCATCATTGGGCTTGCACCATAAATCTCTCGACCCATCCAGTCAGTATCAAAGAGGAGAAAAGGAAACCATCCAATCCATGTGAGAGCAGTAATTGATAGAATTAACCAAATAGATCCTGGTAGATAACTGAAAGTTCCAAACAGTTCCAGAAGAAGGCCTCTGAGTAGAACCTGAATGCTCAGACTCTTCAGACGTGGCTGCGGAGATTTCGTTGGGATTGAAAGGCACTTCATCGGCAGCTAAGACACTTACAATAGTAGTTAACACAATGAAAATAACATCAATGAAGAATGCAGACTTGAGGTTGGCGCAACTGACACCACAAGCACTTGAAACAGTGAAAGGGAGAAGTGAGAACCAGCCACTATATGCTCCAGTGGCATATCCAAGAACATTTCCAACAGCCATAAAAAAGAATAGTATGCATTTGCAACTCTATTATCCTGTGTCCTTCCTAGCAAGTTAGACAATAAAAAATGGAAAGTTAATGCTATGAAGTTTTTAACAAGGCTAAATGCCTTGTCTAGCAGCAAAACAATCCTTAATTGCCAAACAGGCCATTCTAAGCTATTGGCGTATATATTTGTAATACAGAGGCACGGTAGCAATAATGCTGATGGATTAGAGGTCATGAAATCAGGTTTCAAGTGCCTAATGTCTAACGAAATGAAACAGAAGATGCTGATCTAATTGCGTTTGATGAAATTGAACAATTTTATGAAGCCTACTCTATAATATAGAAGAAAGAAAAAAGGAATCACTCTCCCCTGATAAACTCACGACTGATCTGTACAGTGATTCCTCCTACAAAGGCAATGATGACGCTTCCATGAATGGTAATGGTCCAACCATCAACTCTACCTACTATAGATCCATAACTTCATACGTACTAGTTCTATAAATATTTTTTAAACTATTAGAGCAGATAAGCCAATATCAAGACTTAAAGCTACCACATAGGTCCTTTTTATTATTCAAACAAGCACTAATCTATCCTTCTTGGTCTCATCATCTAAACTCCACACACACATTAATTCTTCTACCAGGTCTATAAGACCCCTAACCATTTTAATCCATCAATCAAACTTTCTACAAAGTACAACATTCCATTTGAACAACAGAAGGCCAACCATAGCAGAATGACAGCAGTCCAACTCCTAGTTATATAATGTAGGTTTGTAGATATTAATCTAAGAGAGAAAATGTCATATTAAATCGATTCTCCATTGAGAAATTGCAATGACAGTTTTGCCACTTTACATTAGAAACATTTATTCAATCAACCCAAACCGACCCACCCAAACCATGAGGAAAAAAACGTGGCAAAAATAATGAAATTCCCACTTCAACCTTGAATAGTTCAATACTTTTATTTTTTCAGGTCACAAAGTAAGAGAAACTTCACCAGCAAGGGAATCACGTACCTGTAAGATCGGCAAGCAAAGCTCTACAGGGACCTTGAGTAGTGTTATTCGCAACATCAAGCAACCAAAACCCTATCACAAACGCAACAACCGCCATTGGCCGTTTCTCCCTCGATCACCAAGCAAGTAACCTATATCCGCCGAGTATCCCACAATCAGCACCGCAAATATGATCATAACAGCTCCGGCAACTATGAAAGGCCTCCGGCGACCATACTTGCTGGTCCATCGTCACTGACGTGGGCCCACCAAGTGGCTGCACGAAGAGCCCGATAGCGGCCCGCAAAGCCACACCACGCTGGCCCAAGCGTGTGGAATCCCTAGCTCTTGCACATACGGAGTTAGCAGGGAGAGAGCTGTAGGGCCCACCCGAATTGGATTCCGCAAGCAAACTGACGTCACCCGCAACAACTTTTTGAGGGAGACTCTGCTTCGGATCGCCGGCTCCATACGAGCTTTCGCTGATTGGTGGGCGTGGTCTGTGATGATTTCACCTCTTCCTCTGTTTGATTTTTCTGGTTTAATTCTTGGATCCTCATTTTTTTTGGGACGACAAGGTAGCAATTGAATTTGACCTTCGAGCTTGACTGAATTCCGAAAAGGAACTTGATGATCAATCGGGTTTGAGATGGTTAGAAGAGACGTCTTAGAGGGAGTAGGAAATTGTGGAGAAATGGAGGGGAATTTGTCGACTGGGGGCATTTCAGGGTTTCCGATGCTTCAACTGCTGGTCCACACAAGGTCAAGTTACTCAAGTATTGAAGACCAACTTCAATTTGTTTCCTTCCAAGGTGTAAATGACCAAAGAGCCCTTGGAGTATATTGACACTCACAAGGAAGATGAAACGCAGCCTTTTCATATGTGTGTGGAAAATAGCCCAACTTTTGAACTTATGTAAAACAGCCCAATTATGAGATGCAGTTTTAACCGCTTCGGTACTATTTGTTACATGTACAGTGTACTTATGTAGGTTATTTTCAGTCCATTTATAAGTTAATCTTTCCGCAACAACCTCCAAAGTCGAGGTAATAAAAAATTGGACATAACGGGTAAGAAATACCAAACTTTATTTTTAGTGAGTTAATAATATTGAATGGGCGACATGTAAAAGTGTGATATTGAGGAGTTGATAGCACTTGCACCGTATCCACGCCTCCACGGGTTTTGATTTCTATATTTTCGTTAAAAAATAGAAAAAAATTACGTGTGTCAATTTTTGGATGAAGCATTGCATGCACAATACAGGTAAGGCCGGTTGATGACGCAATCGTCCTAGTAATTCACGCACCCCGCAAATGGCCCGCTTTTATGATAAAAGTCAGCCCGTCATCTCAGGCTATTTATAAAAGACTGGACCGAAATCCCATGTAACTATATTGTTGGCTAAACGGCCCAGACTAAATCACCATACGGGCCATTATCAAACACCTCAAAGTATTACCCATTGTGTAGGCCGGGTTCGGGCCAGACTATATATATATATATACACACGCGGCGAACCGAGAACCAATTTCTGATTAGGGAGTAAAAAGAGGCGTCAGATTAAAAGGGAATTCAAGATATTGACGCACTATAAGGCTTTATAACCGAATTCAATCGATATGAATACAAGAATTTTGATTGGAATACTTCTATTCGGTCGAAATGAGTATTTAACTACGTCGACCGGAATTCTTGTATTCATATCGATCTAAATTCGTATATTCTGGTCGGAATAAAATGCATATAAACATTATTTCCGGTCGGAATACTTCTATTCCTATGTATAAACAAACTATTCCTATTAAGAGGCTTATTTTCGGTCGGAATAAAAGTATTCTAACCGGAATAAGCTTATAGGTAGGAATAGCTTGCATAAGAGTGACGACATAATATTCTATTGATATAAATAAGATATATTATCTGTTAAATATTTTATAGAATCTACTATATATATATAATACTAAAACAGAAGTGAATAATGTCATTTGTCGTTCATACGCTAAGTCACCTCAGCTTTTGCCACTTGACGACACCATATTACGCCATGTCGGATTTTGCCACGTGTCGTTCTCACCTTAATCCGTATATTTGGTAATTTTAATTACGGAAGATACTTTTCAATTTTGACTTGCTTATTTTATCTTCACACGAATCTTTATCTTAAAAAACCAACCAAAAATAAACTATTGAGATAAATATTTGGATATATTATCGAAAAATCCATATTTCTAATTATAGTGTATAATTTTCTTTAATTATATATATTTTTATTTAATATTTCACATTCTTTAGTTGTAATGATTAATATATTATTTATAGTTGTTTACATCGATACTTATTATGTAATTTTGTTTCTTTTATATAGTTTTGTTATTGTTTGTTCTAAATTCTCAGTTTTTTTACTTTCTAGATATATTTATTTCTTCTTTTATTTTACATATTATTTATAATTATATATTTTTTTGTATAACTAACAATAATTTATATATATATATAAACAAGTTAAGAAAATAATAATTGTGCATTATCTTCATTACGGATTTTCTATAAGGCGTGCCCGATATTTAAATAAGGAAACAATATATTATGGGTTTGCAATTAAGTCATGAGCCTTCTTAATTAATTGTTAGCTAACATGATTCGTGTAACCCATCATTTAAATTGATTTGTTTGAACTTAGAAGTGTAGTTGACTCATGTAATACAACTTATTTACATTGATATATTTTATCATACTAGTTACGCTGTGCGTGCGTAACTATGTTTTTTTACTATTTTAAAGGGTCCCTAGAAAATGTATACGCATCATCTGTATATTTGAGTATTTTAAAAGGGTCCCAAGAAAGAGTGAACATTCTTGATGATACTGGGATTAGCTTCAGATATACGAGACGGAGAACGCTACTTACCTGAGTTACCATGAAATGCACATGCTACCACGTTGGATTCCACCTCCAAAAGCCATATACCAAATGAATAAGAATATAAGATCACCTGTGGCAGGAATTAAAGGAACAATTTCCTTTTACCTTTTACCATTGCCTAACCCGATGCTTATCAGTAATGAAGACCACAAACACACGAAAGGAAATCCAAAACTTAAGATTGGCTACAAGGGATTCATTTGCATGCAGTTGTTGGATTTTGAGGGATTCATGAACAACGCAATTTAAAATCACCAGCTACCATTATACTCTCACCAGAAAAAATAAGAAGAAAGCAAGCATCTAAAGAGCAAATACTCCTTTCAGAAGCAATAAAGCATGATAAAATAATGTTTCCGTTGTTTTTATTGTCGCTGTTTTCTTTACAACCTATATAAAGTGCATCTTTTCCAAACAATCCTTCATAATAAGAATCAGAGAACTTGTAAACTTACAAAATTTATAATTATGGCACAAAAAGAATATACCGCTCGGCTGTAGCTTAATCCAAAAGTTGCGAACCAAAGCCTGCATCTTGGAAAACAACAATCTTGATGTATGATATAACATCCTTTTATCAGATTCTTAGATCCCAATATCTCATATTTTGTTTAGCCTCTTGAACTAAAGCATCACTAATCTAATCTAATACGCACACTCCCTGAACGTTACAGTTCATATTTACAAGAACCCAGATAATTCAACTCATAATAATCGCAGGACAGTAAATAGCTTAGATGAGAGGAACGCAATTCATTTTGTAATAAGATCGAAAGCTAGTGACTGGGAGTTTGTTTTTCTGATCCAGAAAGAGAAAGAGAAAGTGGCCTATGAGAAGAAGATCTCAAGCTACCATGGAAAAGCTTTCAATGAGAGATTGAAGAATCGGATGTCACTGTGAAGTCGATACCCACTTCTTGATAAGTGGGCATCTACTACTTTTGCTTTTTGCTTTGCATTATAATTATTTTCCATCACTGAAGATCTCTACATACCTCTCTGCTTTCGTGGAGTCATGGACAGATTCGAAATACCTGGGCCACATAGTATTTTGACCTTTTTCGTAAAAGCTCATCTGTAAAATGGATAAGGTAAGTGGGCAAGTCAATAAGAATGTGATGCTTGGTAAATGGTTAGCTAGGAACCAGCTTTTGCTTAAAGTAAAACCATTTTTTTTATGCACCATCTAGTAACATCCCAAAATCATCCTTTCTTCAAAGATCAAGACTAGGCTCGAGCAAACTTGGCACTTATCTGAAGTGAAATCAAAGGTTTATTAATATTCTAAACGAAATAATAAGATCAGCTAGAAACCAAGCAACTAAAATTGCTGAACTCTTCCAATTTTCCGTGTGGTGTATCAGAGGAAAACAAAAAGAAAATGAATATAGTCCATGTATACATTATTATTCATAAATCCTACATCTGATGCCCTTGGAAACTCTTCCAATTTTCTGTGTGAGTTCAAGTGAATAAATGAATAGTGACATGGAAGTAGAATGGATTCGTCACTTTTCCCTTTCCATAATTACAAACAAGCGACCCCTAAGTTTATCCTGTACATGTCGGACTATCTTGCAGAAACTTTGATGTCTGGGATAACAGCATAATTCACATACAGGAAGGAGGTAAGGAAAAAACACCAAACTTCAATTACCAATACCCTATCTAGTCTATCTTGCATAAAACATAAATCTCTCCTAATGATATCATATTTCAGCAAATGGAAAGTCCAGCCACTAAGCTTATTGGTAATGTTGCACCTATAGTGATCACTGATCATCCATTTCACAAAATTGTGCTCTAGTTAGATCGGTAAAACCATGCAAGTCAGTTCCCTGGACAAAGTTTCGATGAAGCCAAGAAGTTGCCATAAGAGAGGGATTAACTCAACAAACAACATTTAGCAAGATCATATTGATCAGAACCATGTGATTAGTAACTATTATCCCCAAAAATTTAGGGGTTATCCAGGCTACAGAATAAAAAATGGAATATTAGTGAAAAAATATGGACCAACCTCAAGGTCAATGCCGTCCATCAAGAAAAAATGATGGAGAATCCTAGAAACCATCTAGCTTTAGCTTTTAATGTACGCAGAGATCCATATTCATCAAAGGCATGACAGTTGTCCAGTGTCTGCATGGGAGATGCTTAAGGAAATCAAACAGCATAAATAAGCAGATAAGTTTGAACAAAAGATGGAGTATTTAGAAGAATGGATAGGACATAATTGCTTATCATTACCTACCAAGATCAAGAATCAAGAATCAAGCACTTCAGACTTTGACAGCAGACAACCCAATTATTAAATAAATCATGATCACATGCGATAAAGGAAGAATGTGACTGAATAATACATTTGAAGATTCAGATTTTCAGTTTTAAGTGTCATGGGGTTTGATTGGAGTTTAAAATAGATATTATAGTAATGAAAGCACAGAAACAAGGAATGTGTGTAAGTGATCTTATTCTCTATATATTTCCCTTTATGCAATTCCGTACCTTCGCCAATTTATAGCCAGAACTACCAAGACGGAGAACCTCCTTTTTCTTTCAAATTTTGTTACTACTACACACTACTACGACTACTTCAACAGCCACTAATGCTCTATTAGTCTCCTCCATGCCATTTATATGCCTACTGTCTTCTTTTTCTCTTTCTCTGCACTAATCATTTTTCATACAAAATCTCTAACTTGTGTCAGTCATCTACCTGAGAAGCTATAGCCGGTCATGGATCTCCAGTTCACATGTTTCGTCTTTGTATTGCTTCTTTCACTTCTCAACCCTTTGCAAGCCACAAATGATGCACAAAAAATTTTTTTTGACTCCATGAGAACATCCCTCTCTGGCAATGCCATGGCTGGTTGGGGTGCTTCAGGGAACAATTCTTATTGCAATTATTCTGGAATTAGCTGCAACAACCTAGGCCTCGTCACAAAAATTGAGATACCCGGGAGATCACTCTCGGGTGTCTTCCCACCCGGAGTGTGTTCTTACCTGCCAGAGCTCCAAGTACTGGATATCAGCAACAACAATATCCAAGGAAACTTTCCTGAGGGCATCATCAATTGCTCTTTCTTACAAGTCCTCAACACTAGTTCGTTGTATCTTACAGGAAAACTTCCAAACTTCTCAGGTCTAAGATCCCTCCGAGTTATGGACTTATCATACAATTTGTTTGAAGGAGACTTCCCAATGTCCATCACCAATCTCACTAATCTAGAGGTACTCAACTTCAATGAAAACAACCACTTCAACTTATGGGAGCTTCCACTAAACATCACTAAGTTAAAGCTCAAGGCGATGGTGCTGACAACCTGCAATATTCGGGGTCGTATCCCACCAGCAATAGGCAACATGACCTCCCTTGTTGATCTTGAGCTAAGCGGGAACTACTTGGAGGGTCCTGTTCACGAGAGATTGGAAGACTAAAAAATCTAGAACAGCTCATGCTTTACTATAATGGGCTTACAGGAAGCATACCCGAAGAGCTGGGAAATCTAACTAAGCTTGCTGATTTAGATATGTCAGTTAACCAATTAACTGGCAATATCCCAGCATCGATATGTCGTCTCCCAAAACTTAACGTCCTGCAGCTCTACAACAACAGCCTAAAAGGAGGTATTCCTGAGGTGCTAGGCGACTCGAGAACTCTCAGTTTCTTGTCACTTTACGACAACCAACTGACAGGAGAGGTTCCAAGGAACTTGGGGAAACTATCACCGATGATTCTCGTAGACTTGTCAGAAAAATCAGCTTTCTGGTAAGCTTCCACCAGTTATTTGTACAGCAGGTCAGTTGATGTACTTTCTTGTCCTTCAAAACATGTTTACTGGAGAAATTCCACCAAGTTATGTCAAGTGTGCTTCCCTCCTCCGGTTTCGTGTTAGCAATAATCATTTAGATGGGTCAGTCCCTGAGAAGCTTTTCAGCCTTCCCATACATCCATCTTTGATATGGCTTTCAATGAACTCACTGGACAAATACCCAAAACCATTGGAAATGCCAAAAACCTGTCGCAGCTTTTTTTACAAAACAACAGAATTTCAGGAATTCTACCTCCTCAGATTTCTGGAGCAATCAATCTGGTGAAAATCGATTTAAGTAATAACCTTTTGTCTGGTCCATTACCCACTGAGATAGGATCCTCACAAAGCTAAACCTGTTGCTTCTGCAAGGAAACAAGTTTAATTCTTCCATTCCTGACTCACTCTCTTCACTTAAATCAGTCAATGTTCTAGACCTATCCAGTAATCAGTTGACAGGGATGATTCCGCAAAATCTATCTGCACTACTGCCAAACTCGCTAAACTTTTCACACAATCAGCTTGCTGGTCCAATCCCACTTCCATTCATAAACGGAGGGCAGGCTGAGAGTTTTTGTCGGAAATCCCCACCTTTGTGTAACAATTTACCTCAACTCCTCAGCACATTTTCCCTTATGCCCCAAAACAAATGACCAGAAGAAGGTGAATAAAATCTGGGTTGTATTGGTTTCCTTACTAGTTGTGTTCTTTAGCATTGGACTGTTCCTAAAGCGATGTCTCACAAAGGAAGAGACCACGATAGGACAGGATGAAACCCTATCCACATCATTTTCTTCATATGACATAAAAAGCTTTCATTGCATAAGTTTTGATCAGCGTGAGATCCTAGAAGCGATGATTGAGACCAACATACTTGGGCATGGAGGATCAGGCACTGTCTACAAAATTGCATTAAGCAGTGGACAAGTTGTTGCAGTGAAGAAACTTTGGAGTCAAAAAACAAAGGAAGATTTTTCGAAGGAGCAACTATTCCCAAACAAAGAGCTGGAGACTGAGGTCGAAACTTTGGGTAGTATAAGGCACAAGAACATTATCAAACTCTACAGTTATTTCTCAAGTTGGGATTGTCGGTTGCGGTTTATGAGTACATGCCAAATGGGAGTCTTGGGATGCACTTCATAAGGGAAAGATACTTCTTGATTGGCCGACTCGTCACCAAATTGCACTAGGAATTGCCGCAAGTCTAGCCTACCTCCATCACGATCTCCTACCACCAATCATTCATAGAGACATCAAATCATCTAATATCCTGCTTGACATTGATTATCAACCCAAGGTGGCTGACTTTGTGTTGCAAAGATCCTACAAACTGCACCAGGAAAAGACCCTAGCACTACTGTCATTGCAGGGACTTATGGTTACTTGGACCCAGGTAAGCACTATATCCAATTGTAGTTTGGCACACATTTTCCAATAGTTTTCAAGTTTTAATTAATATCCTTAACGACTAAAACATGCCACTTTTATGATTTTTTTTGACAGATTATGTAAATTCATACAAGGCCACACCCAAATGTGACGTTTACAGTTTTGGAAGTGGTGTAAATGGAGGCTACTGACAGGGAAGAAACCAGTTGAAACAGAGTTTGGAGAGAACAAGAATATCATAAACTGGATAACAAGCAATGTGGAGACAGAGGAAAGAGCTACACAGGTCTTGGACAAGCATTTATCAGGGTCATTCAAAGAAAAAATGCTTCTAGTGCTTCGAATAGCCATCCGCTGTACAGTTAGGGCCCCAGCCCTCGCCCAACAATGAATGAAGTGGTTCAGTTGCTGATTGAGGCAGACCCGTGCAAACTCGACTTTTTTAAGTAAGCAAAAGAAGATCAAATATGCATCAAATGACACCAAAACAGATAAACGTGTGAACTTGATGGCGTGAATCATGCTAAGTTTCCATATTTTTAGGTGAAGCAGTTGTGTAGAAGATGAACAATTTAGCCTCTTGATTTCCTATGGAAAGGTAGGGAACATTTTATGTGTCCTTTTTAATTTTCTCTCCCTTCTACTGTCAGCAATTGGTATGAGATAGATAAATGTATCAATATGGCTGCTTGAAAGAAAAGCATCTAGCTAATATCTGTGTTGCACAAACTCATAAAGGAAATCTGCTTTTCCCACTCTACATATTCTCTCTAAATTTTGTGTATGGCCGAATCAGAAAAAGAGAGGTTTTTAGATAAGGTAGAGATGTTTTTGCAGGTGGAAAGGAGGATTCCATTCCACCTTTTCCTAATTAGCTGATTGTTGATTCTAAACTTTTGATATTAATTTGTAGACTTATGTTTACACAAACAATGAAATCAGTGTTGATTGATGAACATTGTCTCTACTGAAGCTGTAATGGCAGTAGAAATTGCAGCTAGAAAGCTTCTGACTTCTTCTTATTTCCCACTGTTGAGGTTCTACTGCTCATCAGCTATTTCAGTGAGGCTGCTAAAACCATTACATTGTTCTTAATTCAAGCTTTTCAAAATGAGTTCTTTACTGCAAATTTCTGTAACCAACAATATATAACCTTGAATGTTGAAGGCTGAAGGCACACCAATCATAAGCAACTCTTCGAAAATATGAAAATCATACCAAAAGAGATCAAGAGGCACCTTGTTCATTCAACACACAACTACCATCTCAAATCAATCAAAAATTAAAAGTCAGATTGCAGTTAGACAAAATAAAAATATATCACAATAGACATTTACATGTCCAGCAACATAAACAAATCACAATTTAGAAGCCATGGTTACCAATATCCAGACCAAAAATATACACTCAAAAAGCAAGGGCTGGGATTTCAATAGCAAGCCAGTCAATATCACAAAGATATGGCGTGCAGTATAAATGTATCCAACTGGAAGCATTACAAGCATTAATTGTACGAAATTCAGCAATACTAAATTACAATAATACACATAAGAAACGCAATAGAAAAATTCAGCATACCACAAGAATAGGTTGTCACCAGGTACAAGCATAACACCGTCAAATTTGTGCAGGTTCCCTTCAGCTGTCAATAAATGATCCATCATCATCCAATATTTTGAGTGAATTTTCAAAAATCATGATGTGGATGGACGAAATTAACAAATTTAAACCTCATCTCTGCAAATTCTGATACTCGTTTTTGAAATCAATCGAATCTCCATGGCGGAAAATTGAAGGAACCGTTTCGAAGTGGAAATCGACTCGAGTACCATAGCCAATGGACTGCGTAGTTTTACTTTGTAATAGCACGTTTGGGCAAACGACGAAATAAGCTACGGTTTTAGAGTAGATCTGCATATACTTCCTCTTGGTGAATATTGGGCCAAGCCCATGAGCCAAATACTAGATAATGGTTTATTTATCTTATAATAAGAAATTTGTGTGGAGCTGAACATAGTAAATTATAATGTATATTCTTGACTATAATATTTGGAAAATTATAGATTAGTTTTAATTCTTTTTACGATGTTTTTTTAATTTATTTTGATCATGTTAAATAATAAGGATGTAATTAAAAAAAAACCTAATTTATTATTTAAATAATAAGGATGTAATTAAAAAAAAACCTTGATTTTTTTCCCTCTGCTTTTCGCATTCCATAATGTATTTGCATCTCGATATTGCAAAAAAGAGCAAATCAAACATAACCTATTTGACCATCCAACCAAAAGGTCCAAAATCCTATTTTTAACACAATTTTTATTCCTTTAAACATGTAAAAGTTTCAAAATACATTAAAAAAAAAACATAACTATCAAATTAACAAATTGAATTAAGTACATGAAATATCAGAACTAATAGTGTATACTTTTGAAGGAATTGAACTAAACTCCTGAACTGATATAATAATTATTAAAGTTTTTTATGAAAATTATAAAATTGTCACCCGCCGCGTCACAACCTTTTAAAACAAATTTTCAAATGAACAAAAATGTCGCCTAAACTTCCTATAATTATAAAAATGTCACTGTACCTCTAATAATTAAATGACGTGGATTGATATAATCATTAGATCAATTGAATCAACGGTCTAGATTACTTCGTGAGGCTGCATTAGAGCAACACTATCTACTAGAACCAACCCTTTTTATATATACACGTGCATGTATTCTCTAGAATATAATAACCATTTAAAAGTCAACCTAAATGCTAACTTAAGTAACAGACAATTCTAATAGAAGTCCCTTAAACACTAATCCAAATTATATTATGTAAAGCTTTCTGCTCCCAACATAAATCTACTTTGAATTGGACCAAATTAATAATTAATTATATTGGAATAAATGGATAAATTATCACCCACTCATTATCCGTGACAAAAGTGTGTAAACCAAAAGCTATCGGTGGGCTGAAATTTGAAAAGATGATGATATAAACAAAGCACTTCAAATTATGTTCGTGTAAAACTTGAAGATTTAACAATTATATATTTCTCGGCATTTTGACTAATATCAAGTATAATATTTATATATTGTATGTGGGTTGTTGATCTACTAGTACGTGAGTGTAAATTATCCCACATCGATTATCAAGTAATTGAAAATTTGAAAACTTGTATAAATATAATATTTGAAGATTTATGAAGATTTAACAAATCATACATTTTTTAGAAATATAATTATTTATATAGAATATTTTGCATGTAGGTTTTTTCCCTAAGAACATTCACAACCTCAGAGTTTCTTAAATTAATTTTTTTAAAAATACTAAAAAAAAATTAAAAAAAGGTTTTCTTTACCGTTCAATATACATGTATATGAAATTAAGTCAAAAATACATTTCAACAAACAACCCCTATTTCATTTACAACAAGCCCTATGTTATGACAACCCTTTCTCAATCATTTGGTTGTAATATATATATATATATATATATATATATATATATATATATATATATATATATATATATATATATATATATATTATATATATATATATATATATCTTGATATAATGGTGTTAATCCATCTTAAGATCATGAACCCTATTATATTAAAACCTTCGCCTTAACTTCCCATTCTACCGAGAAAGTGTGAGATTTCAATCAAAGGGTTGTCAAGGAGTGGTATTGACCATCATCGCCAAAATTTATATTTGAACGGTGAACATATAAATGTATTCTGTTCATTGGACGAATATGAGATAAAAGGCGACAAAACCATCATTGTAAAAGTTCTCAAAGAATGTCAGTCACGGGAATGAGAAATACATATGTTGCCTATGTTTGACAAGAAAAAATTTTCACAAAATTTATTATTGATAAAATAATAAATAAAATAAATAATTACGTCATCGTTGAAAGAATAAAAAAAATGAGTTTTATATACATAAAATTGTACAAATGTACAAATCATATGTTGCCTATGTTTGACAAGAAGTTTTCACAAAATTTTATTATTGATAAAAATAATAAATAAAATAAATAATTACGCCATCGTTAAAAGAATAACAAAAGATGAATTTTTATATACATAAAATTGTACAACTGTACAAATCTATGTACTACTATTGAAGACAAAACAAATTTTTTCACGTGTCACTTCCTTACAACATTTTGCCACTTGTCATTTTCTTAAAATTTTAATTTTTCAATAAAATTTCATGTATCACTTCCTTACAATTTTTTTACCACATGTCATTAATAGAATAACTACCCTACAATACTTGACAATATATGTATACTTATCAAACTTACTTGATATATATATATATATATATTATATATAATATATATATATATATATATATATATCCCTAAACATAATTTTTAACTGTAAATATATATAAGTAAAAAATATATATTACCCCACATGTATTAAAATAATGTATTTGACAAAGAATAAATAATGCACATAACATATACATTTACTTTTTTAATCTAATCTAAGATAATACATAATAGTCGCATACATTTGTATTAAGATATTATTTATATTTCATAATCCTAAAATTTCTTGAGTGTACCGTAAATACATTTTAAAGTTTACTTAATTTTAATTTTATTGAAAAAAGAATTGCTCATTGTTTTAAACCTTTATCTAACAAAGTTTAATAGGTACTTTAATATATATATGAGCATTAGACATAAATATATAAATAATTTTGATTTTTCAAAAAATATATATAGTTGACACATTTCATATTCAATAACTATTCTATAATACACAATAGATATCTACTGACCAAACTTACTTCTTAATTTAGATATTGCACTATATATGTTAAAATTAAATAATTGACAACAAATTAAAACTACCCTCGATCTTGTGCCGGTTAGCTACTTCTGAGTTCAAGCTTGCGATCAGACGGAAGAAATTATTGAAGAGTTTTTAAAAAATCTAAGCCTTTTAACCTTGCAAAAGCTGAAATTTTAAAAGTCATGTTAATTTATCTTTTTATATCTACCGGGTCAAAGACGTGGAGGGTTATGCATGCCAAAGTACGTGAAACACACAAGCACTCGGGGTTCCATCCTAAAACCAATTGCAATAAGAGAAGTAACCTCGTACTTATATGTTAGGTTCACGGGTTTCATATTGTCGATGTGAAACACATTTCCCACACTCAACATGTCATCAACGTCCGGCCATCTACACCTGCTCAAATTTATCCGGAAACTTTGACTTGTTCGAATCCAGTCTTCAAAATCACTAGGCTCACTCACATTCACTTACGACTAAAGCTGATTGATTCGTGGAGATCCTGGAATTAGCAGTCAAGGTCTTTTGCATTTAGTATTGCTTTTATATGGAGGTTCACAGAGAAGACGTTTCGCACTCAACAAGTACTGTCCGTCAAGTGTTTTGTTACAATGTTTTAATGAATAATTTCATTGTTATTTGAAGGAAGGTGAGGTAAGGTTTTAAATGTCGACGGAGGGCAATGTCTTTTTTCATTATTTGCTTAGATCTTTTCACGAGTATGGTGATAGTAAGGAGAAAAATAGAGATTTGTTTTGCTCGATAAAAAAGAGAGGAGGAGGAAATCGTGGAATAACAACACAAAATGAAAAAGGAACATCGAAGATGAAAAGTAGGAAATAGAAACAAGCTCACAAAAGTTCACTTTCATTAAAGTACACATACAGTAAACAAGAATTCAGGAGAGAGAATTTCCAAGTACATAGAAGGGTTGATTTCTTTCACCTTTGAATGGCCTTATCGATCAAGATGTATGCCTAAATTTCAAGAGAAAGAGATGACTTATCATGTACATAAACTAAAAAGTGAGGAATGAATGCTACATTCGCACTAGGAAACTCCAAAAGCAGCATCGATCGAAATTGATGATTTTTCCCATTTCGTAGTTAGAAGAAGTCGATGGATTCCACCTCGGCCGTCCGGGGCGGCCTGTCAAGTTAGGCCTTCGTAAAAAGTCCACACGGCGTTAAGCTCGGTGAGGTGGGTTCGAAGGACAGAGAGTTGATGAGGAGGGTGGTCGTAGATCAGGCATGGTTCTTTCAATTCCGCATCCGGGGCCGCTAATTCCCACTCCGGTTTGGGGAAGGAGGATGAGGAAGGGTTAGGGACCGCAGGGTCTTGGGACGACGGCTCAGCGTTATCCATGAGGAAAACATTGTGCCGAAGAGCCCTGGCTTAAAGGACTGTGAACCCCCGGGCTGCAAAGCCCGCAGTTGGTTGGAATCAATTCCACTGCTGCAAAACCTGTAGTTGGTTGGAATCGATGGATTTCATCGCTATAACCGGCTATAACCGAACCATTTGGTTCCAATACAACGACAATGAGAGAAACAAAAAACAAACATTACTGTTCGTTGATATACTCAAATTCATCATCTTCAATCATGTCCTGCAACACTGCAACCTATAAAAATAGACGAGTACGAAATTTTCTGGGTAAATAAATACAAGTTGGATAATGCAAAAAAGATGGGGATTGAAACTGATAAAATATAAATAGAATGGGAAAACAAAAATTGAAATGGAGGAAGCAACAAAAGAAAAAAACCCGTAAATAAGGAAAAGAAGATGGAAATCAAATTGTACATAACATAACTAAGCTTATTCAAATTTGATTGCAATCCATTCAAATCCCAGTGATTGTCTATACTCCTATCTCAATATAACATATATTAATTCTCTTTTGCTTTAAACCCTCCTCATTTACACTAAGATCAAAGTAAAGCCGTGACTTGAGTTTCTTATGAACTATAACTACACTGAAGTGCGGAATAGGCAGATAAACAGTTAACAAATACTCTAGAAGGGGGGATGAATAGAGTATGGAAACTTTTCGCAATCTCAGGAATGGTAAGACCTTATCAATCAGAGATAAGACCTTATCCAATGCTCAGAGACAGGATATAAAGAAAAACAGTAAATAAAACAAAACACGCGATATGTTAACGAGGTTCAGCCTGAACTTGGCCTAGTCCCGCCTAGGATTATCCAACCCTAGGATTCAAGCAGCTTTATTTCTCTTCTTCTTCCAACGAGCTCTAGATACAACCTTCAGAAGAACTTCCCTCTTCTAAACTCAGAAGCCTCACACTTCCTATCTAGCAACCCAAACACTCAAGAGAAAACAAAGTCCTACCGATACCGAAGTATCTTATACGTTTGGGTAGAAAATAACCCTTAGTATAATTCTAGATGAATTGTACGATAACGCTCAAAAAAATCTCACACACTCAAGTAAGAACACGTTCAAGCCTGAAAGTGAGATCGATGCTTTGGGAGACTTATGAATTCAGAAAGTTCTTGTGTATGCTGGAGGTCAAGTCCTATTTTCTGTCATCCTTCTTGTCTCCTTAAATAGACGAGCCCAAAATCTTCAAAAAAGTCGAACGTTTGAATTGAACTTGGGCATCTTGAGTTGTTGAGAAACGTTGCAATAAATCTGGACGTCTTGAAATTGAGAGCAGTTGCATTTTGGTTTTCCAGAGGCTGAAGATTTGTTCAAACAAATCAAAGATTTGTTCAAACCAAATCCCTTGAAGATCTCAACAAACTCCAACAAATTTAACTCTATATAAATCTGGACGTCTTGAGATTGAGAGCCGTTGCATTTTGAAAGGCTGAAGATTTGTTCAAACCAAATCAAAGATTTGTTCAAACCAATCCAAACAAAATAAGATCTCAAAAAAACTCCAACAAATTTAACTCTATATATTTGGTTAGAAAATCAGACAAATATATAAAAGCTGGCCCATAAGAAATATTTAGCCCAATAAAATATTGGACTAAAAGGGTCGACCTATAAGCCCATTAGAACTGAGCTCGTGTAAAACTTGAGCCAGTGTTGGTAAGACCTTACCAAAACCTGGAAACCATGGTTTTGGCTTTCATCAACTAGTAAGGCCTTATTGTTCACTAATAAGGTCTTATCATCAAGGTGGAGTCATCAATCTCCCCCTTGATGAAAGACAAAACCTGTGCACCTGTTTAAAATACAATACCAAGATATCCGAATACTTTTAATAAAAATAAATATTGGATCAAGTTCGAATCAAGTTAAAACAAGTTCAAATCAAGTTTTTAACAAACAACAGACCATGAAATATACCAACAGACCACGAAATACCAAAAATTCTCCCCCTTTTTGTCTTTCAAAACATAAGAAAGTTGTGAGGAAAAGAAGCGAAAACAATCATCACTTCATGATATCTCCACCACCTCATCAAACCACTGTCCATAAGGAGGGACATCTTCTGGTTTTCGAAACTTGTTGTTGACCTTTTGTCTCCACCTGTTCTTGCATTCAGCACAGTGTGATTAGCCATCATCTGAGCCCTTAACTTCTTCCTTTTCTCCACGCCATTTTTTAACCAAGCCATACTCCTCAACTGTCAGTATAGATGGCTCAAGGACAACAGGACGCAGAATGCAGCGTTTCAAGATCTTACGCTCACAGTTAATAACCACATTCTGACACACCTCCTGGATGTGCTGAACAGCATCCTCATCCAACGGCATAATGGAGGTTGTTGCCCTGTGTGACAAAGAGGTGAGAAACAACAGCTGATTAAGTTTTTCATTTACCATCATCAATTTCTCATGAGTATCATCCTGCCTATCAACAATATCAGCCCGTGTAGTATTAAGATCTTTCCTTAGAGCATCCACCTCAGCCTCCAAGTACTGATTCTTTGCTCTGAGGTGATCTTTTCATCTTGCAGGGGGTCTCCTCAAAATCCATTCCCCGGCCAGAGTCTTTTCAAAACCAAGTCTTCTCCAACATTATTCATCAATAGACCCTTTGTGAGTTAATTGGCTTCACCCGTTGTGTCAATTTCAAAGAATTCAAAAATCTTTGGGAAAAGGTTGACATAGGGTAAAGGGGCGGTCATGGGAGTGTTGACAGCGTGCAACATGAAGGAGAGAATGAGATTAGGGACATCTATGACATGTCCAGTCAAGATAAGGTAAAGAATCTCTAGTAAATTGTCAGTGACAAGTTCCCTAGAGTGTTTCCTAGGCATGATGCATCGGCGAGAAGAGTAAACACAAGTTTTGGCCTCTAGGGTGAGGACATTGTGAGTCTGCTTATGTTTAGGCCTAGATGATGAGGCTACCGAAGGAGCCGCTTTCACAAAAAACTCTTTTTGAGCTTGGGCAATACAAATACCTTAGGAGGATGGGATTTTGTGTTCACCTCTTCAGGCAAACCAAGAATAAGGGCTAGAGAGGAAGCAGAGAGGGTAATCTTTTTGCCTTTGACTTGAGAATGTAGCTTAAGAAGCCCTTTCTCACGGTGAGTAGAAAGATTGACAAAAATAAGCGGTAAGACGAGGATATGCAACAGTTCCAGGGTTAAAAAGGTTCCAGATATTTGAATTCCTCATCAGAGTAACACACGGGAGAGCCATGGATTCCAGAAATTCTAGATCCACTGTCTCACAAAAACTAATAGGCCGGTTTGCAAAACCGTCTTTCCACATTCCAGCTTTGGTATAATTCTGAAACCATGAGATTGGAGCTTCAGATGTTACCTCAAACCCAGATGGAGGAGACCTAAGTCTGTGCTGAGGTCTTGTTCTTTTTGGAGCCGGAGGATACACCGGTTTGGAGGACCGTCGAGGAGGAGGAGGAGAGGGTGACCTAGAGTTGTCAGAGTCGGACGTCAGAGACTCCTGGATGGCCTTTCCTTTCCGATCAGACGATCGTTGCTTCTTCAGTGCAGAACCAGTGGAGGAAGTGGAGGAGCGTTTTGGAGCCATGGTGATTTAGGGTTTGAAAGCGTTGGAAGGAGAAAGAATTAGAGCGTTTGAAAAGCAGAGGGCAGATAGATTTGATATCAATGAAGAGTTGATATAGATACAGAGAGAGAGAAGATCTTGAGATTTTTGATATCCCTTAAAAAAACGGAACAAACAAAAACAAGAAGTTAAAAAATTTGAAAAACAACGTGTAAAACAAAAATAAAAAGGCTCATCCAAAAACAAAAAAAGCTATTAGTTAGTTATCTAAAGAGATAATAACTAAAAGATTTGATCCATTTTTAATATAACATATAAAATCAAGATCATACTATGAATCAGTAAGGTCTTGAAATATATTTTAATGTCTTAATGTAGGGAATATGATCAATATTGTATAACAATGATTGCTCCCCCTACATTGATGCTTCCCTGTTAAGCATACCAAGTTCTAACCTTATGAAGTTGAATCTTTCTTCGGGTAAGGGTTTTGTGAAGATATCCGCGTTGTAGTTCAGTAAAAATGAATGTCAAAGACACATCACCTTTTTCTACATGATCTCGTGTAAAATGGTGTCTCACATCTATATGCTTCGTTCTTGAATGCTGCACAGGATTTTTGGAGATAGATATAGCACTAGTATTGTCACATTTTATAGGTATACCTTAAAGTTGAATCCAAAGGTCTTGGAGTTGTTGCACAATCCATAGGACTTGCGAACAACAAGCTCCAACAACAATATATTCAGCTTCGGCCGTTGAGAGAGCCACTGAATTTTGCTTCTTGGAATGCCAACTTATTAGGGATGTACCAAGAAATTGACAACACCATGAAGTACTTTTTCTATCAACTTTATATCCTGCAAAGTCAGCATCGGAATATCCAATAAGACTGAAACTAGTGTGGGATACCATAGCCCTATATCTTTGGTACCATTTAGGTATCTTAAAACCCTTTTTACCGCAATGAGATGTGATTCCTTCGGGTTAGCTTGGAATCTAGCACACATACAGACACTAAACATAGTGTCAGGTCGGCTAGCCGTGAGATAAAGTAGAGATCCGATCATACCTCGATACTCCTTTTTTGTTTACTTGTTTTTCGGTAAGGTCTTGATCTAGAGAAAGAGTGGAGCTCATTGGAGTTTTGGCTATCTTGGATTCACTCATCTTATACTTCTTGAGAAGATCTCTCGTATACTTTCCTTGATTAAGGAAGATGCCCTTAGTACTTTGATGTACTTGGAGTCCAAGAAAAAGTTTAATTCTCCCATCATGCTCATCTCGAATTCCTTGAACATTATATTAGAGAATTCCTTGCAAAGGGATTCATTAGTAGCTCCAAACAGGATATCATCCACATAAATTTGAACAACAAGGATATCATTCCCATGAGTTTTAATGAATAAAGTTTTTGTCAATCAAACCCTCAGAGAGTATTTTTTTAAAAGATATTTTGAAAAGATGCTCGTACCAAGCTCTTGGGCTTGCTTTAAGCCGTAAAGAGCTTTGTCAAGCTTGTAAACATGATCGGGAAATTCATCATTTTCAAAACCGGGAGTTGAGCGACATAAACTTCTTCATCTAGAATACCATTCAAGAAGGCGCACTTTTACATCCATTTGAAAAAGTTTTATACCCATGTAAGATGCAAATGCAAGAAGTATACGAATGGCTTCAAGCCTAGCTACAGGGCAAAAGTCTCCTCGTAGTCAATACCTTCCTCTTGATTGTAGCCTTGAGCTACAAGACGAGCCTTGTTTCGGATGACATTTCCACTTTCATCCAACTTGTTTCGAAAAAACCCATCTAGTTCCAATAAATTGATTTTCCTTGGGCCTAGCCGAAAGGGTCCATACTTTATTGCGCTCGAACTCGTTTAGCTCATCTTGCATAGCTATAATCCAGTCGGGTTCTTGAAGAGCTTCGGTGTACTTCTTAGGTTCTACAAGAGATACAAAAGCATGAAAAGAACATAAGTTTCTTAATTTCGAAAGAGTTTGAATTCCAGAAGAGGGATCAGAAATGATATTCTGAGTTGAATGGGATGATGCATGTTTGAATTTCCTCTTGATAGTTCCCTGGTTAGGATCATCAGGTGGGAGATCAGTAGGGAGTGGAGGATATGGCTCTTGTGGTTCAGGAGGTGGTCCATCTTCAAGACTGGCTTCATTTGTAAAGCCTTGAGTCGTTGTTTCAATGCCTTGAGATAGTTCAGTAAGGTCTTGAAATGGCTCCTGCATGTTTCTGGATTTGCTCTTCTTTTGATTATTGTCTTCTCCTTCTAACTCGTCTTCCTCATGTTTATTTAGGTCGAGATCTGCAAAGCTCTCACTCAAGGTACCATTATCATTTTCGTCAAACAAAACATGGATACTTTCTTCGACTACTTTAGTACGTTTATTGTATACTCGATAAGCCTTGCTTTGAGTCGAGTATCCAAGAAATATACCTTCGTCTCTACGTGCATCAAATTTTCCAAGATTATCCTTTCCATTATTATGTACGTAACACGTACATCCAAATGGTTTGAAATATGATAAACTCGGTTTTCTTCCTTTGAAAAGCTCGTAAGGAGTTTTCTTCAACATTGATCGAATTAAACATCTATTGAGAATATAGTTTGCTGTGTTGACAGCTTCAGCCCAGTATGACTTAGGCAAATTATTCTCTAATAGCATAGTCTTGGACATTTCCTCTAGGGTGCGATTCTTGCGTTCCACAACCCCGTTTTGTTGAGGTGTTCTAGGAGCTGAAAAGTTGTGAGAAATCCCATATTTCGCACAAAATAAATCAAAGTTTGATTGATCAAATTCTCTACCATGATCACTTCTAATAGAAACGATTGGTAGGTTTTTCAAAGTTTGTAACTCCTTACAAAGTTTTGAGAAGTACAAAAGGGCTTCTGATTTATCTTTTAGAAAGAAAACTCAAGTAAACCGAGAATAACCATCAACAATGACAAGGATGTATTGCTTGCCTTTAGGAGATTTGACACGCATAGGTCCACAGAGATCCATGTGTAGAAGCTCGAGAGGTCTAGTAGTACTTACGACTTGCTTCTTTTTGAAAGAGCTACGAGTATGTTTACCTCTAGAGCAAGCATTGCATAGATCATCTACCTTGAATTTTAGATCAGGAAGACCTCGCACAAGATCTTTTGATTTGAGTTTTTCGAGGGTATGCATGCTGATATGACCGAGTCGTCTGTGTCATAGTCTTGAATCGTCTGATAAGACCTTGAGGCATTTCAGATTTATACCTGCAATTTGGTCAGCATTTACCGCATATATATTATGATCTCTATAAGCTTTTAGCACCAGGTCTCCTGTCATTTCATCTCGAACTTCACACTTTTTCTTGTTAAAGCTAACAAAGTTGCCTTTATCACAAAGCTGAGAAACACTGAGAAGGTTATACTTCAAACCATCCACAAGATAAACATCTTTAATATGATTATTTGGATCAGAACCAATGTTACCAATACCAAGGATGTTGCATCTTCCTTTATCACCAAGAGTTATAGTGCTAGTGGATTGCTTCTTTAGATTTTTAAAAAGAGATTCTTTTCCACTCATATGTCTTCAGCAACCACTATCCATTATCCACTTTTGATCCTTTGTCTTGGTGATATCCTGCAAAACAGAAAATCAACCTTTCCAGCTAGACCAATAAACAGATTTGGATCCATTATGAGGGAAGACCATGTTAGGTAGCCTTGTCCCTTTAGGAACCCATATCTGTTTTATCTATTCATTTAAACAAACAGGAAAGGTATTTCTAATCATGTAAGGATCCGTTCTCCTATAAGGACAAGTTTCCTTTACATGTCCCTTTTTACAGCAAAAGAAACAAGTAGGAGATCGCCAACTTCCTTTAGCCTTAACGAAAGTAGTAGTAGGTTTTGCAGGAAAATTCCTGTTGTATCCTATGCCACTTCGGTTCAAGGAGAATTGTTGTTCTCCGAGCATCTTGTCAAGAGTGGCTTTGGATCTAGTAAATTGCACAAGAGCTATTTGCTGTTCTTGACATTTTTCAGATAATTTCCCTTTTTCAATCTCTAAGTCAGTGTTACATGCCTTAACAGATGAGAGGTTTGTCTTTAGTTCGGATTTTTCCGATCGTAAGGCCTTGACCTCAGTGTCAAGATCTGATTGTATGCTGTCAAGATCTTGAATTTTCAGCGATAGCATTCTTATGCAAGTTTCCTGATCCTTTAGCTTTTCTTTCAAGATGTTGATTTCCTTGCTGCAAATTTCTTCATTAGAAATCATATTTTTCAGCAATTCTGATAGAACAGCAGTAGGACTAGATATAAGACTTCTTACCATTCCATCTAAATGTTGATCTTGGTTCTCATCGGTTTTTGCCATAAGACATAAGTTTGCATGATAATCTTCAGAATCTGAATCGCTTGAGGAGTCTGAGTCGCTCCATGCTGCTATCATAGCTTTCTTATTGAATTCCTTTTTCTTGGCTTTGTTTCTCTTCTTTTGAGGACACTCTTTGACAAGATGGTCTGTTTCACCACATTCATAACAATTTAGAACTCGATTCTTCTTTAAAGGGTTAGAAGACTTACCTTTATATTTAGATGATCCCGCAAATTCTTTGTTAGAGAATTGTTTTTTCATCTTCAATATGCGAGCCAGCCCTCGTGTAATAAGTGCAAAAGGATCTTCGTCATCATCACTGTCTGAATCTTCTAGTAGTTCCTCTTTCTTAGCCTTGAGTGCCAAATTTTTGATGTTTGTGGGTAGTTCCCCATCATCCTCATTGAGGATCATTTCATGGGTAATTAATTTGCCCAACAAATCATCAAGAGCTAGCGTGTTAAGGTCTTGTGCTTCTTCTATAGCGGTTACCTTGGGACCCCACTTTACTTTGGGCAAGCGTCTTAGTATCTTTCTAACTTTCTCTTCATTTTCGAAAGTTTTTCCCAATGAGTCAAGGTTGTTAATGATCTTTGTAAAACGGGTGAACATTACCTTAACTGATTCATCTGGGTTCATCTTAAACAATTCATATTGCCTAAGAAAGATACTGATTTTAGTCTCTTTGACCTGACTGGTTCCTTCATAGGTGACTACTAGTTTATCCCAAATTTCCTTGGCGGATCTGCATGATGATATACGATTGAACTCGTCAGTACTTAATCCACAATACAATAAATTAATGGCTTTGTAATTTTTAGCCACGCTTTCGAGATCAGTCTGAGTGAATTCTGCTTCTGGCTTGTTCACTCTTGTACTGTTGGGACCATCCTTCGTGGGTGTATTAGGTCCATGCGTAATAATATGCCAAAGCTCCAAATCTTGATCAATGATAAACATTTGCATCAAAGATATCCAGTGCATGAAGTTGTTCCCAACAAAAAGAGGTGGTCGTGTAATGGATCTCCTGACCGAAACCTCCTTGACCTTCACCTGCCATGATTAGCCTCACAGATAGTAATATCTAAGATATGTGAGTTAGGCTCTGATACCAATTGAAGTGCGGAATAGGCAGATAAACAGTTAACAAATACTCTAGAAGGGGGATGAATAGAGTATGGAAACTTTTCGCAATCTCAGGAATGGTAAGACCTTATCAATCAGAGATAAGACCTTATCCAATGCTCAGAGACAGGATATAAAGAAAAACAGTAAATAAAACAAACACGCGATATGTTAACGAGGTTCAGCCTGAACTTGGCCTAGTCCCCGCCTAGGATTATCCAACCCTAGGATTCAAGCAGCTTTATTTCTCTTCTTCTTCCAACGAGCTTTAGATACAACCTTCAGAAGAACTTCCCTCTTCTAAACTCAGAAGCCTCACACTTCCTATCTAGCAACCCAAACACTCAAGAGAAAACAAAGTCCTACCGATACCGAAGTATCTTATACGTTTGGGTAGAAAATAACCCTTAGTATAATTCTAGATGAATTGTACGATAACGCTCAAAGAAAATCTCACACACTCAAAGTAATAACACGTTCAAGCCTGAAAGTGAGATCGATGCTTTGGGAGACTTATGAATTCAGAAAGTTCTTGTGTATGCTGGAGGTCAAGTCCTATTTTTTGTCATCCTTCTTGTCTCCTTAAATAGACGAGCCCAACATCTTCAAAAAAGTCGAACGTTTGAATTGAACTTGGGCATCTTGAGTTGTTGAGAAACGTTGCAATAAATCTGGACGTCTTGAAATTGAGAGCCGTTGCATTTTGGTTTTCCAGAGGCTGAAGATTTGTTCAAACCAAATCAAAGATTTGTTCAAACCAAATCCCTTGAAGATCTCAACAAACTCCAACAAATTTAACTCTATATAAATCTGGACGTCTTGAAATTGAGAGCCGTTGCATTTTGGTTTTCTAGAGGCTGAAGATTTGTTCAAACCAAATCAAAGATTTGTTCAAACCAAATCCCTTGAAGATCTCAACAAACTCCAACAAATTTAACTCTATATAAATCTGGACGTCTTGAAATTGAGAGCCGTTGCATTTTGGTTTTCTAGAGGCTGAAGATTTGTTCAAACCAAATCAAAGATTTGTTCAAACCAAATCCCTTGAAGATCTCAACAAACTCCAACAAATTTAACTCTATATAAATCTGGACGTCTTGAAATTGAGAGCCGTTGCATTTTGGTTTTCTAGAGGCTGAAGATTTGTTCAAACCAAATCAAAGATTTGTTCAAACCAAATCCCTTGAAGATCTCAACAAACTCCAACAAATTTAACTCTATATATTTGGTTAGAAAATCAGACCAAATATATAAAAGCTGGCCCATAAGAAATATTTAGCCCAATAAAATATTGGACTAAAAGGGTCAGACCTATAAGCCCATTAGAACTGAGCTCGTGTAAAAACTTGAGCCAGTGTTGGTAAGACCTTACCAAAACCTGGAAACCATGGTTTTGGCTTTCATCAACTAGTAAGGCCTTATTGTTCACTAATGAGGTCTTATCATCAAGGTGGAGTCATCATACACATTTTTATCAAGTCAATCCACTTTGATTATATCTTGGTATTCCAATTATGTAAGTGTTCGGAATCGATGGGCGTTACAAAAATCGTGGTCGGTCGGAACCTAGGCATTCCGTCGCTACAAAATCCATAGTTAGTTGAACCGAGGGGTTTCGCCGCTACTTAGATGCCATGATCACTGATGAGTCATCCGGTTCCCATGGTTGTGAAATACTGAAATTGGCAATTCACACGAAGCAAATCATTTTATATTAAGAACACACTAGATGACATGGATTTAATAATCTTGAGCGTGTTGTGAAAATAGATAAGAACAATGGTTAAATATTGATAGTAAAAATGAAAAGGGAACGAAGTGCTCCTAACAAACTTCAAATTAAAGGCCTTAAATGGAGTAAACTGTTGTTTTTTTTTAAAAAAGGGGCTTAGTTGAAATAAAGAAGGCAATAAAAAATAGGTGAAATTCTAAATTTTCACTTTACGTTATATCATTCTAATCCCAAGTTTAGGGTTTGGGAATACAAATAAAATGTGTCATGTACATGCATGCATGCAACGATGTTCAAGTGCAAGAATGCAAGTCGAATACAAATAAATCTCTTATATAATGAAAATGGTGTGTTAGGCGGCACATTTATATATTAGCTTTTGTTCGAAGTTACATAAATATGTTATGACTTGATCTTATTTCCGAACTACATAGAAAAATCCGATGTTAAATTAAATCGGATTCAGTCGACTGGTCCAAGTAAAGTATATTTTTATCAAATCTTGACTTAAAAATTCAAAAAAGCCAAATTTTCTAAACTCGATATAAAACATCCGTTCACCGAGTTTAAGCACACAAAAAATTCAAACGAAATATCTTTCATCGAAAAGAACTACGTAACATTTGATTCCGTTGAGACGGATACGTAGAAAATTTGATACAAGGTAAATATGTATTAAATTCAATCATAAACATATTTTGACTTTCAAATAAAGTTAAAGTATAAAAGTCAAAAATATAAATTTTTCACGGAAAGAACCGCGTTATGACTTGATGATCCTTATGAGTTACGTAGGAAATCCAATATTGGATTCAGTCGTACTGCCCAATATAAATAAGTCTAAAACAAATCTTGGAATTAAATCAAAATTCTCAAATAATTCTAAACTCGATATAAAGCATCCACTCGTCGAGTTTAACCACAAAATAAATCTTCGACTTTTATATAAAGTTGAAGTCTAAACTTAAATCCCAGATTTCATATAACACCAAAATATAAACTAAATTATAATAATATGTTTTCTAATCATGTACGTGATATTAGGAGAATTAAGCAACCCTTCATAGAAGGTGAGTTTAATCTTATCCTTGTCATGCATGATCGGAAATATAAAAGGCATGCAAATGATTGAAGGTGGGTCTAGATTACATCCTTTGATGCATGAAACCAACTGAACTACGTAATGTTTGATTCTCTTTAAGGAGATACGTAGACAACCCTTAAAAACCCGGGTCCAACCCAATTAATTAAAATCCTTAAGTATTTTGGTATTAATATTATTTCGAATCAAGAAAGTAAAAAAATAGGGTCAAACTAAAATATATTTAAAATGAAATAAAATAATATTTTGAGATATTTATACACGTTTCCCCTCAACAACATGTTCCAATTAAGATTTTAGCATATGTTTTGAATGGTGTTCTTTTATTGGTTGAATCTTATTTTATTTTATTTTTGTAAAGCCGTGGTTTAAAGCCGTGAAAAAACACATTCTTGGAAAGAATGTATGTATTATCCTCACAAGGTACCATTAAGATACAGGGTTACCAAAATCAAATCAACTAATGTGAACGAGGAAGTTGAGAAAAAAGCTCTTCAGGTGAAAAAAGAGGGGAAAACAGAAATCTATGATGCCAATATTATCACGAAAGTGAAGAAAGAAGGGGAACATAAATCTGAGAATGTGAAGATTAATAGAGATGTGAAGAAGGATAACGGGGTGAAGAAAGAATTGGAAGAGGAATTTGAGTACGTGAGGACCAAAGGTGTAAACAAAGAGAAAGAAGATTAGCAAGAAGGAAGTTGAATCATGATGCTTGATTGTACAGAATTGACAGACTTTTTTTTGGTTAAAAGAATTGACAAACTTTTTTTTGATTAAAAGAATTGACGGACTCTAGGGCAATAATAATTGATTGTTAGTGAAAAAAACAATCTTTGAATCTTTACACAATTGGGATCACATACCATTTCTTGTTGGGATCATGTAGCTTTTTTTTGTTGGATCATGTAGCTCAATGACTGTAAGTATTTTTTGTTGGATCATGTAGCTCAATGGATGTAAGCATGTATCTTTGTTGGATTTAGATTTAGACAATGGGTGGTCTGAAATCAATACAAGATGCTTTTTTTTATATTTTATTTTATTTTATATTCTGTTGTGGCTTTTTTCCCTCGCTTTGGATTTATACTTTCTTATTCATTTTCATTCAATAGGATGTGAGCTTTCAGATGTAGTAGTGTAATTTGTTCTAAATCTATTGATATGCTTTCTCAATACATGAATTACAAGCCTTATGGGCAATGCCCGGAAGATTCAGGGCTTTCCCATAAGCTGATTTTGAAAGGGTGTGAGCCATTACCTAGGAAAAGAAGTTTTGCTAAGACTGTATTGTAAATCGTTTGACCTAGATATTTCGTATGTATTAACTTGAAAGTAAAAACAAGATGGAAATACTAGCAACACACAAATTTGTTGACGGGGTTCGACTTCCTCTAGTCCCCGGAGTTTCAAGAGGGTGAGATTCGTCCCTGAAGTGATTCCACTAGTTTTATGATGAAACTCGCTGCGACTAAACCTTGGGTCCATCCGATTACCTCTAGTGACGATACATCACACA
Source organism: Fagopyrum tataricum (assembly GCA_002319775.1). Classification (NCBI taxonomy): domain Eukaryota; kingdom Viridiplantae; phylum Streptophyta; class Magnoliopsida; order Caryophyllales; family Polygonaceae; genus Fagopyrum; species Fagopyrum tataricum. The sequence goes on along the minus strand of CM008280.1, from coordinate 51,578,402 downwards.
TCACCATTGAAGATGAGCTTGATTGGAAGGGGACTACGGACGGACAATATTCCTCAGCCTCGGCATACAATATGATATGTAAGTGGGACACCTACTGCATGAATGACATTGTTATCTTCCGCCATATCTGGAGCTTAAGGGTACCGGAAAGAATTAGGCTCTTCTTGTGGAAGTTGATTCATGGTGGAGTTCTTGTTAATTCGGAAAGGAAAAGACGACATCTGGCGGCGTCGGATGTATGCAACGTCTGCAAGAATGGTGCCGAATCCTGGATTCATCTCCTCCGTGATTGCCCACTAGTGAAGCATATGTGGCTAAGACTTGGAGCCCATATTTGAATTGATGACTTCTTCTCAAGCAACTTTCCGGTTGGCTTAGAGGTAACATTCTTGCTTCTTTTCAAATTAATAGTACTTGCCCTTGGAATGTTATTTTTGCAGTTGCCGCTTGGTGGACCTGGAAATGTAGGAACGATGTTGTTTTTAACAATAAACGTTGGGAAGGCGAAAGACACGTTTTTATCTTGGAACGATACCAAGAGTTCATATCGGCTTGGAGTAAATTCAACTCGCCGATCCAGCCTATTGCCAAGACCACTATCTAGGTTCGCTGGGAGCCTCCTAAGGAAGGGACGGTGAAGATCAACACTGATGAGTCAGTCCGTAGCGATAGTTTTGCTGCTGCTGTAGGTATCATTAGGAGTCATGAGGGAGAATGGAAACGGGGTTTTGTTGTCAACCTGGGGCTTTGTACCGTCCCCATGGCCGAGCTGTGGGGAGTTTTCTACGGGTTCAAGGTTGCTTGGGAGGAGGGTTTCCGGTCGGTGATCCTCGAAACGGACTCACAACTGACCACCATTCTCCTTTCCAAGAAACTCCCCCGGAGTCATCCTCTCTCTAGTCTGGTACTAAGGTGTCAAGACTTTCTCAAAAGAAACTGGTCTGTCCAGGTCCGTCATATTAATCGCGAGGCGAACGTTTCTGCAGATTTCCTTGCGAATTTTGCTTTTTCTTTTCCTCTTGGTCTTAATGTATTGAGTGACCCTCCCGAGGGTATAGTGAATATTTTATGCAATGATGTAAGGGGTCGGGCTATCCCCTGCGTGATTACTACTTAGCCTGTTTCTTTTTATGAATAAAAAGCGCGACTAGATGCGTCGGAGATCACTGCCTCTCCTTCCCACCAAAAAAAAAAAAGCCAAGGAATTGAATTGTGTCTTTTGAGCAACTGGAATTGGATATTTTGTATATGTTCAGGTTTAAGAATTGCGAACTTAGATCCATGGTAATTGTATATCAAGGTAAGAGTTGTTGCTTATTCATTTTTAGAAAACACTAAAAAAGAGATGTGTGATCGATATATATAAGCTAATAAATCCTGTAACTTATTTGTAGTGCAACATCGAGCAACAACCTACTCAAAGGGTCTCATCAGCCAAGCGATCAAGTAGCAACAAATGGAGTGTAAACCAATTATTTATTCACTGCTTATTGAAGATAATCAACATTCTTATGCCGCATCATTGTGAATGTATGTTGTAGTCCAAACTCAAGAAGCTTCTACACCTAACTAACAATATTCGAGTATAGTATTATTTTGAAGTTTCACATTATTGAATATATAATCGTTCATAAAAAAAAATTTGGTATCTCAAACACGTGTATTGTTGGTATCTTCCGATCTCTCAAATCGAGAGAAATCATATATAATTCAAGTGTTCAGGGTGGAGCCATAGATTTTAACGGGACACGAGATTCAACGTTATATAATAAAAAAATCTATATAGTTTTAAATTATAATATATAATAATTTATTTAAATCCTTATTTATAAAAAGGTATATTAATACTCGACAATCATATTGTTACAATAGCAAAATCATCGATAACCTAATATATTTCAATTTTATCAACAATTGTTTTTCAATATTATATAATTAAATAATTAAAAATGAGTATAATAACATGGGTATATATTTAATAGTCTTAATAGCCCAGTTTATATTTTATGGTAATTATTTGATAGTAAACACAATTCTCTTTTCGTAAGTCACCAAGTTGTTAATATATTATTTTGCAAAAGTGAATATAAATCTTTAAAAATATATAATAAATAGACATAAAAGTGTTAATTTATAAATGTATGTATATATATGAATGAACTATTTGTCTTTTATATTGATTTAGTTTTGGGTACGGAGTAAAATTACGGGTACAGGGATACCAAATATTTTTCACCATAGATGCACGTACTTGATCCAACGATTCGAAGTACTCCTCTCCACGCCATTTAATGATTGCATGAGCAGCACAATAACATTTTTGTAATTATATGAAGTTTAGGCGACAATTTTGTTTTTATGAAAATATATTTTTTAAAAGAAAGGGACACGATGACAATTTATAATTTTCACGAGAAAACATTACAATTATTATCTCAGTTCACGAGTTTAGTTTAATTCGTTCAACATGTTTGTTCTAATGGTTCATATATATTTTTTCAATTAGTTCAAATTGTTTGTTCTTATTTTTTTAACACTTTTTTGTTGTTTATACATTTTCGTTATAACATTTTTTTAGATAATTGTATAAAAATTTTGAACTTTTTTATATTCTAGTTTTCCCCCTTTATTCTCTTAGTCCAAATTGTTTGTTCTAATAATTTATATTTTTGTTCAATTAGTTCAAACTATTTGTTCTAATAGTTCTTATTATTAGAACTGTTCAAAATTTTTATACATTTTGTTATAACATTTTAAAATAATAGCATAAAACTTTAAAATTTTAATTCTAGTTTATCCCAATTTATTCTCTTAGTTCAAACTTTTTATAATATTAGTTCAAACTTTTTATTCCAGTTTTCCCCCTTTCTTTTCTTAGTTCAAACTGTTTGTTCTAATAATTCATATTTTTGTTCTAATAGTTCTTATTTTTTGTTAATTAGTTCAAATTGTTTATAATATTAGTTCAAAATTTGGATATCATTAATTTGAATATTATGTACTGTTAGTTAAAACATTGTGTTTTATTAGTTCAAACATTTACAAGTAACGAAGTGCATACAAGCATAACTACAAAATTAACAAAGTAATATGTGAACTAATTATAGAAAATATCAAAACTAATAGTGTATACTTTTGAACGAAATGAATTAAAATTATGAACTTTTATAATATTAATTTCAAAGTTATGTATCATTAATTTGAATATTGTGTAATGTTAGTTCAAAAAAATGTGTTTTTATTAGTTCAAACATGTACAAGTTTCAAAATGCATAAAAGACATAATATCAGATTAACAAATAATAGTTGAACTAACTACATAAAATATCATAGCTAATCATGTATACTTTTGAACGAATTGAACTAAACTCATGAACTGATGTAATAACTGTTAAAGTTTTCTCATAAAAATTATAAAATTGTTACCGCGTCACAACCTTTTAAAATAAATTTTCAAACGGACAAAAATGCCGCCTAAACTTCCTATAATTAAAAATTTTCACCACACCTCTTATAAACTATTTAATGAAATGGATTGATGTAAATCATTGAATCAAGTGAATCAATGGTCTAGATTACTCCGTGAGGCCGTATTGTAGCAACACTATCTACCATAATCACTCCTTTTATATAAACACGTGTATTATCTAGAATATAATAACACCCATTTAAAAGCCAACCTAAACGCTAACTTAATTAATAGACATTTCTAATAGAAGTCCGCCTAAATGCTAATCCAAAATTTATTTTGTAAAGCTTTATGCTCCCAATCTAAATCCACTTCGAGTTGGACCAAATTAATAATTAATTAGTGTAATATCCGCACATTGTGCGGGGTTTTATGATTTATAGATTGTGTCCGATTAAATAAATCAATAGTTTTAAATTTGTCATGTTTTGAAAAAGTTCATAGGGGGTATAAATGGGTAAATTATCACCGACTCATTAGCCGTGACAAAGTTTGTAAACTAAAAGCTATCTATGGGGCTGAAATTCGGAAAGACGGGGATATAATCAAATTAGCAAAGCACTCCAAATGAAGTTCGTGTGAAAATTTGAAGATTTAAGAAATTATTCATATCTCGACATTTTGACTAATATCAAGTATAATATTTATATCTAGTCCGTGGGTCGTTGATTTATAAGTATGTGAGTGTACATTATCCCACATTGATTATCAAGTAAGATCGACATTTTGAGTACTTGTATAAATAGAATATTTAAAGATTTAACAAATAATACATTTCTTGAAAATAAAATAATAATTTGTATTGAATTATTATTTTGCATGTGAATCGTGATCCTAACATACAATATTTATATAGTTTGTATCCAAAAACAAATCTATTAGATTAATTATAACATATAACCTACAAATGTTTTATCATCAGCAAACAAAACAATGAATAATGCCAATAATCCTAACTCGAAATCCGAACCCAAATACTATACCCGAAACCATTTGAGAACGTGAGGATCATCAAAGATGTGAAGAAAGAGAAGGAATATTAGAAAGAAGATGTGAAGAAAGAGAAGGAATATTAGAAAGAAAGAAGTTGAATCATGATGCTTGTACATAATTGACATAATTTTTTTAGGTTAAAAGAATTGAGAGAATTTCTTTGTTTAAAAAAATTGACATACTCTAGAGCAATAAGAATTGACTGTTGGTAAAAAAAACAGTTTACCAACAAAATAGTCTTGAATCGTTATATAGTTGGGATCATGTATCTTTTTTTTGTTGGATCATGTAACTCAATGATTTTAAGCATTTTTTTGATCGTGTAGCTCAATGGCTATAAGCATGTAGCTTCGTTGGATTTAGATTTAGACAATTGGTGGTCTGAAATCAATACAAAATGTTTTTTTTTACTGTTGTGGCTTTTTTCCATGTTGTGGCTTTGGATTTGCGTCTTCTTATTCATTTTTATTCAATAGGATGTGAGCCTTCAGATGTAGTAGTGTAACTTGCCTGCTTGAATTCTAAAAAATTGGGTAGAGATTGTGATGAATGTTTTGATTTGGTCAATGGGTTTGAGAATCAGAGGTTTGTTAAGGTAGATGTAAAGAATGATTTTCTAATTGATGATGTTTTAGGATTAGGAGGCGGAGGGATTAGGATTAGAATTGACATTATCTATGATGATGCGTTTGATGTGGTCCATGCTGGCAGCAATTTGGATGTAGGTGGCAAGCCTGAAAAGTTGGAGTTTTTAATGTTTGATGTCGATAGGATTTTGAGGGCTGGTGGGATGATATGGTTGGACAACTTCTATTATGCTACCAATGAGAAAAAGAGGGATTTGACATCAAACATAGCACAATAGAAGTCGGGTTTATATCGAGAGATTTGGATAAAAGAAGCTAAAATGTGTGATCGGTGAGAAGTCGGGTTTGGGAAAGTCCGAGATTTATCTATCAGTTGTTCTACAAAAACCAGTGCGAGTTAACAGTAGTTGATCAGGAGTGTAACACCCCAAATCCGTAGGACTCGGGGCGCTACTGGGCTAGGATCTCACAACAAGGCACAGATTAAAACCAAAACATCAAACTATATATATATATATATATATATATATATATATATATATATATATATATATATATATATATATATATATATATATATATATATATCAAAAGGTTTACAAAAGAACCGTTGAGTACAAAATAAACATGTATTGTACATACAAAATGTCCCCATAACCCTCGCATAAACCTAGTGTGCGGAGCCCTCAGCGGATCACCCCATCTGGATCACTCTGCAGTTCTACTAACCTGCAAAGGATCTACAACACGGTATAAAACCGTTAGCTAACCATACACATATATAAGATAATACATAAGCACAAACACACATCAAGAATCATAACATATAATCATGTTGTCACACATTTACCCGGTTAATTATCTTTATAAAATCCAACACTCAAATCATATATATATATATATATATATATATATATATATATATATATATATATATATATAGATGTATATGAATATATGTGACACGAGGAATATATAATTCTTGCCTCTCGGTGTTGTTGACAGCTGTAGTGGTAATCTGGTAACACTTTCCCGTATACCGGCCCTAAGGGAGTGGTAGGTGCCGGTCCCACTTCCAGATTTGGCATGTCCGCAGAGAACCTCCCTGTCTCCCAGCGGGATGACATGACAAGTTATCACAGCCCTACAATGGGCGGTCACTAAAACATAGGTCGGAATAATCACAACACATGTTATCAAGCATATATCACACTTCGCTCATGCATACATCCAATATAAGGATGGTAGCTAAGTAAGTCCTATGGACTTACCTCAACCTCGAAGTAATCTCAACCACGATCAACTCCCAATCTGGAGGACAACACTACCTAATAACAAGGCATAGAGAGATATCAAATCTCCTATCAATCAAAGGGGTCACACCTAGACCCAAGGGATCCATATGGATCATATCCAACTCATAACCTCGATAATCAACTAAACCTCAAAGCCGTAACCGGCATATATCATACTCGCCATCATTCTATCCTCATACACATACCTAGCATGCCACTAACCCTCTCATACTAGGAAAGGAAAGGATCAATACTACTCTAAGTAGATCATGTACAAGACGCACCTGAGGAACGGAAAGACGCAGGGGCGGAAAGGCATCAGGCGCAGGCGCGAAGGCACGATGGTGCTGGCGCTGGGACCGTGGTTGCGGGGGCGGTGACACTGAAGCGCGGGTGCGGTGACAGGTTCCCGCAGGAGGGGCGGCGACAGTGCAGAACGGGCTTCCCCGACTTCTCTTCCACTCTTTACGTGATTAACTCACGTCTTCATCATTCCACAACCACAATCATACATAGACATACACATTCCAACATCAAAAGGCATCCTACACATCTAATCCTAAGATAAGGAAAAGGAAGCAAAGGAAGAAAGAAAGAAGAGAAGAAGCACTTACCACTGTTGTGGTCCTAGGCAACAAGGAAAGATCAGAACAACACTTTCATCTAGCTCTCAAGCTCATCAACAACACCACATCAACCTCAGCAAAGCCACACCACAACTCTCTTGCAAACTTAAGGAAAACTCAAGGACAAATTCAAGGAGAAGGAGAAGGGAAGAAGAAGGACGTTAGGGTAGCTGGAATGGGAATAAAACCCTTGATCATGAGCCCAAGAAGAGGCTTAAGGAGGAAGGAAGGAAAGAGTAAAGCACGGTCAAAAGGGTCAACAAAACCGGCTGCAGCCGCAGAAAACCGCAGGGGCGAAAATTCCTGGCCGTAGGGCGGAACGCTGAGCAAGCCGCAGGGGCGGCTCCACGGACCCGCAGGGTCGGCTAAGACCAAAACAGCTCCTAAAGACTAAGGCTCTTACAAGGAGATCATGTTGTTCACTCATATGAAATCAGGTTAAACTTGCTAAAAATCAATCTCCTCATCAATGCATGATTTTTTTTAATCCTTTCTTGCTATATCACTCAGTGTTAAATCGTCTATTTTTGGTACTCTTTGTAACAAATCTTTTGTTCTATGGATTCAGACTTGAGATGTAGTAGTGTAACTTGAAAATTTACTGAATTTAAGTATACTGAAGATGTTAATGTAATATGCAATAGAACTGTGTTCCTTGTGTGCTAGTCAGTCATTAAGAAGTTGCATTCCTTCCCTCGCTCATTTGTTGCACTTCAGCAGGCGAGAGGATTCTGATGCATCGAACACAACTTACAAACTCCCTGTAAAATACATGATTGTAAGTGTTTGAAATTGAAGTCATTTTGCATGAAATCATACATACTACCTAAGTGAAAAGGACTCACTCCCAAGGGCCATCTTCAACTAGAAGAACATCATTCTCAAAATCAACATAAATTAGCTTCCACCCTGACCTCTTGGATCATTTAGCAGCCCGTCTAGTCCGAACATCTGAGCAATTGTTGAACGTAGCTCATCATAGTTCCAGCTTGTTACATCTATTGATCGGCGGCCTACAGATGTCGTCTTGATGTTTACGGAAGCATAGTTCAAGAAGGAAACATGACATTGCTTTTCCCAATCGGATTTCAAACAAACACAAAATATTAATTATGCACATCATACTTAACTATATACCTACTATTAGAGCTATTCACAGGTGAGGTCCAGATCTGGACCGGACCTGAATAAAGAGGACCGGAAATGGTCCGAATTTTTCTGAAAATTCACAATCAAACATGAATAGAAATAAGCGTTCCATTGGACCAAGTTTACTTGGGGCTCAAAAGGTTTTTCACAACCAAACATGCAAAAATTCTCCAAAATATTTCAATTTCTGCATTGCATGGTGATTTTTGTTGATGTGCATGTTCATTAAATACTTAATCGTCTATACTTTTTGACTTTTTCTATGAAAGCTATATTTTCATCATATCAGTTATATATCTGTAATTGAGATTTCCTTTTCATCTAATAGTCCAGAGTTGTATTAAATTTGGGTGGAAAGTGGGATTCACACTCGATAGAAACTTTTTTGGGTTGGTGCTATTGCATTTTGCCTGTATGGATTCAGTTGAACTGGATTTAAATACAGTACAACTGAATTTGCTGAGTAGGTGGACATGTAAAAACTGATGGTTGGATTCAAATATTACAACCATGATCAAATGTGAAAATTGAGTCGTGAGGGATTAAACTTTGAACAGAATAATCATATAACAGGTGTATATCGATCAAAAGAAACAGGTTTTTTCGGTTATATCCAACCATCAGGTAGATCCGATGATTTGGGTCCATGTTGGGCGGCGGGCAACTGGTAGCGGCAGATGGGACAAGAGTGATTGTTGTTGAGCCATTCGAGAAGACAACTCCTGTGAAACCGATGGGAGCACGGCATCCTTATCGAGGACGAGGGCAAATCCCGCAGTCGTCCTCCACCTCCTCTCCCGCCTTCAATAATCCCGCTACGGAGGACCGGGTTGCAGGACTTGGCCTAGACAAGAAATCCTCTTCATCATATCCCTCCTCATCCCCGAATTCCTCTTCGTTGATAATTTCTTCTTCTGCCTCCGCCTGGGCGTCGTGGGGACGGCTGCTGCGGGGCTGGATCGCAATCTTCAGCTCATGACAGAGGAATGTTCTGACGATTTTGCGATCGGGGCAGCGGTGGGAGGCGTTGCCTACCACAAGGATATCCATGACTTTTTCGCCCACTTTGTCGGCGCAAACGTCCGGGATATCAGGATATACAGACCGGAGGCTGGTCATAAACTGTTGTTTGTGTAATTTGTAGTAGCGTTCCTCTTGGCCGCCGTCGCAGCCAAGGCAGGCGATTGTAGCCTTCGTTTTCTCGCCTATGTTGATCACAACAATCCTCTGCACAACAACCCTTTGCAGACCAGTGGGACAGACGGATTAAGTGTTGGGCACCGGAATTCGGTGTGCTGGACCCAGTGCAGGACGGCAGTTGAGAGCCTGTATTCCCTTACACGGAGCCAAAGCACCATATCTATGAAGATTAATCTAATCAGAAATTTTGTTGATGGATTTTGAGGTGCTGGAAGAAAAAACCTACGATTCTTGAGGGTGCAACAGATTAATATATATCGGATCCTTCTATCTTTAAAATTGGATCCTTCTATCTTTTATTTCTATCTTTTTTAAATTGGATCCTTCTATCTTTTATAATATTACACCAAATACTTCTCAAATAAAATTATTAAATGTTGAAACGAAATATCAAAGTCTTCGATTTTAATCTGTAAAATTTAAAATCAAATTTGAGGGGTAAAAAATAAGGGAGAAAGTTGGTGTAATTTGACTTTTATTTATTGGGTATAATTTTTTTTTTTTAAATTACTAATTTGAAACCGGAGCTCATCTTAATTATATCCCATTCATACGAATTGTTCGATATTCCGATAAAAAATTTACATTAGTTGATAACCCTATCAAGATACAAGACGACCTTTATTACTACATGGGCAGTTTGTATACATAATTGTATACACAAATATATAACGTAAATATATATACAACAACTTTTATATATATATATATATATATACGTGTACATAACTGAACTCGGAACCTAAACTCGATTAGTAAATCCTAAGTAATATATCTACACGTATATGTACTAAGTAAAAAAAAAAGATCAATCCAATTACCATGCTAATCACTGTGGTGGTATGATTTGTACTTGCTTTAAATGCTAATCATTGTTTGATTGGACAAATTAAGGATGTAAATATTAATACCCTTGAAGTTATTATCTCAACTATTGACTTATGTCTGAGATTTGTATTGATTGATGACCAGTTTTTTTAAAGGTTGATGTATGTCAAATATGAACATATTGTTAATTTGTTATATTATTTTGTTTTTCTTATAGTTAATGATTGTTCGGAGATTAGTCCCGAATCTACCTAGTTATGTGCGATGTAAACCTTTCATGAAGAAACGCTATCAACTGTGCTGTTCCTCATTTGATATTTCTCTTTCACGATCTAATAAGCTCTTGGTCAATGGATTCCGATACATCTTCCGGTACCGGTATACGCTTGTATCCCCTCGGCCGCTGTAAAATTCTCCACTTGGTTAGATTCTTCATCTCGCCACGCATTCATAATTTCCACTCTTGCAAATTAGTTGGATTGAATCGAATTTGACTTGTCTGATAGTTTGAATCGAATCTACTATCATAATTTTACTCCCATATCATATCATCTGTTTTATTGTATAATTACATTCCCTGAATCTAACAATGGATTCGATTCTAATAGAAATACAAGTATATTATAGTTGTTGCACTAAACTAGATTAGGATCTATGTACCGTTAATCAGGTTCGGCATGCACAAGAAATTCACAATCTCGAAGAAGCTGCTCACTCCAAAAGATCTCCCGACTGTTAGACGCTCAACTCTCGCCGCTCGGATGGAATCAGGTTTCGCTACAAATTAACCTTTATGTTTGATCGCCTGTAATTTCTTGAGATTTTGATCATTGGACTTGGTTTCAGGCTCACAAGTTGCGGGAACAAGTGCATTCACATGGATTGTTGAAGAAGATACAGCTGGTCATTGTCTCTCCTATGCTGAGGTACTCTTATCTTATATATGATTCAATATGTAATTGTGCATTTTCAATAAGCCAATAATTTTATTTGATACCGCACTTGTGTTTACATTTAGGACAATGCAAACAGCAGTTGGAGTTTTTGGAGGTGAAACCATAACAGAAAGCACAGATGAAAGTCCTCCTCTCATGGTAGCTGAAGCTAATGAACCCGGGGTGGTGTGGTATCGTGTCTTGACAGTCCGCCCTTCATTTCTGTAGAGCTGTGTCGAGAGTGCCTAGTAAGTATCAACTCAAGTTCTTGTCTAGATTTGAATTTGAATTTGCTGAGTTTCTTCTATCCAGGGAGTTAATACATGTGATAAGAGGAGGAGCGTAAGGGAGTACAAATCTCTGTTTCCTGCAATAGACTTCTCTTTGGTAACTATATATTTCAGATCAATCTATATGTATGTTTAGCTAAAAGCTAGATTGATGGAAATTCTCATAAGGATTCAGGTAGAAAGCGACGAGGACGCGTGGTGGCATCCTCATGTAAGGGAATCTGATGAAGACCTGGCAGCAAGAGGAATCAAGTTTTTCAACTGGTAAGTACAACAATGCCTTTGAAACTTTGAAAGTCGAGTTACAACAGCTTAAACCCAGGAGTGCATTCTTGTATCAGGATTTGGACGCGTGAGGAGAAAGAGATAGCTACAGTAACTCACAGCGCATTCCTGTATCATACCGACAAAAAGTTGGGAGACGAGTGCCATGAATCAGTGAAGAGCGAGATGCAAAAATGGTGAGTGTTGTTTATGTATAAAAGCTGAGGAATTGAATTGTGGCTTTCGAGCAACTAAGTTTGGATATTTTGTATATGTTCAGGTTTGAGAATTGCGAACTTAGATCCATGGTGATTGTAGATCCAAGGTAAGAGCTGTTGCTTATTCATTTTAAGAAAACACTAAAAAGAGATGTGTGATCCATATATATAAGCTAATAAACCCTGTAATTTATTTGTAGTGCAACATCGAGAAACAACCTACTCAAAGGGTCTCTTCAGCCAAGCGATCAAGTAGCAACAAATGGATTGTAAACCAGTATTTATCTGCTTATTGAAGATACTCAACATTCTTGTGCCGCATCATTGTGAATGTATGTTGTAGTCCAAACCCAAAAAACTTATATGCTTAAGTAACAATATTGTCGATTCAAGATTATGTCCAAACTATGTTCAATCAAATTTATGTTTCAATGTTCGTGTATAGTATTATTTCCAAGTTTCACATTATTGGATTTGTAACCGGTGATAGAATTTGGTATCTTAAACACATGGATTGTCCGTATTGTCTGATTGCTCAAATCGAGAGAAATCATATATAATACAAGTGCTCAAGGCGGAGCAATAAGTTTTATGAGAATCGCAAGATTCAGAGTTATATAATAAAATAAAAAAAATCTATAAAGTTTTGAATTATAATATATAATAAAATATTTAAACCTTATTCATAAACAAAGTATAATAATAAACACGAGGATCATACTGTAACCATAGCAAAATCATGATAATAAAATATATTTCAATTTTATTAACAATAGTTTTTCAACGTTATATAATTAATAATTAAAAACGAGTATAATAAGATGATTTATATTACCAATTATAATAGTTTTAATAGCCAATTTATATTTTATGGTAATATTTTGATAGTAAACACAATTCTCTTTTCGTAAGTCATCCAAGTTGTTATTGAATATGTTATTTTGTAAAAGTGAATATAATAAAAATATATAATAAATAGAACATAAAACTGTTAAATAAATAAATGTATGTATATATATAATGGATTATTTGTCTTTTATATCGATTCGGTTTAGGTACGGAGCAAAATGATGGGTACAAGAATACGAAATATTTTTCACCATTGATGCACTTGATTTGATTTAACGGTTCACATTAACCATTTAGATTTTATGAACAGCTGAAATTTTTGTAATTAAATTTAATTCTATTTTATTGCTATAATGGTGTTAATCCCTCTTCATTGCTTCATTGCTATATCTCTCATATGAGATAAAAGACGGCGAATGATAATTTGTATATTCAAACCTTTAACTTATATAAGTTCTCTTATTGTCGTTTTTTCTTGATTATCGATGTGGTACATAACAACTTATATAATTTCTTCTATTGTTGTGCCATTCTGCCAGCATGTCACATATCCACTGAAATATTTTGTAATCAATTTTTTTAAGTATTAATTATTGTTTTCACTGGCTTAGCATTAAATTATTAAGATTTTTTTTCCGGTAATGATTTTTTTTTTTAATTTTTTTTTCTTATTATTATTATTCTTCTTCTTTTTTTCTTTTTTTTTTTACATATTTCACTCATGATTAACTCTTTTTTGGATGATTAACGAAAAGTTATTTACACGTTTTTTGTGTTACTAGCATAAAGAAAACTCAAAATCCGAAGGCGTCATGAGTCGGCACCTAAATTTTCTTTTAGAAAAAAAATAAATTAATTGGGCGTCGATGTAACACCCCGAATCCTCGGGACGCTACTGGGGCTAGAATCTCACAATGGATCATGACCCTAGCCTGACAACAAGTTCACATGATCTTACAACAAGACACATATAGATTAAAACCAAAACATTAAACTGTAATACATACATCAAAAGGTTTACAAAACACCGCTGAGTACAAACCAAAACATGTATCCATACATAACAAAATCATCCCATATCCCACGCACAATCCTAGTGTACGGAAGCCCTCAGCGGATCACCCCATCTGAATCACTCTGCAGTCCTCCTAACCTGCAAAGCATCTACAACACGGTATATAACCGTTATCTAACCATTCATATATAAGATAATGCATAAGCACAAACACAAACACAAATCAGGGAATCATAAACATATAATCATGTTGTCACACATTTACCCGGTTAATCATCTTTATAAAGTCCAACACTCAAATCGTATATATATATATATATATATATATATATATGAACATATGTGACACGAGGAATATATAATCCCCGCCTCTGGGTGTTATAGCCAACTGGAGTGGTATCGGCACACCTCCCGTGTACCCTAAGGGAGTGGTGAAGTGTCCATCCCGTATACCAGGTTTGGCCTTACTGCAGAGAACCTCCCAGACTCCACGACGGGATGAAAGGGAAAGGTTATCACGGCCACTACAATGGGCGGTCAAATAAACCATAGGTCAGTAATAATCAACATCGCATGCTATCAAGCATATAACAAACACCACTCATGCAAACATCCGATATAAGGTTGGTAGCTAAGTAAGTCCTACGGACTTACCTCAACCTCAAGATATCCTCAACCACGATCAACTCCAATCCGGAGAACAACACTGCCTAATAACAAGGCATAAAGAGATATCAAATCTCCTATCAATCAAAGAGGTCACACCTAGACCCAAGGGATCCATAAGGATCATATCCAACCTATAAGCCTCAACAACCTACTAAACCTCAAAGCCATAACCGGCACATCGATACCATAATCATCATCATCCTATCCTCATACACACAACTAGCATGCCACTAACCCACTCATACTAGGAAAGGAAAGGAACCATACCACTCTAGGTAGGTCCTGCACCAAACGCACCTGCGTGACAGGAAGGACGCAGGGGCGAAGCACTAGGAGGCGCAGGGGGCGGCGGCACTCCAATGCAGGGGCGGAGACACCGGTGGTGCAGGGGCGGAGGCACTCCCACGCAGGGGCGGTTTGCAGTGCAGAAGGTGATTACCGCCTTCTCTTCGATTCTTCACTCAATTATCTTCACTTCTTCATCATCCAACAACCATACACATACATATATATACATGTAGACATCAATACATGCCTAGGAGATCCAACACAAGATTCAACTTGTGGAATCCTAAGCTAAAAGAGAAGGAAAGGAAGAAAAGAAGGAAGGAAGGAAGAAAGAAATAAAGAAAGAAGAAGAAAGAGGAAGAGCTTACCACTGTTGTAGCCTAAACAGAATGGAATGATCAACACCAACACCTCAGTTGGCTCTCACAGCACAACATCAACACTCAATATCATCAACATCAAAACCACACAAAACTCTCTTGCAAACCAAGGAGAAACAAGAGGAATATCAAAGGAGAAGGAAGGAGAAAAGAAGAACGTGAGGCAGTTGGAGAATGAAGGAAACCCTTCATCTGAAGCAAAGGAGGTGGTTATAGGGGAGGAGAAGAGTAAAGCACGGTCAAGAGTCAACAATGCTGGCTACAGCCGCAGGAAACCGCAGGGGCGGACTCCCTGAGCCGAAGGGGCGGAACACAGGACCCACGCAGGGGCGGCTAGGTCTTGGCTTAGCACCTAAAGACTAAGGCTCTTACAGTCGAAGCCCAAAATTTTAATCTGTTGTTTTTGGAAATTTTATTGCGGTATTGGTGTCGTTGAGCAGATTGCATGGGAAATAGATTTGTTAGCGTTTGGGATGACGTTGCTTGATATACCGATAAACTATCTCATATATATATATATATATATATATAGAGTCAGGATCCGATAGGAACCACCCTTAGAGTAGGGAATAAGAACCTCTAAGATCCGTTGGATTAAAATTTGAACGGACATGATGGAAGGTACATAATAAGCTTCCATAGGTGAGATTCATATGATTGTTCAAATTTCACAAATAAATCATTAAATATTATACATATTAGGAAAACAAATATCCTATTTTTGGGCTATCCCAAAAATAAACTTTGAATGAATTGATTCCCATTGACTAGTAAATTTTTATATAGAAGGATGCTCGTTAATTTTATATTATAAGGTTAATCGTTATTTTTTTAGTCGTTAATATGTATAATACTATAAATTAACGACCAGAATTATATAAAAAAATAACGATCAGAATCAAACAAAAAATATAAAAAATTAACGACTAAAAAAAAAATTTAACGATCAAAATTTGTGTTTTATAAGAAATTTGATCGTTAATATATTTGGTCTTTAATATATTTTATAGAGAAATTTGATCGTTAATAAATTTTATAAGAAATTTGATCGTTAAATTTGTTAGGAATGGTCGTTAAAATTTGTTTTGGTAGTTTAAAATATGAAAAAGACATTTTAACCACCAATTTTTCTCTATAAAATTTTAACGACCCACAAAATTTTAACGATGACTATATTAATGATATAAAAAATATTTTAACGACCAAATTTTCTCTATAAAATATAATAACGACCCAATATGAAAATAATGTATTACCATAATTTGGTCGTTATTATATTTTATAGAGAAATTTTGGTCGTTAAAATATTTTTATCATAATTCTATTAGAGGCAATATAATATTCTCATTAATTATTACCATAAACAATGTTAAATCTTGGACGTTCATCTATATTAATCCAACGGCTATTATAAGTTCATATTCCCTACTCTAAGAGAGGTTCCTACATGATCCTAACTATATATATATATATATAGAGAGAGAGAGAGAGAGGATCATGTAGGAACTTGATCCCTTAGAGTATATATATATATATATATATATATATATATATATATATATATAGAGAGAGAGAGAGAGAGGATCATGTAGGAACCTGATCCCTTAGAGTAGGGAGTATGGAGTAATATTAACCATTAGATTAAAGTTGATTAACGTACAAGATTGAAAGTTTTATATGGTAGTAAATTAAATAGATACATCTATTTTCCCAAATAGAATTTTAGTTTTTTTAATTTCTAACTAAAATATTCAACAATCAATGTTCATTCCTTAATAGAAATATACGTTCATCAACTTTCGGATCCTTTTTTCCTTTTATAATATTACACCATATACTTTCCAAATTAAAATTATTAAATTTTGAAATGAAATATCAAAGTCTTCGATTTTAATCTGTAAAATTTAAAATCAAATAATAAGGGTAAAAAATTAGGGAGAAAGTTGGTATAATATGATAATTTCATAACTAGTATAGTTGTCCGTGTCAAGACACGGGTATCAATTTTTAAGTTTAATAAGTCAACATTTTCTTTATTTACAAATCAATTTTGATGTATTGTAATGATTTAAAATTTTAAAAACAATGACATGGGACAAGTATGTTTAGGAATATATATATATATATATATATATATATATATATATATATATATATATATATATATATATATATATATATATATATAAATATATATATATAAATTTAGTAAATATAATATATTATTAAGTATTGTTAGATAGTTATCTTATTAATGACATGCCTTAAAAATATTTTGAGGAAGTGACACATGGAATATTATTGAAAATTTAAAATTTTTAAGAAAATAACATATAGCAATATTGTATGAGAGAGCGACATATAGAAAAATATATGCAATTAGTGTGTATTATTTTAGGTTAAAAAAGTAAATGTGTGTTATATAAGCATTATTTATTATTTTTAAATACATTATTTTAATAAATATAGTAAACATATATTTATTAGAAAGTATGTTTAGGAAAATCTATATATATATATATATATATATATATATATATATATATATATATATATATATATATATATATATATATATATAAAGTAAATTTGGTAAGTATAATATATTATTAAGTAAATTTGGTAACTATAATATAAAGTAAACTTTAATAATTTTTTAACATTCGTAATTATAATGTATAACCGAAGAGAAAATAAACGAATGATAGCGAAATTCGAATATTGAAAATCGGTAAAAGAAAAAAAAAAGAATGATAGCAACATGGACATATTTGGTGAAAAAACGATGGATAGCCGAAAAGAAGATAAAAAATTATAGAAAAAGAAGATTAGAAAAAACAAAAACAAAAACGAATGATATCTTTTGGCTTATAAATTTATGGAAAAACAAGGAAAAGATTATGTTGAACTTTTAATGAAAAGAATAATTATAATTATTTTAGGTGAATCAAAACTAAATCTTTGTCACTGAAAAAACAAAAACATGAGGTTAGGTTGAACTTTTAATGAAAAAAATAATTATAATTGTTTTAGGTATTCGTATGAGAAAATATTGATCTGATAATTTTTTGATCTACGTCAAAGATTAGTTAACAGAATCAAACGAAATTCTTTGAAGATTTCGAGATTTGTAGAGAGGATCGTATGATCAAAAATATTTTATATTTTATAATTTTGTTTAGTAAATAAGATTTATTAGCTTAGATGTTTTAGAAAAAAAATTATCCCAAGAAAAAATTATGAGGTTCTCACGTCAACTTTAGTGACGGCTCTTTTAATATAGGTATATAGATTGTTATGATCGGGTCAATGTATAATTAAATTTTGAAAATACTTAAAATTTTATCTGGATTATTTTCGGCTTTTTAAAATTATATTATATAGTTTAGTTTTAAAGATTCGTTAAAATATAATAACTAATATTCAAAACAATAAATATCTTAATTAATAACACCAATATCTTAAGGTAAGATCACCTAATTAACAACTTATTGTAATTTTAATTAAAACAATTGATATTCAACTTGGGTTACCAAATATTAGTTACTCGATTCAACATCCAACTAACCTTCAGTTTCGGTTACCCAATTTCGGTTACCCAATATTAGTTACCCGATTTCAATACCCAACGTTACATAACCAACTTAACTTCAGATTCGGTTTCGGTTACCCAATATTGGTTACTCGGTTTCAATACCCAACGTTACATATTCAACTTCACTTCGGTTTCGGTTTCGGTTACTCAACTTCGGTTACCCAATATTAGTTACCCAGTTTCAATACCCAACTTTACATATCCAACTTCACTTTGGTTTCGGTTACCCAATATTAGTTACCCGATTTCAATACCCAACGTTACATATCCAACTTCACTTCGGTTTTGGTTACCCAACTTCGATTCGATTTTCAATACCCAACGTTACATATCCAACTTCACTTCGGTTTTGGTTACCCAACTTCGGTTCGATTTTCAATATCCAACGTTACATATTCAACTTGATTTCGGTTACATAATATAGTTATCCGATTTCAATACCCAACGTTACATATTTAACTTCAATTCGATTACCCAACTTTAATTACCAATTTCGGTTACTCAATGTTTCATAAGGGCATTATTAGTAATCAAACAACCCCTTGATAAATGCAATTTGCTATGCAGTTACAATTTTAGGCATAAAAGATTTAAGCCATCTAGTGAATATCTTTGAGATTAATTTATAGAGCTTATTCCAAGAGTTTTTGTCAATATATTGCCGTCAATACCCACTCTCCATGCTTTTGAATCCTCAAACCTTCCAGCAGGCAAAAACATTAGATACAAGCACTGTTTGAGCAACATCTTGCCCATCCATACCTTCAATTCTCTTAGCCACGTACAACTCACCTAACCTTAACGTTTCCATGTACAAGACATCCCCTAAACAACGCTTTCTAAGCATTCTCCCATCATCTCCTCGTCACAACGTGATCTCGGTACCAAATGCGTTGAACATCAAATAGGAATTGAACTATTTTGATGATAGTCAATCGACGAGAAGAATATTCTAATTACCAAATTGTAAATCATCCGTAACATTGAAATGTCAAGATATGATCATAACTTAAAAAGACGGAAAATTGTAGGGTCTTCACGTTTCTTTATTCATGGTAGGAGACGAAGAGTTTAATGGCTTCATTTATAAAATTTGAGTTATAAATTTAGCTTTAGTTTAGGAGGAGAAAGAGAGGGGTTGTGGCTTGTTGGTAGAAAATGAGGGGTTTCTGAAGAATTTTCACTTGCTTGCATTAATAAAGGCTTAAAAACCTTCATCAATTTTCGGACTTAGTAAAGCTTGATGTTTTTGGGTATCTTGTGAGTCGAATTAAAAATTGACTTCTTCATAAAAGTTGTAGACATGTAAGTTAAATTTCCAACAAATACTCCATCAGGGGCCTCCATTGGACTGACGTAACTCCTGTTATAGTCAAAATAGTAAAGTTGTGTCGAAATGACAACTTATACGATTTTGGGCATCGAGGTGTGCGAAGAGTGGCTATGAGGTGATCGGGCACGAGGAAATTAGGAGTGTGCATGCGTTATCGAGGTGTCCTCGAGAGCTTTGGCATGGGAGTTTTCTTTTCAATCGTGGGTGGTGCTTGAATGGTTGTCGGAGAAGTCCAGCAATGTGAGTTTCGAGTGTATTCAGACTCATGGAGATCACATCAATATACTAATGATAATAATAATAATAATAATAATCAAGGGGATCATAAATAAGCCAAAATACTAAAGTTTTAGTTAAGATACATTTGAGAGCTCATTCTATAAATTATACCTAAATTCTTGTTAGGGTATAAATTATTTGTCTATTTATAAATCTATAGTCGTAGACTACCAATCTTACACCCAAAAAAAAGTCATAGACTACTAATTAAAATTTTACTTATTATATTTTTTAACTGTCATTAAAAAAATATACTTTTTTCAATGTATATTACTGTATTATTGACCCCACACTAACTGCATGTAGTAGTTACTTAGTAAATAATAGTTACTTAGTAAATAATTGCTAATATTATAAAAGAGATTATTTGAAATCTTAGTAAATAATAGTTACTTAGTAATTTGGTGCATTGCATGTGTATAAAAGTTACTTAGTAAATAATTGCTAATATTATAAAAGAGATTATTTGAAATCTTTGATTAAAAAGATACTTGTATATATGATGGAAAATATATTTTTATAAAAATCTTAAAGTTATTTTTATGATGAAAAAATTGTAACAAAACATTAATATATATAATTATGTTATAATATTGACTTATATAGCCTATTATTATATGGTGTATCAGAAAAAGGCAGACGTATATTCCCTGTCAAAAATATATAAAAAGAACAAAAAATATTTAAAAGGTTGTGTGACATTTTATGAGATTTAGAAACACTAATTTGGTGCATTGCAGGTCTATGTAAAGTGGAAATGTAGCTAGTTTTGGAAATTCTAAATAGGCAATTAAAGAATAATTAATTGGCGTGACAAGTGTAGCAGGGCTTGGCTGGATGCCGTGCTGCTGCTCCCCAACCTACCAGACCTAATTCATCCCTCTTTTACATCACAGTATAAGGTTAAAAACATGGAAGTAACTCTTTTGTCTTCACAGATTAACGCAGAATAAAAAGTCAACTAAACATTTACCTTAGATGAACATTGAACCACCCAATTCTATGATAAAAAAAAGAGAGCATATTATTAAAACAAAAATCAAATTAAATATAGGTTGATTGTGTGAGGATTCAGATCTTTATATATAAAGTGCGTTTAGGAACCGTATTTATTAGTTTTGTCTACGTGAACGTAGAGAACCAACTTAACCAAATATAAGACGAGTTAATTAATCTGTCTTTCATATACGCAAGTTAGAAGAACGATTTGTCTATTAATATTGCTTCGAGCCTCCACTAAAGTTTTCTCTACTCTTACACTGTAACACATTTCACCATCTTGTTACAGTCCTGTCAATTAGCTTCTTTGGACCAAACAAATAAATCCATAATCCCCTTATTTTACTTTTATACATATTTTTTTAAATAATTGTTAATTTATTTTTTTATATATATATCTGACGGGTCTAAAACGTGGATGAATGTACGTTAAGTGAACTTACGCACAAAAACATTCGAAATTTTTATACTAAAACCAATTGACAATATAAGGAATAAACCTAAGACTTATATTTTAAATTTACGTATTTTATATTGTCGACATGAGACATTTCTACGCTCAACAATAATCAAGTGACCAACATATTCATAATCTCCCTTTTTAGTTTTATAAACACAATTATTTATACGCATGGAAGGACTTGTAGTATTTTTACCAATAATGCATAGTGGTGTCCTCATAAGTCCGTAGTCTTTTACCCCGTAATGCACAGTAGGGTAAATGTAGGAAAATGACCACCTTTAAAGATGAGTATATAAATAGATTAAAACTTTAAATTGAAGGAAATAACTCTGACAATAGTATGAGGTTTGATTTTGTGATCATTAGTGTAAGAACGAGTTAGGTAACACTAACACACATTTTTCTGTAAGTTTTTGAAGCTTTTTTTTTTCCCGTAGTTTTAAGATTTTTTTAATTTTTATTATTTTAATAAAAGTTTTTTATAAATTTGAAAAATATGAAAAATCTAATTGGTGTTTGGTACAACAAGATTTATAGTATAATTTTTAAAGTGAACTTATCAAAATGGTCAAACATTAATAAATAGAAAAATTCCTATAGTAAAAAAGATAATAAAAAGGCTAAAATTGGAAAAAATTAATTAAAATCTATCTAAATAATCAAAGTTATCTATATCAATTTTTAAAAAACTCATAAAAACTGATATAAAAAATCTCCTAAAAAATCTGACTTTTTTAATAATCTTGTAATGCCAAATATCGATTAGCTTTTCAGATTTAAAAATTTCACAAAACAATTTACACCGTAAGCTTTGTCAATAAGGCTTAAATGATACCGAAAGCGATATTGTTGGAAATGTCATATAATGTTTACTCTAGAGTTAGTGTTATTTAAAAGGGGACCTAACAAGACCTAAATTGTAATGTTGTATAAGTTCTCATAATAAATAGTTTAGTCGATACAAGGTCTTATGGCATAGGATATAGTGTTTTGCGTAACGTTTGTGGTCTTAAATTGAAGGACAAAAACAATATAAACGAAGTCAAAATAAATATAAGTAAGGGATATAATATATATTCCTTATCAAAGCATGATTGATGAGACAAAGAATTTGATAAAAATAAATGATCGGGAGAGTCTTGAAATACTCAAATGAAGCTAAATGTTTAAGTGAGTATAAAACAAAAGATGCAACTCTTAACAACATGAGGAACCTCTCAAACTAAGACAAACAATGAATTAACGAGTATATATATATATATATACACAGTCACGGTCAGGTGAGAATCTCTAATTAAGAGAGGTTCGGTCTAAATAAATCAACACTCATGATTTCACCACATGTTGAACGTGTGATTCTTAGGTGCACTATTTGTTTTAATAAAGGGACGCACACTTGTGCTTCGCCTTAAGTTAGTAACAAAGTCTCGTGGTCATTCATCGACATTGTTTAATGACTCCAGTTGTCGTGATGTGCCCATCGTTATGCATGACCCCATCCGTGTTTATCATTACTTATTCCTCCGTTCGTACATCCCATCGGTTTTCCTATATCCTGGTCGTACGACTCTTGCTCTATTCTAGCAGTCCGACCTAACTCTTGTGTACTCATTTGTATTCTTCACAATGTAGTTACCCTTGACTTACCATTCGTCTTTGTTAAAAAATTTAGTGATCCGCCATTTTAAGATCCACCAAAAGGCACATGTAAAAATATGTTTTCACATTGTACCATACTACCCCTAATTTCATAAACCTGATGTGTCATGCTATGACCTCACAATGAGTCCCGACCCTAACTTGACAACAATTTTACTAGAGCTGACAACAAGGCATACATGTAAATAAAATAGATGAAAATATATTATATTTACGACATTATTATTTTGTAATACATTTTCATTTGTTTTATTTACATGTGTGCCTTGTTGTAAGATCTAGTGACATTTTTGTCAAGCTATGGTTGAGACACATACGAGATCCTAGCCCGTGACACCGCAAGAATCTGAAATTAGAGGTGTTACAAGTACTACTTTTTTTTGTGAGAAGGAGAGTCAATGGTCTTCCGCGCATCTAACACACTTTTCATATATAAAAATAGGCTAAGTGATACGCAAGTGGGGGATAGCCTGACCCCTTACATATTAAGTAAAAGATCAACTACACCCTCAGGAGGGTAAACCAATATAATAAATCCAATATGGAGTTCGAAAGAAAAGCTAGCTATAAAGTCTACAACATTATTCGCATCGCGGAGAGCATGACAAGTTTGGACAATCCAATCTCTTTTTAAAAAGTCTTGGCAGTTAAGTATCAGATTAGCGAGAGGGGGATGTCAGGAAATAGGATT
Source organism: Fagopyrum tataricum (assembly GCA_002319775.1). Classification (NCBI taxonomy): domain Eukaryota; kingdom Viridiplantae; phylum Streptophyta; class Magnoliopsida; order Caryophyllales; family Polygonaceae; genus Fagopyrum; species Fagopyrum tataricum. The sequence goes on along the minus strand of CM008280.1, from coordinate 51,554,328 downwards.
CAAGAGAAGAGTATGTGAGTCCCAGTTGTGAACCCGTTTCCAGAATCACACTCTGGTACCCACTCTCCCACACCAACCTTAGTCCATGAAACATTCTCCATAGCTCAGCGATGGAACCAAACATAGACCAATGTTGATATCATAACCTCGCAACCACTTACCCTCGTGATCACGAGGAAGACCACCAACAGCTGCAAAAGTCTGGGATATGGAAGATATCATTTTCCTGATACACCAGAAAAGCAGGTGGTACATAATGTTAGCACATAGCAGTAGATTCCCTATCACATATTGGCTAAGGAGTGTTTGTGTTTGCAATTCGAGCTAACAGAGTTGACAGACCGGAGGCTCATTTGGGCAAAGAATTCGTTTGTTTCCTTGTCTACCTGTCAAATATAAGAAAATATAAATCAGACTAGCCTATTGCTTTGCAAGTTCCATGGTGAAAAAATGGAGGTAGAAGGAACGCATACATGTAGAGTCACATTGTGAACTTGACACATCAATTCAGATGGAAGATTAGGATAGTTAGGGATCTGTGAAGTTGCGGACCTCTTGGTGGAAACGGCCACCTGTAGTGACAAGCCGACAAAGGCAATAAGCGCGTGACTTTTCAGAGTAACAATGAAACCAGTAGCACCATCTTTTGAAATCAATCCTAGTGCAGATCAAAATGCTAGACATCTCTACAATGAGGAGTATCAACCAAAACTATAGACAACTTTAATTTAAACAACAAGAATAGTTGCCAGAAAAATAGAATCTTAACTGAGTTTTGTTATGATGAAGCCAACATTCATTAGAAGTAAGAATACTAACTACAAAAGGAAAGTGACACCTTTAAAAAAAATTGAATTCTGATTTTGGTTGGGTACTAAAAATACATGATAGATAAGAAGTGTGACAATGTAAAAGTTAACAAACAAAGAATAACCTTTTTTACCACTGAGGGAAGTCAAGGAACTAACATGTTCACTATGGTCTTGAGGAAAGTAGTATACAAGACTTCCTACTTGGGGAAATAAAACAAGGGGGCCAGTAATCAACTTCCTAAATCCTCAATCCTGCTCTCATGGTGTGCATATACACGTGTTTGTTTCTTGTGGTCTATGACAATCAATCACAGCCATTCATATGATTTAGCCTAGGATCAATACACTTGTCAAGATCTTCATTACTCTAAACCCCCAATTCTTCAAACCCATCATCTGCTTCCTAAACCCCAATTTTGCTCAGTTGTACATACACGTGGACCACGTGGTGTTTGACAATCAATCACATCCATTCATATGGTTTAGCCTAGGATCAATACATGATATCCTTCATTACTCTAAACCCCCAATTCTCCAAACCCTATTATCCGCTTCCTAAACCCCAATTCCGCTCTTAGGTGTACATATACACGTGGTCTATGACAATCAATCACAACCATTCATATGATTTAGCCTAGGATTGATACACTTGTCTTATGAGATCCTTCATTACTCTAGACCCCAATACTCCAAACCCTATTATCCGCTTCCTAAACCCTGGTCTATGACAATCGATCACATCTATTCATGTGATCTAACCTAGGATCAATACCCTTGACTGGTCTATGACAATTGATCACAACCATTCATGTGAGTTCGCCTAGGATCAATACACTTGAGATCCGCCACTACTTTAAATCCCCAATTCTTCGAACCCATTATCCGCTTCCTAACTCCTCAATTCTTCAAATCCCCCGCTTCTCAACCCCTTTTCTCCGTTCCAAATCCCCTGCTTCTCAACCTCTTTTCTCTATTCGCTACAATCTATGTTCGCTACAATGGTGATAATACATATTAACATCATCACCCCCTATTCAACCTTCACTTTAACCTCTCCTTCCACCGAGAAAGTGTGGGATTTGAATCAACATTCATTAGAAGTAAGAATACTAGCTACAAAAGGAAAGTGACACCTTGAAAGAAATTTGAATTCTGATTTTGGTTGGGTACTAAAAATCCATGATGGATGAGAAGTGTGACAATGTGAAAGTTAACAAACAAAGAATAAACTTTTTTACCACTGAGGGAAGTCAAGGAACTAACCTGTTCACTTTGGCCCGGAGGAAAGTAGTAAACAAGGCTTCCTACTTGGGGCAATGAAACAAGGGGGCCAGCACACGTATACTTTTGGCCCTGGGGAAAGTGGTAACTAGGTTTTCCAAATCCCCCCATTATCCTTCACTCCTCTAAACGCCCATTTCTTCAAACCCCCCATCATCGACTTTCTAAACCCTCAATTCTACTCTCATGGTGTGCATATACACGTGTTTGTTTCTTGTGGTCTATGATAATCAATCACAGCCATTCATATGATTTAGCCTAGGATCAATACACTTGTCAAGATCTTCATTACTCTAAACCCCCAATTCTTCAAACCTCATTATCCGCTTCCTAAACCCCAATTCTGCTCTCAGGTGTACATATACACGTGGACCACGTGGTCTTTGACAATCAATCACATCCATTCATATGATTTAGCCTAGGATCAATACATGAGATCCTTCATTACTCTAAAACCCCAATTCTCCAAACCCCATTATCCGCTTCCTAAACCCCAATTCTGCTCTTAGGTGTACATATACATATACACGTGGACCACGTGGTCTATGACAATCAATCACAGTCATTCATATGATTTAGCCTAGGATCAATACACTTGTCTTATGAGATCCTTCATGACTCTAGACCCCATTATCCGCTTCCTAAACCCTAGTCTATGACAATCGATCACATATATTCAAGTGATCTAGCCTAGGATCAATACCCTTGACTGGTTTATGACAATTGATCACAGCCATTCATGTGAGTTAGCCTAGGATCAATACACTTGAGATCCTTCACTACTCTAAATCCCCAATTCTTCGAACCGCATTATCCGCTTCCTAACTCCTCTATTCTCCAAATCCGCCTCTTTTCAACCCATTTTCTCTGTTCCAAATCCCCCGCTTCTCAACCCCTTTTCTCTATTCGCTACAATCTTTGTTCGCTACAATGGTGATAATACCTATCAACATCATCACCCCCTATTCAACCTTCACTTTAACCTCTCCTTCGACCGAGAAAGTGTGGGATTTGAATCAACATTCATTAAAAGTAAGAATACTAGCTACAAAAGGAAAATGACACCTTGAAAGAAATTTGAATTCTGATTGTGGTTGGGTACTAAAAATACATGATGGATGAGAAGTGTGACAATGTGAAAGTTAACAAACAAAGAATAACCTTTTTTTACCACTGAGGGAAGTCAAGGAACTAATTTATTCATTGTGGCCCTGAGGAAAGTAGTAAACAAGGCTTCCTACTTGGGGCAATGAAACAAGGGGGCCAGTACACGTATACTTTTGGCCCTGGGAAAAGTAGTAAATAGGTTTTCCAAACCCCCCCATTATCCTTCACTCCTCTAAACGCCCATTTCTTCAAACCCCCCATCATCAACTTTCTAAACCCTCAATTCTGCTCTCATGGTGTGCATATACACGTGTTTGTTTCTTGTGGTCTATGACAATCAATCACAACCATTCAAATGATTTGGCCTAGGATCAATACACTTGTCAAGATCTTCATTACTCTAAACCCTCAATTCTTCAAACCCCATTATCCGCTTCCTAAACCCCAACTTTGCTCTCAGGTGAAAATATACACGTGGACCACGTGGTCTATGACAATCAATCACAACCATTCATATAGTTTAGCCTAGGATCAATACATGAGATCCTTCATTACTCTAAACCCCCAATTCTCCAAACCCCATTATCCGCTTCCTAAACCCCAATTATGCTCTTAGGTGTACATATACACGTGGTCTATGACAATCAATCACAACCATTCATATGATTTAGCCTAGGATCAATACACTTGTCTTATGAGATCCTTCATTACTCTAAACCCCAATACCCAAACCTTATTATCCGCTTCCTAAACCCTGGTCTATGACAATCGATCATAGTCATTCATGTGATCTAGCCTTGGATTAATACCCTTGACGGGTCTATGACAATTAATCACAGTCATTCATGTAAGTTAGCTAAGATCAATACACTTGAGATCCTTCACTACTCTAAATCCCCAATTCTTCGAACCCCATTATCCGCTTCCTAACTCATCAATTCTCCAAATCCCCTGCTTTTCAACCCCTTTTCTCTGTTCCAAATCCCCCGCTTCTCAACCCATTTTCTTTGTTCGCTACAATCTCTATTCGCTACAATGGTGATAATACATATCAACATCATCACCCCTTATTCAACCTTCACTTTAACCTCTCCTTCCACCGAGAAAGTGTGGGATTTGAATCAACATTCATTAGAAGTAAGAATACTAGCTACAAAAGGAAAGGACACCTTCAAAGAAATTTGAATTCTGATTTTGGTTGGGTACTAAAAATACATGATGGATGAGAAGTGTGACAATGTGAAAGTTAACATACAAAGAATAACCTTTTTTACCACTGAGTGAAGTCAAGGAACTAACCTGTTCAATGTGGCCCTAAGGAAAGTAGTAAACAAGGCTTCCTACTTGGGGCAATGAAATAAGGGGGCCGGCACACGTATACTTTTGGCCCTGGGGAAAGTAGTAAACAGGTTATACACGTGTTTGTTTCTTGTGGTCTATGACAATCAATCACATCCATTCATATGATTTAGCCTAGGATCAATACGCTTGTCAAGATCTTCATTACTCTAAACCCCCAATTCTACTCTCAGGTGTACATATACTGTCCACGTGAGCTATGACAATCAATCACAGCCATTCATATGGTTTAGCCTAGGATCAATACATGAGATCCTTCATTACTCTAAACCCCCAATTCTCCAAACCCCATTATCGGCTTCCTAAACCCCAATTCTTCTCTTAGGTGTACAGATACACGTGGATCATGTGATCTATGACAATCAATCACAACCATTCATATGATTTAGCCTAGGATCAATACACTTGTTTTATGAGATCCTTCATTACTCTAGACCCCAATACTCCAAACCCCATTATCCGCTTCCTAAACCCTGATCTATGACAATCGATCACAGTCATTCATGTGATCTAGCCTAGGATCAATACCCTTGACTGGTCTATGACAATTGATCACAACCATTCATGTGAGTTAGTCTAGGATCAATACACTTGAGATCCTTCACTACTCTAAATCCTCAATTCTTCGAACCCCATTATCCGCTACCTAACTCCTCAATTCTCCAAATCCCCTGCTTCTCAACCCCTTTTCTCTGTTCGATACAATCTCTGTTCGTTACAATGGTGATAATACATATCAACATCATCACCCCCTATTCAACTTTCACTTTAACCTCTCCTTCCACTGAGAAAGTGTTGGGTTTGAATCAGAGTATTGCCAAGAGATTTGGCATTGACCATCGTCGTCAAAAATTATATTTGAATGGTTAATACATGAATCTACTCAGTAGATTGGATGAATATAGATTAATAGGCGGTGAAACTATAATGGTTGAATTTTTCGAAGAATGTCCGGTCCCGAGAAGGATGAGGACATTTGACGCCTGTTTCAAGTAAGTTTTTTAACATAGGTTTGAATGGCATTCTTTTATTGGTTAAATCTAATTATATTTTTTTTAAAGTTGTGGGAAAGCACATTCTCGGAAAGAATGTATGGATTATCCCCACAAGGTACCATTAAAATACAGGGTAATCATAATCAAATCAGCCAATGTGAATGAGGAAGTTGAGAAAGAAGATCTTCATGTGAAGAAAGAGGTGAAGACCGAAATTGATGATGAAAAAGTGAAGAAAGAAGGGGAAGAGGAATTTGAGAATCTGAAGAATAATAGAGATATGAAGAAAGAGAACGAGGTAAAGAAAGAATTGGAGGATGAAACTGAGAACGTGAACTTCATCAAAGAAGTGAAAAAGATAAAGAAGATTAGCAAGGAGTAGATGATGCTTGTACATAATTGAAATATTTTTTTTGGTTAAAAGAATTGACATACTCTAGGCATTAAGAATCGACTATTGTTAAAAAAGAAGTGAAGAAAGAGAAAGAATATTAGCGAGTAGATGATGCTTGTACATAATTGTAATATTTTTTTTTGGTTATAAGAATTGACATAAAACTACAAAAGGGATTTCATGATGTATTTTTTTTATTTCTTTTTCTCTTGATGTTGTTCTTCATGACGGTTAGTCCGTCTGCCGATCTTTTTCGGTCTTTCGATCCATTAGACGGCGTGTCGTCTAATGCTTCGAACCGCTTTCCCTTTTCAAAAATAAAATAAAATAATAAGGCTTAAATGATACCGTAAGCGATATTGTTGGAAATATCATATGATGTTTACTCTAGAGTTAGTGTTATCTAAAATGGTATCTAACAAGACCTAATGTAATGTTATATAAGTTCTTATGATAAATAGTTTAGGCGTTACAAGATATTATGGCACAGGATATTGTGTTATGCTTAACGTTTGTCGATTTAAATTGAAGGACGGAAACAATATAAACGAAGTTAAAACAAGTACAAGTAAGGCATATAATATATCCCTATCAAAGCATGATAGATGAGACAAAGAATTTGATAAAAATAAATGACCAGGGAGAGTCTCGAAGTACTCAAATGAAGCTAAATGTTTAAGTGAGTATAAAAAAAAATGCAACTCTTAACAACATGAGGAACCTCTCAAACTAAGACAAACAATAAATTAACAAGTACATAAATATAAATACACGGTCACGGTCATGTGAGAATCTCTAATTAAGAGAGGTTGGGTCTAAATAAATCAACACTCATGATTTTGCCACATGTTGAACGTGTGATTCTTAGGTGTACTATTGTTTTAATAAATGGACGCACACTCGTGCACCGCCTTAAGTTAATAACAAAGTCTCGTGGTTATTCATCAACATTGTTTAATGACTCCAGTTTTCGTGGTGTGCCCATCGTTATGCATGACCCCATCCGTGTTTATCATCACCTATTCCTCCGTTGGTACTTCCCATCAGAACTGTTATATCCTGGTCGTACAACTCTTGCTCTACTCTAGCAGTCCAACCTAACTCTTATGTACTCCTTTGTATTCTTCGCGATGTAGTTACCCTTGTTGACTTACCATTCCTCTTTGTCAAAAAACTTAGGGATCCATCATTTTAAGATCCACCAAATGGCACCTGTAAATATATGTTTTCACATTGTACTATATTACCCCTAATTTCATAAACTTGAGGTGTCATAGACTAGGACCTCACAATGGGTCCCGACCCTAACTTGACAACAATTTTACTAGAGCTCACATCAAGACACAAATGTAAATAAAACATATGAAAATATATTATATTTACGACATTATTATTTTGTAATACATTTTCATTTATTTTATTTACATTTGTGTCTAGTTATAAGATCTAGTGACATTGTTGTCAAGCTAGGGTTGAGACACATACGAGGTCCTAGCCCGTGACACCTCAAGATTCTAAAATTTGAGGTGTTACAAGTACTACTATTTTTTGTGAGAAGGAGAGTCAATGGTCTTCCGCACATCTAACGCACTTTTCATATATAAAAAGAGGCTAAGTGATACGCAAGTAGGGGATAGCCTGACCCCTTACAAGTTAAGTAAAAGATCAACTACACCCTCAAGAGGGTAAACCAAAATAATAAATCCAATATGGAGTTCGAAAGAAAAGCTAGCTATAAAGTCTACAACATTATTCGTCTCGTGGAAGGCATGAAGATTTTAGACATTCCAATCTATTTTTAAAAAGTCTTGGCACTTAAGTATCAGACTAGCGAGAGGGTGATGTCAGGAAATAGGATTCAGGAGAAGAGTATGTGAGTCCCAGTTGTGAAACCGTTTCCAGAATCACACTCCGGTACCCCCTCTCCCACGCCAACCTTAGTCCATGAAACATTCTCTATAGCTCAACGATGGAACCAAACATAGACCAATGTTGATATCATAACCTCGCAACCACTTACCCTCATGATCACGAGGAAGACCACCAACAGCTGCAAAACCATCAACTCCAATGAACATGAAAGACGTGATGTTGCATGCGCATGTAACCTTCATATTGAGGATCATATACCAATAAGAACTCCAACAACGATCCCGAACATAAGAACTCTGATTTCCGTCTTCAGACTTATCATCATAAATCTTCTAATTTCTCCACTTCCAAGTCCACCAAAGCATAACTGCAAAAACTTCACTTTATGAACAATTGTTAGTAGAATATCTAGTAGACGTTAAATTACCTCGTAGCCATCCGGAAAAAGAAGAAGTATAAAAGTTATCGGTATATAAATCTGCATACAAGTTGTTCCACATAAGTTAAACACTAGTATATTCCCGGAATAGGTGATTGAGCGTCTCCATAGTGGTTAAGCAAACAACACACGTCTCCACTATTCAAATATGTCGTCGTACTTGTTTCGAAGCCGAAAGAACACCGCCGTGCACAAAGTACTACTATTGAAGTTAGAGTAGTTAAGAATTTCACTTCTCACTCATACTACTAACGGTTAAAGGAAGAACTGTAATCTCCTTCTTACTTCCACCGAGACATTCTTCGACATTATAAAGTTTGATATTATTTAAATTTCATGCATTGAGTTATGAAATCCTTACAAAGTGTTAGTTGTTGTTAAGTTAAAACATCGTGAGATCCATAGAGGTGTCCTTATCGAATCAACAAACCAAATTTAAATATCCAGGTTGTTACAACACGATCGCATAGATAAGTAGGTAAATAATGCCTTATTTTCTCACAACAAAGTGGCGGAGGCTAGATTGCATATGCACTTGTAAAAGTAACGAAATTGATCCGAAACCGGGATCCTATTTACACTGCATACCGATTGTGCACCAAAATGTAGAGTTACTAGTTTAAATTAGTTCTACCTAAAGCAAATACTAAAAACAACAACGTAATATAAACCGTTAGCCTAAGTTGTAGGAACAAGTAATAATTCAAATAATTATGTTAGGGCCGCAAGATGAGATCGCTTTCCTTCGTAGACAAGGCTCGTTCCGTACTTGTCTCCCCCAGAAATTAATCTCTAGCTTGTAAACGAACTATTGATACGTTTTGAATTGGACTTATCTTTTGTGGTTGACAACAACGGTCAATGTTTGGTTTAAAAGTGTAAAAATATTTGGACCGGACCGTATGCAATTCCTGTTAGGGCCAAATTAATCTCTAGCTTGTAAAAAAATTTTAAAAATTATTTTTTTGTATGGAAAAAACCCAATCCGGTCTGGGTTTGGACCGAACCGGACCGGATTTGGACCGGACCGTATGCAATTCCTGTTCAAAAATATTTTAAAAGTGTAAATTACGGTCCAAGACCAGACCGTAATATTATGGACCGGACCGGACCGGACAGAAATTTTACAGATAATTTCCAGTCCGGTCCAAATGTGTAGCCCTAACCAAATGCAAGTTTCGATCTTTCTCCATTACAAAGTAGCAAGGTTAAACAAAGAAGAAATACACATTATAGTTTGTAGAACTAACAGTAGCTAGCAGAACGGAATAGAGTCGTTACACTTACACATACCAAACAAACAGTACTGCATGAAACATTATGTTACAAAGGCATAATATGAAAGTAAAATATTGTCCATAATAGAGATAACGACGAAAGAGTATACCGTCAGCACAATATACGCTACACCTAAGACACGGTGTCGGTAGGGCAACGTGCACGACACCGTGAGATTAGCATTTCCTCGTTGTTTTCCCCCAAATTTCTCCCCCCATTTAACACCAATTTTGTCCCTCTTTCTCTATATTTATATTACTATTGTTTTTTGGGTAAATACCTAGAATTTGAATCTCCCAATAGAATACATTATACACTGCAGTGAGACCAGGTCTCTCACAGTCACATTCATACAACAAATTGGTCATTTTCTCATCAGAAGAAGAAAAGCTCTGAAATGTTTTCTTTCACCAGCAAACAAAAGGTGACCCAGAAGAGCATTTGAGGAGAGGAACAAAACCCAGTTTTTGATTCTTGTGGATTTCTTGGTTTCCCTCCAGTAATGAGGTTGCAGCTTCATATTTACAAGAAATGGCTTGTTTTTGCTGTGGGTTTTGCTCTTCTTGTTCTTCGGATACACAAGAGATGATTCATGGTGAAGTTCAAGAAATGGCGTTTTTAACCAGAAAGGTAACTGATTCTTCTGAGCCAAACCCCCCATGGCCTCTGTAAAAAAGAAAAAAGAAAATCAGATTGAGTTGTAGTTCTATTTCTATCAATATTTACCTCTCGCTTTCTCTAATCCTTTTCTTCTCTGTAAATCTTTCACCCCTCTTTCCTTGTGTGGGTAAAGGCAGACAGGATAAGCCAGGCATGCATTTTTCATATAATATTTCTAATTTTAGATCTTTCTTTCGTTTTATGGTTTCTCATCTTCAACCTACATCGAAACAAGCTAGGACACTATTATATATATATACTTGAAATATTCATGTTATTGTCCTTTTGTTTTCTTTGTGAGATCTGCAACTTTCTCTTACAATGGTGAAAAAATGTTGAAGTAATTACGATGAGATTGATTTATGTATATACACTCTTTCTTTCTTTCTTTCTTTATATTATTATTATTAAATCCAATATGAAGTTTCGATACTGCAATATTATATTCTTGAATGGTATGCTTTCTTTTCGTTGCCATTTTTTTTTTATTACCATTGTAGTGGACATAAATGGAATTATTGTTGCTTGTGGTTACAAAATGCAAAGTACGTACTATTCTTTCTGTCCTTTAAAAAATTCCCAAGAAGATCGATCTTATTTGGATTAATATGTTTGGTAAAGTGTGGTAGTACTAGCCTTTTGTTTTTCATACACTATTTCAATTATCTTTTTAGATTTACTCTTTATTTGGTTGTATTCGATAAAATAAAAACAAATCTACCATATCCATCTTATTCATCAATGTGCTTGAATCATTCAACGTGGTTTAAAGTGAATGAAGTAGGTTCAAATAAATTCTGAACTGATTTTTTTTTATATATAAATGAATAGTGATGTAGACCTAACCCGTGTTCGTTTCCTTTTCGGTGTTAATACGGTCTTGTTTATGTATAATAAGTTTGAGAAATGAGAGAGATGAAGTTTGGAATGGTGATGAATCATGATTGATCTCTAGTGTACTAATGTCGTCAAAGAAAAATGTAATGAGAATGTATATCGTTATTTCAAAACTATTGCTTGGTTTCTGTCACATTTATGTAATAACTGAGCCTCAACTACAAGTCTATACAATACTACAACTACCCCAAGTTAATTGTCGCTATTTATTGGATAATAATGACCTGCATGTTGATGTGATAGTAAATCAATGTCTCTCGTATGGTGCAGAAGATGTCCGTACTCAATTGAGTTTTATAAGTTATCAAATAAAGGTGTACGTTTAGACTATTATGTACCCAAACTAATGGCATATAGCCATATCTTAGGCATGTTTGGTAGCAGGGCTGTGTACAACTGGACCGGACCGGTCCGGACTGATTTGGAATTGGTTTTCCGGTTCGGTCCGGTCCGGAAAACCAATTCCAAACCGGTGTGGGCTCCAAATAGTCTATATATACTAGCATAAATAGACAAAATCACCTTATATTTCACTTACTTGCAGACTATCACCCCCTTATAACAAAGTATAAACAGTTTTTCTCCCTCTATATTCTATAGACGGCCCAACCTTTCAACTAAGCAGCTCTCAATCTCCATTCTTTTCTTCATCAACAATCCATACGTTTGAAACAATGTTGGATCTCCGGAATTCATAGATGTCTTACAACAAAGAGATGTCTTCTCCAACTTATCATCATACAAGGATCCAATTGGAACAAACTTACCCTTTTGATTACAGATCCAACCATGAGCTGCTCTTAATGCAGCTCCCAGTGATGCAGAATCTGTAAAAAGAAAGTATGAATAGCTAATAACAAAAAGCCTTCACAAAATATAAAGCTCTCTAGTTTTTTGCTCACCAGGCCTTTGGCAAGTATAAACAGGACATCCGAAAACTGAAGATAAGATGTTGAGAATGCTTTCATTTGCCGATGCTCCACCGGTTGCTATCAGCCTTCTTGGTGGCATTGGCATCCCGAATCTCTCTGCATGAGCTCGCATTGAAAGAAACTGTCCCTCGATCAAAGCACGCACCTGGGCGTGTTTGGTAAAACAAGATTTTTTAACAGTTTAAGCTTTTCTGGTAGAGTATTATAAAATATGATTTATATACCTCATTAGGAGAATCAAACTCATTAACTTCATGTTTAGTCAATTCATCTTGACTATTACTCATGAAATGTTCAAGATGGTAACGGTGAAAGCCAGCTGATTTTCAGAGAGAAACCAAGTGTTAATGATGATATATAGCCAGGAACAATTCAAGTTAAAAAATACACCAAAAGCTTTATTGAACCTGGAAGAGGAGGAAGAATTTCGTGTTCCTTGTAATAGAAGCCTAACTTGCCATCTTTGTAATGGGAGATTTGGGTAGCATTAGAAAAGGATCAGTTATGTGGTGAAAATGGATACTCTTTTTAACAAAAATGTCACAAACCATTGAGAGGTGATGTTTGGAGCAGGTAATTATTGAACACCTCCCAAGAACCATCAGCAAAGCGGTTGCGGATATCTACATGATAAACTGATAATGGTTAAATATTCTGCTAGCTAGTGTTTCTGCAAAATCAAGAACATGAAACAGGACGGCGACAAACCTTCACGAGTCAAAGATCCGTTCTTGTAGACCAACATTATCATGTAGCCTTTAGTATCTGTAGGGTGAGGAAAAACATGTCCTTCTGTGCAACATGGAGGCTCATCCAAAATGCCAAATACCTGGATAATGATGCAGGAAAGCAATACAAATGGATCATAATGAGTTTCTTTTTTCTTCTTAGCTAAATAAATTCCTTAGTTTGTATGAAGCAAAATGCAAATGCCAACTTACAGTGTCACTAGTGCCAAGACTAACTGCCAGATCACCAGAAGCATTAAGGGTTAAACCAGCAAGACTATTAGGATTGTCTCCAGACCACTGAATTACCAAGCAGTTCTTGTTGAAATGGAACCTAGAAATAACAGCAATAACAGTTTATTATTATTTTCATTGTTCATCATCAGATGAAGCATTATTTTTGACAGACAGCCATCTAACCTCTCCACAAAGTATGAGGCAATCAATCCAGCAACAGTATATGCAGGAGCTAAATATCCGAGCTTTTCCTCCAAACCTGGTGCTGTGGCCTGTATTAAAAGTTATAAAAAAAAATCTCCAGAGTTCAGATCATCATGCATTTGCTTTCTTTAATGTGTAAAAGGAACCTTGTCAAATTCATTCATCTAGCACTTGACATTTAGGGCCTGTTTGGTATCCATATCTAGATATCAGTTTATGAGATATGAGTATTGATGTCAGTATCAAGAATAGAAGAGGGAGGTAAAATACAAGATATGTGATACCACTAGTTTTTAGGGTATATAAAAAAGGGAGAAAAAGTGTAATATCAGTTAATCAAATTAATATCCATATACTTATAACCAAACACTGGGTATGGATTTTTATGTCGATATCTATATATGATATCTAGATATGGATACGAAACACATCCTTAGTGTATGGAAAATCAAGGCTTACATCCAAGGCTACTTTTGACCATTCTCGTTTCTGTATATCCATTAAGTTCATACCAGCACCATCAGTTTCATCAATACAAGCATACTTTCCAACAAGAAGACTAGCCATGAATGAGCTAACAAGTGAGATCCTCTCAGTACTTTCATAAACTTCAAGCTGAGTCTCATATAGCTTTCTAATCTGAGGGCCAGCATATCTTTCATGTGCACGGGAGCCAGTAAGACGGTACAGCTCCAATCCTCCTCCAACAGCCTCTTCAATTTTCTTGCACTGGTCAGTTGAACTACTATCCATCCATATTGGTGACTCTTTCAAGGAGAGAGCCTCACTAAGCTGATCAACCAATGGTTTCTGAGCATCTAAAGACGATAACAATTGTGAACCGCCATTCTTCCAATACACACTACCGTGTTGCTGGGCACTACCAGAAATAGCTAACACCTTTCCCAAATCCAATTTGTCGGACAGCCTATGAAGCATTTGATCAAGAGCTTCAATCCACATCAATGGAGGTGAAACAATGCGGCCAGGGATCAATGGGTCACGATAGACTCCACCATTGGTATTGTAATGAGGCAAATCAGAGTCAAAATTGATGAATTCTGTGTACACAATTTTGAGATTGGCATCCAGTACAGTAGCCTTCAATGACCTAAACAACGAAGAGTTAGTATGAATTGAAAATGTCAATATGAAATTCCACAGTTTTAGCACCGAATCCTTGAAATGTTCACCCATCTTAACTATTATTTTCATCATAAGATCATCGATTTCCCCATATTCGAAACCAAAAAGGGAATTAACACTACTGCTAGAGTTTGAGACAAAACAAGTTCAGTTATTTAGAGATGCAAGTGGAACGATGAACTGTGCAATCTGCAATGATTTGATCTCGAGAGACTGAATGAATGGACTTGTATAACGGAGAAAGTAATCAAATTCGACAGTAGAATTGGAAATTAGGGATAGAAGAAAGATCATCACTTACTGGGTAGAATTGTCAAATCCAAGAAATAGAGCGTCATGGGGAAGTGTGGAATCATCCATTGAATTGCTAGTACGAGAAGCTGACGAAGATCTCAAGAGACGGAGAAACCATAGAGGAGCTTCGATGACTTCAATGGTAAGCTGAGAATGAGAAAATTTTTCACTGTCTTGGAAATAACCAAAACATGAATAAGCAACGAGTAAATGCATCATAAAAATAGCCGTTATGGTTTCAGGTTTGGTCCGAAAATGAAAATAAAAAAATAAAAAAATCTAGTCCACTTACGTTTCATTCCTAAAATTAACATCTTTCTCATTTTCAACGCAAAATGTATTTATTTTTTCTATAAGACAGAATGTACAAATAATGATTCTAAAGTTTTTAATGAACAAAGAGTATATATAAATATTTATATTCATTTACATATAACTTTAAATTTTGGGGGATTTATAATCTGGTAAATGTCCCTTTCGATAAAAATTTGGGATGACATAAAATGATGATATGCATGATGTTTTCATCATTATCTGCAGGCAGCAACAGTACAACACAACATAGATGCTTCTAATCACTCAAATCAACATTGTGTTGTTGTTGGTGTTGTATCCTTTTCAAAGTTGTGTCCTTTGTAGCACAGCCAACCATCTCAAAGGTGCACACTTGGTTTTACTAACCACTAATCTCTGAAAGTGATTGTTGATAGGCTAGTTTTCATCGATTTGGATTTTTCATGGTGGATAGATGATGCCAATTTGCTTCCGTTTCTTCGTGCTTCTCCCTCAAGTATCAACCTTTTTTTTGTCCCATTCGGTTCTCGATTTCGTGAGAGTTTTTTGATAATTCCCTTTGAATGTGTTAGGTCTATGTCAATCCCAGAAATAACCATAAACTCTAATAAGATGGTTATACGAGTTGATTATTGATATGATCAAGTTTGACCATGGTTTATAATCAAAATGAACTTTACATTGTGTTTGCACGTGGCTCATTTAGTAAGTGAAAAGTTCAAGCAAAGACCGAATAATTCGTTTCATATGACGGTTTTATTAAACCATACAGTAGTTCATCAAGCTTATGTAATAGGCTCGTTATCATCATGTAATCGATGTGAAATAGTTTTCAAACGACTTGCTCAAGTATGCACAACTACCTAGATTAATTAACACTAGTTGTCGTGCCATAAGGCCAACAAATCCAGTAGACTAGAAAATGATTGCACCGAAACATGGGTCAATGTAATATGGAGTTTAGAAATCTAAAACTGAACATACAAGTGTTAGGTTCAAACACATGCGGGAATAGGAGTGGTGTTGTGATGTCTTCGACCTAGACCTGATCATCTCCGAACGGTACACCCATCAGGAAAAACGGGTGAGTGTGAACATAGAACAAGGTCTGATTGGGAAAAAATTGTCCAACCCGTCCGGGTATGATCCAGATTGGGCTAAAAGCCCGGCATGTCAGCCCGTATATAATATATATTAGATATAGTTATAATATTACATATAATTATAAAACATTTAACATAATTATAATAAATTTATTATATATTACTGATAACATGATTTATCGACTTGTTTTAGTCATGCATTTAGGTAGATTTTCCCTTTCCGCATTCATGTTTTAGCCTTAGTTTGTGTCATTTATGCTTGTTTGGTTCTACTTTGTAAGAATAGATGTACACACACTATTTGTGGCTTTGTAGGTAATTTGACACATTTTGGAGCTAATACGACATATTTGAGGACCAAGCCTCGAAGTGGATACATTAGAGCAAGCATACGTGCACGAGAAATGGCTAGGAATCAAGCTAGAACGACTAGAGCCAATCTCGGCCGAGATCAGAAGACATCAGACCGAGATCATGCACTTCGGTCGAGCTGGGAGCTACTGTTGTAAAATCTCGGCCTCCATCTCGGCCTTGATCTCGGGTGACTTGACCGAGATGTCCATGATGCTGAAGTACGAATTCGAAATCTTGGCCCCGACGATGACCCATCTCAACCGAGATCCAAACCGAGATTCTTCCCTGAGCGTCTTATTTTATTTACGGGCTATTTCCTTTTAGGTTCAATGTCTTTTAGCTAGGTTTTTGTGTATAAAAGGAAGTCTTTGATTCATTTCAAGGTGTGCTGGGATTCACCCAGAGTTTACCCTAGAAGGGAGGAGCCCTCTCCTACCCTATCCTTCTTCTTCACCATTTGTTCTTCACAATTTAGTTAGTTTAGATTAAAGTTGGAAACTTTTGCATTCAGAATTACTGGAAGACATTGTTGGAATCAAGATTTCATTGAAGTTGAGTTCTTTCTTTCCCTTTTATCATTTAGTTGTTAATTTTGATATGATTGTTATTGGCTAAAACTTTGTAGTTCCAAGGTTGATAGAGATTTATTTATGCCTTGGATTATGATGGATTAAATTGTGCTTAGAATTGGCTTTGAATAGCTTTGAAATCCTTATGAACGACTTGGACTTGAATATAGATTAGAACCTTCTAAGCTAGCAACCCAAGTTGAAATTGAGACTTATCCGGTGATATTTCTCTCAGATATATAAGTGATTAACCATAGGTAATAGAGGTGAAACCTTTATTGGTATGAATGTGCTTGATTCCTTCCTCTCTAAGTTGGGTAGTTCCTGGGACTTACCCGGTAAAGGGTTACTTGATCCTTAGTTAGATAATCTGGTTTGTAGTGAATTTTCACCCTCTTTACCTTGAGACTTACCCGGTAATAGGTAGTTAGGATTGAAACGAGATCTTGAGACTTACCCGGTAATAGATCATTAGCCTAGAAACGTTCATCCCTGTTGCTTTTCTACCATATATCCCTATGAGTCGTCTTGAGTCCTTATGCCATAAACAATGACCTTGAACCCTTGAAAATCCATTTTCTTTCCTTAAATTAGATTATCTTTTCTTTTATTCGCTTTTGTAAAATTGTTTTCGATCAAAGGTGACATTCGATTGCGAACGCCAAAAACCCTATATATATATATGGGTCAAACATCTTTCTATGTAGGGGATAGGAACATCTGAGCCGTTTGATTAATAACCCACCATAAGGATTCATAGGTGTGAAACAATGAGTTAAGATTAGAAAATCAACTTTCAATAAATAGATAATCAAATATGAAAACATAATTATACTCTTAAAGTATTTCGAGCAAAATATAAATATTTCGACCTTAATTGTATTGCTTAAAGAATTTCGAATGCATTATAATCAAACTCAAGCGAAATGTAATAAATTCGATCGTAATGGACTTGTAAATTAGACGTAGCTTGATAATGATTCCGGTCGAAATGTATTCATTCCAGTCGTAATTAATACATTTCGATCAAAATGTATTAATTTTGGTCGTTAAGTATACTTTGGAGCCTAAATTGGATGTTTAATTTCAATCAAAATGTATTCATTCTGGTCAAAATGTATTCATTCCAAAGTATACATTTCGACCATAATGAATACATTTTGACCGGAATGAACACATCTAAACCTGAATGAATACATTTTGACCGAAATGTATACTTTGGAACGTAACATGCGATGCTAAACAAGTTAAGTTAATATTTCGCCAAATATTTTCTAAACCTTTTCTTGTTTAATCACAAATAGAAGACGTTCATTTTGTTCAATTGTACGGCTACCCTTTACACAAGAATAAGTTCCTACTCGATCATCTAAATTTATCAAACGCGTCAATAATACTTTTTAGAAAATCAAAATCTAAAAATTCATTCCAAAACTATGAGCAAAAATCGCAACGATCAATGTACTACAACTACGTACCACTACAATACTCTAATATTTTTAAGCACGTAATAAGAAACAGAACATTTGTCTGTAAAACGAACAAGAAATCCATTGTTGGGTCATGTACGTATTGGAGAAAGTCTTGAACAGTAGAGTTAGATAGCCTGTTGATCGATAAGTACGTGTAGGACTTTAGCTGAAAAGAATAAAGAAAGGCAGAGATATCATATTCTATTGAAAGAAAAGATGCATATATGGGGATGATAATCAGAATTTTGGACAAATATGATGAGAAGAGTTCAAAGAAGCGAACATATTCTCTTGCCAAAGTTGAGTTTCTTAGCATGTTGATCGATAAGTAGGTATATATTAGAAGAATAAAGAAGATTACGATATTATATTTTAAGGAGAAAAAAATACGGTGATTTGTTCAAAAAAAAATTTGATTTTAACTCGTTCACTTTTCAAACAAAATGCATATAAATACATAATAAAATTAGGTTAAAACTTAACGCGTCGTGTCTGAACATGTTAAAGTTAGACTCCTTCAGACATAGTAAGTTTGTTGGACTCTTATATATATTAATCGATCTATTCGACTCATACGTTAACTTTCTAAACGAGTTGAACACTTTAACTTTCTAAACGAGTTAAATGTAAACACATTTTAAAGTTTGTTCCGATCAAGGTGGACTTGATTTTGTTAAATTCTCCGTTTTGAGTGGTCAATTTGTGAAAGTAGTTTCAGGCATTTCGTGTAGCTTTTTTATCGGGGAATGTGGACACGTTCAAGTATGGGATAATGTTTATTTTGGATAGAGACAATCAAACTATCAAGCTTATAAACACATGTTAATAAAAATGATATAAATAATTAGGATAAGACCATGATGAGTATAATTGATATGATTCTTCATATTTGGATTAAAGTAGGTGATAATTGATTATATAGAAAATTAATGGAGATAAGTGCATTACATATTTTTTTTTAAATAGGCATAAGTAATAGTAAGTACAATTATGCTTCTTATATTTGCTGTTAATAAGTGTATTAATATATGGATTAAATTCATAATTCGCAATAATGTTAGTGTGTTGAATCTAGATATATTAATTTATATTAATAAAACATTGACATATCACATATACACTAGGTTGGAGAGAGGAGACACCAAGGACGATTCTTGCTACAGGGTTTGTAATGAGTTCAAACACTTGTTTCCAAGATTACCCTCTAAAGTTTTTAATTTTTAATACGAAAGTGGTTAACCTGAACTATTTCCTAAAGATAGTCGATCGTAAAGCATTCTTACGAACGAGAATTCGGAGTTCGGGATTGTCAAAAAAATTGATATTAGCTGTCGAGCTTTTCAAATGGATCTAACGTTCAACAACACAATTGATTTCTTTGAAAAAATGCATAATGTAGACTTCGTCAAAGAAACGAAGGTTAACCTCCAAAGTTAATATATACTACCTCTGTTTCATTATAATTGTCCATTTAGACTCAAATAAATTTTTTAAATAATTGTCCATAAAAATTCATTTAATGTCAAAACTTTCTAAAAACAAAAATTATACTTTTTTTTTTAAAAGGAGGTTTGGTACCCTCCGCACATCTAGACGCACATTCCCTATATAAAAGCAAATACTAAGTAGTCCTCACACGAGAGATAACCTGACCCCTTACCTCAACAAATAAAAGGTTCATAACATCCTCGAGAGGGTCAAACAATACAAATAAGCCAAAAGGCAAGTTATAAGCAAAAGTAGCTAAAAAAATCTGCACATTTGTTCGCCTCGTGGTAGATATGCCGGAACTGGATAATCCAATCCCTTTGTAAAAAGTTATGACAACGACGTGTCAGACTAGAGAGAGGATGGTGGTGATGAGGAGCCTTCGTCAGAAGCGTAATTACCAGCTGACAATCAAATCTAGAATCACCCTATGGTAACTACACTTCCAGACAATCTCAAAACCATGTAGATCACCCCATAATTCAGCCATAGGAATACGACATGATCTAAGATTGACTCCAAACCCATGCGCCACTTTCTTTTTTAGTTTCTAGTTTAAAACTTCTTAATATGTGTGAAAAATGTTGGATGGACAAATATTTTGAAACTAAAAGAGACCTATACAAGGATTTATGCACTTATTTGTTTGTTGATGTTGGTTGCATTCTGATGTAAGAAAAGTAGTGTATATTTATGTAGGAAAAAAAATTGGTAGAAGGAGATCGGACATCCTCCGTATACCATTAAAAAATCCATTAGGGCTCGTTTGGTATCGATAGGAATCATTCCCGGTAACGGAATGATTTCGAATCAATCAAAAACTATGTTTGTGTAGAGGTCTTTTTACACATAAAAGTGATCTAATCATTGCCATTTTTATTCATTTCACTTAACCGATTTCATTCCGTTTTCATTCTATCACTCCAACCAAACGGGCACTTATCATATATATATATATATATATATAAAAATAGGAGTAGCACTCCTTGCCACGTGTCACGCAGAAAAATACTCACTGCCACGTGTCATTTTAGCATTTAACCACAACCCACCAAAATATTAATTAAGTTTATTCATTATAAAATTATTGAACGAAATATTAAAATCAAATCTTAATTAAATTCATCCCTTCCAAACACCTTTTTTGTTACTTGAGATATGTATAACATATTAGAATCACACCCATAACAAATTTTAGCAGTACAAAAAAAAATTAATTAATTAAATCCACTTTTAACAATTAAATGTTACGGTTTCCATCCCTTCTAATCACCTTTTTTTGTTACCTGAGATTGTGTTATTTCTTAAATTAATTTATATATAACAAATAATTTAACACCATATGTTACCAATGTACTATTTTTATTAATATATGAATCATTGTAATAAGGGGGAGAAAATTCAAAATATAACTTATTATACGGTTAGATATTTTATTAATGTATTATATAATATTATAGGTAAAGTGTATAAATATTTATTGCTTATTATCTACTCTATCTAATGACAAAAAAATAGTTTATATATAATCCCTTAAAAAATATAATAACAAATAATATTTTTATTAAAATCTCGTGCAAGGTACGGATAATACACTAGTTCTAATTTGGGCGCGAAGTGAATTAGTTGAGCAGGTAAGACATACTTGCAATTTGAACGTGCATCAACAGACAACATAGTTTAAGGTAATTAACCATTCCAATAATAATGGGAAAGGGGACTATTTCCACCTGAATGATTTCTCTTTTTTCAAAAATGTAAAATGAAGAAGCTCACGCGTAAAAACATTAGTGTAAAAGATAATCAGTAGTAAAATAAGAGTCAAACTCTTGAAGACGAACGTGACCCGAATTTTAAGCACGTTACGTACACTTATCAAGTAAGTGTAATAATTTCTTATTTGCTCCTTTCCACACTCAACAAACACGGACATAAAAGGCTTTTCAATTCATCTTAAGGTCGTTTTAGGTTCATTTAACGTGATTGTATAAAATTATATAAATTTAGAATGCTCCTGTAATTCTAGTAATTGAGTAAAACGAGGTTGATATTTTTTAGGCTTTAGCGTGAAAAGTACAGAGCGAGCAACGTCTTGTTCGACCTTTAGCTTACTCTTGTTTGAGTTGTTCTGCTTGCACATGAAAAGTAAGGTTTCTAGAGCTTTTCACAAGCACTCCTCTTAGTGCTCTAGCGACCATCGTTCCCTCTTGTGTCAAGTTGTACGAAAGAGTTCTAAGATCTCGGCTATCGGCTATGTGATAGGGTCATCGCGTGCCTGTTGTGTAACACCCCAAATCCGCGGGACTCGGGATGCTACGGGCGAGACCTCACAATGGGTCCCGACCCTTAGCTTGACAACAATTTCACCGGACCTTTCCAACAAGGCACAAATAAAGGCGAAACTCGAAACGTTTTTAATGTATGAGAAAACCGGAATGTAAAGACTACAAAGTGGAAACTCAGCCGAGTCCTCAAAACAACATAACTCCAAGAAGAACCACAACCGTACAACATAAACCCACAACGAAACACAACCCAAAAACGTTCCCGTCCTATAATGTACGAAGACCCCGGTTGTCCACTCCTCCACCTCACTCGGCGGCGTCCCTAACCTGCAAGGCATCTACAACCACGGTTTAAAACCGTTAGCTCATATTCAAAGCATTAGAAAAGAGGTGAAGGCACAAACACATACATATCACACAACATAAAACACGCAAGTCCGGTTTATTATCTTTTTATTATTAAGTCATATCTCGTTCTAATTCAACTTCGGTTTGTGACACGAGACCACCGTGGTCTCGCCTCGGTCCCTACTTACCGGCAAAGCATGGTACGGATGCACCCGACCATCTAACCCGCCGGGCTAGTCGCCGAGAACCTCCTAGACTTCCCGCAGGGCTAGGCAGATGATGTCACCGCCCGTTATCATACACTTGGGCCAAAATATATAAGGTCGGTGGTCCTATTTACCGGTTTAGTTGTTATAACAAGAACATAAACACACACCACCAGACACACATCAATGCTAATACGTAAAATACGAGCTAAGTAAGTCCGGAGACTTACCTCGTCACCAAACCCAAGTCACCACACTCTTGCTTCCTTAAGGAGGAAGCCCACAACCTGCTCACAAGAGATATGCACATCAATACATACTCACTCTCAAGAAGTCTTAGACTTCACTCTAGTGATCTATGCAAGATCACCTAACCCTCAAGCTAGGAATGCATCCTAGGTCTCAAGTACTCATCACACTCTCCACACATGAAACAACCCACAACAGTTCATAATCTCACAAGATATTAATCCTCAACCAAAGAGGCGCAAGCTAGCCTAGAAGGTCCATCATGCTCACATGTTCATATCCATCAATTACATCGAGCCTTAGGGGCTCCTAGGTTCATAACCACTAAGTGTCATCTCACACTACTCTAGATCCATCCTAGGCATGCTACTAACATGATACAACTACAAAGCTAAGGAATGAACGAAGGGGAAGGGAGGAGAGAAACCTACTGTCGAAGAAACGCATCTGCGGAGTCAAGCAGGCGCCCCGGCGGAGCAGACGCCGCCCCTGCGGAAGGCTGGTGCCGCCCCTGCAGCCCTCTGGCGGAGCAGGAACCGTCCTTGCGGTGGCAGGAGCCGCCCCTGCAGCGGTTTGGGCCGCCCCTGCGGCTGTGGTTAGTCGCACCTACGGCGTCCGGCGTCCTGAAGCCCGGAGCCGCCTCCGCGGCGTGCCGCGCCGCCCCTGCGGCAGTGCTGGCCGCACCTGCGGCGGGCCGCTCCCGCGGTCGTGATGATCCGCCCCCGCGGTTACGCTGCAGAAGCTCGTCTTCTTCATCTCGATCGTGGATACTTGGCTCTAATGTCCTCCTTTTCTTGTTGGGTCTTCTCCAAACGCCAACCAATGGTCCTAGACTCCTCTCCACGCCCTAATCGAGCTAAGAACACATGCATGCAAAGATTTGAGCAAAAACTTCTCAAGATCTTCATCCATGGCCATGGATGAAGGAGGGAAGAAGAAAAGGATGATCAGCTAAAGAAGAGAGGGGAGGGAGAGGAATGAGCTTACCACAACATATCTGGAACCTCTCTAAGCTGTCCACAGTCCAAGAGTTGCAAGGGATTCAATCACAATGGAGAAAGAGCAAAGAGAGCCAAGAGAGGAAGAGGGAGATGGGAAAAGAACGTGAAAGAGAAGAGATGAGAGAGAGAGAGGGGACAAGGGCTACAATGTAGGGAGGGGAGCTGACCTCTTGTCACATCACCACGGAACGAGGGGTCGAAAATGACCCCTTGTCACTTTGACTCGGAACGAAGGGTCGGAAAGCGGGAAAAAAGGAAAACGACGGGTCGGCTCGGAATTTTAGGAATAAATTCCGGCACTCGGCACCTCGTGCCTGCGAAAAGATCTATAAAACGCTCTAAGTCCGGAATAAAATTTCCGGACGTTACACGTTGTGCTTTAAAGTCGTCCTTAGGGTTCCCTTGATTATCCATCTATCGATCAATCCAACCATCGGATCATCTTTTTTTCACATCTTTTAGCGTCTTCCTAACTAGTTTTCTTGGTGTCGAAAGATCGGGTCATCCAATACGACTAACCATGTATCACTTAATCTCATTTTATGCTTTCTAATGATTCGACAATGGCTCGGTTTTGACTAAGAGCTCATTTTGAGGATTTTTTAATCGTTTTAAGCTCATATATGCTTCTCAAATCCCACCTGCAACTCTAACTCACACCAACAAGGAATATAAACATCCAATAGACAAATATAATTCATGATAGAATAAATAGATGCCCAATTCATACAATTCTAATTCTAAACTAAGATTAAAATCATTTAAAAACTAACATGAAAACATGATATAAGAAGACTAATTAGTATTTGAGTGACCAAAGTGTCTATATCAATCCCACATACATTATCACATAATTATTATCCAAGTAAACCCATCAAACTTTGGACTAAAAAACAACAAACAAATTATAAATAGTTGTAGACATTACCTAGGTAAACTTGCATGGTCCATGAAAATCAATCAACACGCAAACACTCAATTCATAAGCATTTCCAAGGGGATGAAACAAAGAATAGAGAGTATATATGACTCCCACCAACCAGTTATGTGGTAATGGGTCACGCCTTTGTATTGAGAGCTCCTCAATCCAAACCCTCGTCGGCTTCTTCTTCAACGGATGTGCCGCCGCTGCCTCCACCAGTTTTATAGACTGGGGCGGCACACCCTCTTTTTTGTTACTATAATCGAACAACCAATTAAAAGTTTTTTTTTGAAAAAAAATGATTGGTCACGTTGGTAATATGGAATATGGGACAATATATGGGCAAGAAATTTTGAATTATATTGTTTTAGGAGGGACAAAAGTCAAAGTCCGTTTATCAGGTTGGATTTGATTCGAGTCCAACTGTCTAATCTTTATTAGTGTTCGAGTTCAACCGGTACCTTTATTTTAATTATTTAGTCATTTTTAATATAAATTTATTTAAACTATGATCTATGTTATTCAATATATATGAAATTTATAAATATGTCAAATATATTATAATTGTATAAAATAATATATCATTTAATATATAATTCTATTTTAACCGGGTCATACATGCGTTGCGGTTAGGATTTTTAACTTGATCCAATATAGCTAGGTAGGCGGAGCTGCGAACCGACTTTTCGGTCTATCGGACTTTGTCCCATGTCTATACCCACCCGAACGGGTTGTTCAGACTTAATTGGCTAGAGTTAAATGGTCACGGATTACACCTCTCTATTTATTAACCTGCCTTATAGGAAACTTTTCTTTCGGTCCAAATTAAGCAGTTTAGCATTGTAAACAACTGCTTTTCAATACGTTGGGCGCCTAATTTTATTAACTTATACATATATATAAAAAAAAGTATTTGTATAATAAACAACATAGTATTTTATTGTAAATAATTATCATTTCCAAAATTGCCCACCAACTACCAAACTTTTGGTACTTACAAAGTCAGCAGTCACTGCTGGATTTCCTTAAATTTAAGTCAAAATGTCGTTTTAGTATCTTTTCTTAATGGAACCAATAACGTTCAACAACAAAATATATTTTTTAAAAATCATAAATTTCAACTTAATTTAGAACATTTAAAAAAGACCCGTTTGATTTTAATTTCGGAAACGAAAATGGAATATAAACGAATCTAGTACATATATATACTCTTATTTATGAAATTTTTTGAACTCATTTATTGTGGTTTAAAAGTAATCGTAATAGAATTTGATTAGTTTTGATATTTTATAGGAAAATAAAATGGATGAAGCAAGTGCATTTTTGTATGAAGAGAAAATGAATAATTTCATGAATTAAATGTGGACTAGGTTTATTTTAATTTGTTTTCGGAGTTAAACCTAAACGAAGAAAAATAAAATAAAATAAAATTTCAATTACTCCTCGATCTAATATACAAGACATTTTAACCTTTAGAATCTAATATACAAGACATATTGCATGTCACTAATTATACACTTGTTGATTTATTTTACTTTTAAGTGATTGGTTGTGAAAGATGTCAATAATCAAGGAGGAAATGGATAAATAGGCCCTTTTCACAAATTTGTGTAGTAATAAGGTCCATAATTAATTATGCATATAAAAGGCCCTTATAATTTTTCAGAAAAAAATTAAATAGGAAATTATATAAAATTATGACAATTATGCCCCTTCTCTCCCATTATATATGGATGTTGCTAATAAATCAGTTATCACGATCTAAATATTCCAAAAATAAAGATTGTGTAATTATTGATTGTGTATCTAGATAAATTGTGTAATATATAAAAAAAATATATGTAATCAACCATGTGTTGTGTATTTAAGAATTTGTTTATGAAATTGTGTAATTGTCGAATAAAAGACAAATATGTGTAATCATGAGAAGGTTCGAACAAATACATAAATGGTGTATAATTTGTACTTGTGTATTTAGGAAATTGTGTAATACATAAATACATAAAGACAAAATATGTAATCACAATGTGTTGTGTATGTACTGTTTGTGTAATCATGAGAAGGTTCGAACAAATACATAAATGGTGTATAATTTGTGCTTGTTTATTTAAGATGAACGACTATAACGAAGAAAAGCAGTTGTGAATCGCCGGAAGAAGGGGGAAGTCGACCGGAAGAAGGAAGAAGAAGATCGAAGAAGCTAACGAAGCCGCCGTCGGCAAGAATCGCCCTAGAAATCGCCAGGGGAGATGAAACGATTTTGACGGGATAAGACTGAGAAGATGCTGATGAGATTTTTTTCTTTTTGGGATATAAACAATATTTTTTTTATTAGTCAAAGATGCTCCAATTTTACAAAACTGTCACTCTAATTAATGTAGGTTTACCAATTTAACCCTTTAATTTTATCTTTAATTTTAATTAAAAAAATCAAGGGGCCTATTTTATTTTTGGTTTACCTAAAGGGTCATATTGCCCCATTTTTCTCGATAATTAACTATTGATATAATTAATAAATATGTAATATATTATTAAAAATCGTATTAGATGGTAGAATGTATTATACGAATTAATATTGAAGGGAAGAGATACTCTTTTTTCCGAATCAAAATTTAACTTTGGCACCCAAATCTTTAAATTCTTGCCATTCGGCAGCATTTAATTTCATTTTGCCTCTTTTAGCAAAATATATTGATCGCATTAGTTTTCCAAGACCATTGAGGGCCCCATGTATCCTTTCAAGACTGAATTCTTTCTCTAGAATGTCAATAAACTTTTTTTTTTAAGAATCTAATGTATAAAAAATACTTAGATAACTGGATTATCGAAAAAGCAAAAATTAAGATGGCGAACAACAAATATATTTACATAGCGATAATAGACGTGTCCATCGATCAATATGTAAATCGATCGTCAGATACAATAGGACTCGATCTTTTATAAGGACTCCTCTAACAAAAATGTCGCTACAAACACACAAGTCAAAGCATTCACCAAAATTAACTATTTAGAGTTTTAAGAGATTAAAAAAAATAAATTTTCAACCTTTAAATGGATAAATAAAATACTCTATCTAATTAATTAAAAATAATATAAATAAATAGCCCATCCTAATTTTTTTGGACATTTGTGTAATAAAAAAAAACGTGGTTTCTAAACGTATCGGTAAAAATTGCTATTTAACACCGTAACTACGCACTTGGGGTGCGTAGTTGTAGTTAATATTACAAAAAAAAATAATAATAATTTTTTTTTTCGGACTCCAACTACGCACCCCATATGCGTAGTTGAGAACAAGTCAACTACGCACGCGAAGTGCGTAGTTACGGTGATAAATAACGATTTTCGCCGGTACGTCTAATAATCCCCAAAAAAAATTTTATCATAATTTTTCTTAGGCAGATAACAAGATGTACCGCCAAACCTTTCTGAATATGAAACCCGATTCTCCTAAACACTATATCTGAAGACTTATGTGACACAACATTACTATGCAGATCTGTTGCACCCTTGAGAACCTCGACGGTATCGGGCGCAAGAAAACCAAAAGTATAAAAAACAAACGGAAGAAACACATGTTGGTTTTCAATACAAGCTTTTTTCATGCTTAGTCATCTTTGTAGAGGCCGCGTTAAGGGCCGTCTTACCCACCACAAAAGGCCCGTTACCCAAACCAACCAAATAAAAGACTCTTGTCAAATCAATACAAGTATGTTTTTCACTACCCATCCAAACACTAGCACATATGTCCGCCTTAATGTAGACCTTCCTTCGCACGGATCAACCAAGAAGGATACAAGCGCATCTTTCTTAGCCGCTCTCTTAAACACGTCACATAAATCATCATGAACCAGATCGTGCCTATATTTGAAGCCGGGTAGTTCTTTACAATGAACCGCATGCTCTCCAAAGACATCTAAAACGCTCCGACAATTAGGCATAGGACAAAACGCATCAGACGGGAACAAAAGAATCATAAGGCAATACTTGAGGATCGTGCGGTACTCAACAAGAGACATACACTGTTCAAGTCCATCAATAAGTATGACAAGAAGAAAATCTTGGTTATGCTCTGCGTGTGGACACTTAAAAACCGTTCTTTGTCGAGGGGTCAAATCAAAAGTTGTTTTCATTGCTTGTATTGTCTTACCGAAAAGAGCATTCGTCAAACACGTGTTGGGCTTTAGGTGTGACGGTGCTTTTGACAGTAAAATTAAAAAAAATCGTAACTAGAAATTAAAGCTGAAAGATTGCCCAAATCTCTAAAAAGACTCAAAGTTCATATCAACAATTCTACTGCCCCGTAAAATGTGGTCTTAAAGAGTACAAACTTAGTTCTTTTTACGTTCATATTTATAAATCATAATAAAATAATAAAATCATTTTGTAAGGCTAAAATTTATCGACCAACATTCATATTTCTCAAGAGTCAACATTCAAATTTTGTTTTATTAACTCATTTCTTATCTTTTTCATATGAAGTCATGCAGGCCTACAAAAGTAACAAAATACATTAATTTAATAATTGCATTTAGATTTTTTTTTTTTTGGATTGCATTTGGATTCTGACTTATGTGTAAATCTGATCGTGGGATTTTTATTTATTATTGAAAATAGAGATTGTTTCTTATACGGAATTTTTTTTAAAAAAAGGAGAATATTGAAAATAAAAAGTTTAAAATATTTGATAATAACAATAATAAGTAGATAAATATGTTGTTAAATAGTTTAAAGAATACCTTTTTTTCCTCCATAAATACTACCAATACTCATCTTGATAAATTTTATTATATTTAACTTAAACATAGTAATTTTACTGTCAAGAACACCGTTTCCCTAAAACCAAATATATTTTGGTCTTTTCAGTAAGACATTGCAAACGATAAGAGAGACTTTGATATGACCTAAGACATAAAGCGATTTTTAAGATTTGCGTCAGTGCATAGTCAAGACTTCCTTCTTGCCATACCCATTGAGGGACTTGGACAGTGGATGTCTCCAATTGAGTATTGCACGATACTTAAAAATCGTCTTTTGATTTCTTTTGTTTCTAGTTGATACGATTTGTCTTATGCCCTATTGTCAAAGTACTTTGGATGTTTTTGGGGAGCATGCGGTTCATTGTAAAGAACTTTTTATTTTCAAATATATGCATGATATGGTTCGTGATGTTTTACGTTAAAAAGACGGAAAAGAAAGTAGAAGGAATGGGTTCATCCAAGCGCCCTTCGCCTTCGACTTGAAATAAGCCAACACCCTTAGGTTATGGGTTATGGTTTTGGTCCTTGTACAGAGGCGACGAGGGGTGCTAACTTTGCCACCTAACCCAACGGGTCGGGGATGGCCGGCCATAGGTTCGATTACTGCCACCTTGACATGTTTAGGAGAGTAGGAGTTTCCACTAAGAAGGAGGCGCTTGTGACTTCTTAACCGATCCGCGTGAAGGGGGATCTACGTTGAGGCTAGCGGATGTGTTAGTGTTTGGATGAGTCGGTGACAAACATGCTTGTATTGATTTGACGGGGGTTTCTCATTTGGCTTGTTTGAGTGTCAAGCCTTTTGTCGTGGGTAAGGCGGCCCTCAACTCAGTCTATGCGAAGGTGGTTAAGCATGAGAGGACTTGTGTCGAAAACCAACATGTGTTTCTTCTTTCGCTTTTGACACGTTTGATTTTCTTGTGCCCGATGCCGTCGAGATTATCAAGAGGGTGCAACGGATCTTGCATGGTAATGTTGTATCTCCTAGATCTTCAAACGTAGTTTTAAGGAGAATCGATTTTGCTATCCAAAAAGGGTTGACGGCCTTCTAGCTCGATGTAAATAAAGTTAATTTAATTAAGAAAAAGTAAAATAGAATTGCGATAATTTTGTTGTAATTGTAGAAACATAAATGAATATATAATGTAGTCAATATTTATGACATTATTCATTTATAAAAACAATTTTAAAAATTTTATTTACATTCTCAAATTTTTTTTTTCAATTTCATTTAATTATAAAATTTCTAAATTCACCTAGTTTTACTCCATTTGATTGTCAAATAATAACAAATAACTATATATGACCAAGATTTAATTTCGTTGACTTTTTAGTATGGATCAATGTAATGGACTAATAGTATTACATTTGTAAAAGTAGGACATTTTTTGTAAATTTCTGAAAGAGTGGGTAATTTGGGTATTTCTTAATTCATGTATTACCCAGCTACTCTATCTAATATCTATATATATATGCACACGCTCCTCTCCCTTCCTCATCACACACCACACCTCCAAAACAAAAAGATTTTACCAAATGGCGAGAGAGAACCACCGACGCAACACCATGTCCATCGAACAAGGCCATCCAAATCCCGATTTCCACAACGACGTCGATGACGACGGCCGTAAAAAACGAACTGGTAACCAACAATCTCAGATTCAATCTCTCTTCGTTACTTTTTATTCTGTTTACCAAACGATGAAACGAAATATACATCGTACAGGAACGGCGCTAACGGCGAGCGCTCACATCATAACGGCGGTTATCGGCTCCGGCGTTTTATCGCTAGCTTGGGCGATTGCGCAGTTAGGTTGGGTGGTGGGTCCCATCGTGCTCATGGCGTTTTCCTTCATAACATATTTCGCCTCGACTTTGTTGGCTGACTGTTATAGATCCCCTGACCCCGTCACCGGAAAACGGAACTATACCTACTCTGACGTCGTCCGTTCCTACTTAGGTAACAAATAAAATAAAATAAAAAAAATATTTTATAATCTTCTATTTTCTGTATATAATGTAATAAAAAACTAATTTTCTGTAAAATTGTGAATTTTGTAAGGGTAATTAAGTAATTAGGTGTGTTCTTTGTATAATTTGACAGGAGGAAGAAAAGTCCAGCTATGTGCTCTTGCTCAGTATGGTAACTTGGTAGGAATTACCATTGGGTACACAATTACAGCTTCGATTAGCATGGTGTAAGTAAATTCAACCCCTTAGGCCTTATCCCAATTTTTAACATAATCTGTATCTTGAATTAATAAAAATGACTGAACTTTTTTATTATTTTGTTTTAACAGCGCGGTAAAACGGTCAAACTGTTTTCACAAACGCGGACACGATGTAAAATGCGAGACATCAAATTACCCTTTCATGTCAATATTTGCTGTAATACAAATCTTGCTGAGTCAAATCCCAAATTTTCACGATCTCTCTTGGCTATCCATTGTGGCGGCTGTTATGTCCTTCGCCTATTCATCCATTGGGCTTGGCCTTTCCATCGCCAAAGTTGCAGGTAATATTTTAAATAAAATATTCCATATACTACAAATCTGATCTTATTTTGTCAGTTTTTAATATATAATATTGGCAAAATATGAAGGTGGGGGTTTGCATGCTCGGACAAGTTTAACTGGGCTGGAGGTTGGGGTCGACGTGTCAGGCCAAGAGAAAGTGTGGAGGACATTTCAGGCAATTGGGGATATTGCTTTTGCATATGCTTACTCTACCGTCCTCATCGAAATCCAGGTTTGTTTTTCCCCCCCCCCCCCCCACCCCCAACAAATTTATCTTCTTTTTTTTTCTTTACCCTCACTATTTACCCATCATTTTTATTTATTATTATAAATAATAATAAATAAATTACTTGGTAAATAAAACTATATATTTATAGAAAATATGAATGTCTACTGAAAACTATGTAATATTTAGTTGGATTCTCTAGAAAGCAAGTGATTCAATGTGATTAATCTAGATAAAGATTATAAAAATTTAATTCCAATAGAAATTCAATACCAAACCTAAAATAAACCATGTAGATTTAGATATGTCAATCTATAACTAATTTTAAAAAATTTGAATTAAATTAGAGCAAAATAAAGTGTTTGAGTTGATTAGAAGAGAATCACATCACAATTAGTATAATATGGTGACAAGATATGTTCTTGGTCATGACTCATAAATAATGAGTTGGAATCTTACTAAAAATATGAATTATTAATATAATTATAGTTGTCCTGTGAGATTAATTAGGATTGTATTAGACTGAATATGTGTAAGATGCATGTGATTGAAATGTGTGCCTTTGAATCAACCATTAATGTGTTTTTGATAGCTGGAGGGTCGTCAATCGTATCTGCACCTACCAGTAATATAATTTAAGTTAAATACGTACACCTTATGACCCTTGTCGTCTACATTCACTAGCTAACGTTTCTAGTCTTTATCCTTACCTCTAATATTATAAGTCGGTCCCATTCCATGTACATAAGTTTCAATAATTCATGCCCATAATAGTCTATCATCGGTAGATTTTGGTCATTTTGCAATTATTTAAATAAAATAAAGGTTAAAAATAAGGAAATATATAGGACAGTCCAACACATAAGGAACTAATGGGGTGGGTTTGAAGTCCATATTGGAGGCCTGGGGAAAGATACACTGCGATACTGAACACCGCTACCAGTAGATTTCATCTGTTATGTATAGGGCAATAAATAGTATAGAACAAAATTTGAAAGCCAGTTTGACCACGTATCTCTCCCATTGCTGTCGTAACTCCTGACTCGATATACTTAACTTAAATTGTACACGACTTCCCTGCTTGGCTTTTACTGCCCCGCTATTTATTACCGACTTATATACTAGGTCAGTTATCCTTTATTATCGATGTCTTATCCTCCGCAATAAGATTGTCCTAAGATTAACCAAAAATGTCCGGTTCCGGTCGAGTTGGATCTCGTGTAATGCTCATTGCTTTCACGAAATCAAAATCAAATGGACCATGGAATATTGTTTATTGGACCACAGAATATCGATCAAACAGTTTTGTGTAAGTAAGTAAGTAGTGATTTTCAGCCATTGAATGTGTATTTTGTATGCCCACACTCGTTTTCATCTTTCCCACAAAAGTAAAACCCTAAAAATAGCCCTCAAACCATAAATAATATCATCTTTTTTTTTTTTTTATGTCTTTCCTAATCCCTCGTTAATCAACGTTTATCTTTTCTTTTAATCATAGTTTCACGTCGTTTTCTGACTACAAAAACCCTAATTGACTCATTTGATTCCATTTAGACACCAATTGCTAATACTATATTTTACATTTGACCTTGTACACTTGTTGTTACGTCAAACCATGAGTCATGACCAAATACTTTTGTAGCGAATCGCCAACGCAAAATTTCAAACCCTTTGATTGTTTTTCTTTATCCTTTCCTTTTTACCCTCATACGTCATCCAACATGTTAGGTGTTTACATTTTCTTTATTGGTTGTCATTCACTTTGACTTCTTGAATCGTGTTTGCGGTTTATGTGTTATCTTTTAACTTTCTTTTTGCCGACCAATCTTTGTTTTCTTGCATCCTAGTCTATAATATAAAGGCTTCACACTTTGTCTTCTCTACCTATTTAGCTTAACACGTTAATTACGTAAGAATATTAGGCTATATTCTAATCATTGTTGTTTTGAATTGGATTTGAGCAAGAAACTTCCTTTATTTTAATTCATGAATTAAATATAGAGGTTATAAATTAAGTAAAATTTATCTAATTATCAATAATAATATAATATAGAATCTGTATTATTTTACAAAATGTTATCC
This sequence comes from Fagopyrum tataricum, assembly GCA_002319775.1. Lineage (NCBI taxonomy): Eukaryota > Viridiplantae > Streptophyta > Magnoliopsida > Caryophyllales > Polygonaceae > Fagopyrum > Fagopyrum tataricum. The sequence goes on along the minus strand of CM008280.1, from coordinate 51,519,821 downwards.
TATAAATAAAAATATGCTAAGACTTTTCAAACACACAAGTTAAAATACGGGATATGTGTAGAGATTTTGCTTTTGTCTCTATCGGGAAAGGCCCACTCTACCCACATGCTCTCGTGCCATGTGTTTTCATTATCATGGCCCACTAAGGATTCTCTCTACGTACAATATGGGCCCACTAACTATATGGGCTTTTATAATGCAGCCCATTGGGCTTTACAATAATTTCATCTTGTCACAGGACACACTGAAATCTAGTCCACCGGAGAACAAGGCGATGAAGACAGCTTCACTTGTAGGAGTCTCAACCACCACTCTGTTCTACGTGCTCTGCGGTTGTCTCGGATACGCCGCGTTTGGCAACGAAGCTCCCGGAAATTTCCTCACCGGCTTTGGCTTCTACGAGCCCTTTTGGCTCGTCGACTTCGCCAACGTCGCAATTGCGATCCACTTGATTGGTGCCTACCAGGTACGTAATAAATGATCTCACATTGATTATAAAGTGATAACGAGCTTAATATATAAACATATTATGTTTGTTAGGTGTTTTGTCAGCCGATATTCGCCTTTGTTGAGTCATGGTGCAAGAACAAGTGGTCTGATAGCCAGTTCATAACCGGAGAGCATCCGATCAACATTCCGTGCGTTGGAGTGTACCAATTTAACGCATTCCGCTTAATATGGAGGACAATGTACGTTATCATAACGGCTCTGATTGCAATGATCTTCCCATTCTTCAACGATTTCCTAGGGATGATTGGAGCCGCGGCATTTTGGCCACTGACGGTGTACTTCCCGATTGAGATGCACATTGTACAAAAGAAGATTCCAAAGTACTCGACGAGATGGGTGTGGCTAAAGGTTCTGAGTTACGCGTGTTTGCTCGTGTCGTTGGTGGCTGCTGTTGGGTCTATTCAAGGCTTGTTGATGTCTCTCAAAACTTTCAAGCCCTTCGCGACGGTTAATTGAAACATCCAAAGTGTAAATCGTAATAATTTGAATGTTTTTGTTCAAGTGACTCAACTTGTTCTTATGGAATGGATACATATTAGAAAACTGATCATGAGAGTTGAAATGCAACGTATGGGTAATTTCTTGTTTTTTTTTGGCTTTTCTTCTTTTGGTGTAATTTTGGATAATATAATGTCGAAAAAGTAGGTATGAATAGTATTTTTTGTCCGAATACGTTTGGTTCGTTTCCTAATTGGATGGACTTGAATTATTAGGACTAATCTAGCTCGATCCGAATATGTTTGGTTCATTTTTCTAATGGGATGGACTTGAATTATTACCTTAGTGTATGGACTTGAAGTTCATTATACAAGGATCGTATCGGTGACTTTCCGAGCACAATCCCAATGGACTCCGGTCATCCATAGTGTTGGAAAAGGAAGCATAAGCTTCGTAATCTTGTATTGTACTCATACCACAAAAATGACTATAGTTTGAATGAAAAATGGGGGTTTATAGGGGTTGTATAAAATGCATAAATTTAGATTAAATGGGAGAAATGTATCCCACATTGATAGTTTGGAAAAACAATGTATAATTTAGTTACTAGACATATGACATATTAAATGGGAGAAAGTTGCCCCACGTGATAGTTTGGATTCCATGGCGGGGTCATCAACATTTTTTCTTCATCTCGTTAATGTCTCGTAAGACTCTATCTATATAAAGGAAGCTCTCACGTGATCACGTCTCTTCCTACTTAACATCATAACATCCTCCTCTACTTCTTTTGTTTTCTACATCGAGTATGAGAGTACTCCACATGCTTCATGTTTTTTGGTTTTAGCTACACATCAAAAGGGTATATGCAGTTGTATCTTAGGATTCGGATCACTACGAAACCGGCATACTATAGAAGATTTTAAGGAAAAAGGTGCATCATCTTTACAAGAAATCGATCAGACTATCCATGACTTTAAGTCAATATATGTTTTGTCTGTAGTAAATTTGGTCCGACCTTGCTTTGATATGTTAGAAAAGAAAGATTATCGCTAAGGGTCTATTGTGTTTCATTTTAGGTGTTGGACTCATTTATCACACAATTAGAATAACTAGTGTTGATATACCTTGATTTGGGCTTATCTTTTGTTTGAGCCTTTTCTGTTTGGCTCAGTCTTATACTTTGTGCCCAAGTATAAACCTGTCAAGTATAAACCTAGGTTATGTTCCTATATATATTGTACGGTTCCCTTAGTGTCCTATCATCTGATTATCTATTAATCCGTTCATTTGTTAACCTGAATAATCTGCTTAATTTGGGATAACATAATTATCATCTATTTATCCTCTCATTTGTATTCTGAAACTCCTCAATAAAATCTCTTTGGAAAGTGAGCGTAGCCATTATTGGGTGAACCACTATAAACATGTGTGTGTTGTTTTTCTTGTTTGTTGAATTCCGTTCTTTCTCAATAATTCCGCACCACAAATTGGTATAAGAGCTTTGGGTTCTTTGATTTTCAATAATTTGGGAAAAGATGTTTTCTTTCAACATGGCGATCGACAAGTTCACAAGGAGGATCATTTTCAGTTTGTGGCAGATCAATAAGCGAGCCTTGCTAAAACAACAGGGCTTATGGGAGCCGCTATCAAGGAAGAAATCCAATTAAGAAAAGAGCAATGTTGTTGAGATAACCACTCAGGAGGATAAGGAGCATTCGACCATCATGTTGTGTCTCACAAATGATGTCTTATGCGAGGTTTCACATTAGGATACCGTAGTCAAACTATGGTTGAAGTTGGAGAGCCTCTACATGACAAAATTTCTCACCAACAAGTTGCTTTTAAAGCAACATCGACTGTTCAGCCTATGAATGCAGGAAGGTACACAACTTTGTGATCACTTAGATCAGATGAACACAATTCTTCTAGATTTGCGTAATATTGATGTTAAGATTGAGAACGAGGATATTACGTTGACTATGTTGGTATCTTTGTCGTCATCATATGAAAACGTTGTTCATTCATTTGTTGTTGGAAAAGATACTATTACTCTAGAAGACGTTAGTTCTGCCCTTCATTCAAGGGAATTACGCCACAAGGTGAATGAAAGCAGTGTTTGTAGGGATGGTCATGTATCTAGTCTATATACAAGCGGAGGCAAGGGTCAGAGAAGAAGGACAATAAGCTGCCTTTTTCAAAAGGTCCTTTGTGTGATAACATTTACAACTACTGTATGGAGAAAGGACATTGAAAGAACGATTGTCCTAAGAAGAAGAAACTGCAAGATTATGGTTTTGCAACTGTTGTAAAAGATGATTTTAAATCAAATAAGGATACAATTTTGGTTGTTGGTGGACAAGTATCAAGCTGATATGGGGTTCTTGATTCCGGAGCTTCCTAACACATATGTCCTAACAAAGAGTGGTTCGAAACTTACAAGCCAGTAGATGGTGATAATATTTCCATGGCCAAACAATTATGTCTGCAAGGCGGTTGGAATTGGATCGATTAAAATCAGGACACATTATGTACATTGAACGAGGTCAGACATGTTCCACTTATTACTAAGAATTTGATATCCTTGAGTATGTGATAGTAAGGGGTTGTGTTTCAAAGGTAAATGTGGAGTTTTGAACGTCTGTAAGGGTTCTAATGTTATTTTGAGAGGTGTCAAAAGGGACACTTTATATATCTTGTAGGGTTCTATTGTTTTTGGGTCTATGTTTGTTGCATCTTTAGAGGTTCACAAGGATGCAAACTTTGGAAAAGGAAGATCAACCATCAAAAGCTATTCACCAAAGTTTAGCCGAGGGATGCTCAAGAAGAGTTGGAGTAAGACCTCTAGAAAGGTACGACTTTGAGGATATGGTTAGTTATGCTCTACCGGTTGTTGAAGAGGTGAATACTCATGAACCATCCACCTATAGAGAAGTTGTATTTGAGCCTAAAGCTGCATTGTGATTTGCAGCTATGGGAGATGAGATGTAGGATTTGGGAGTAGCTCGGAAAATTTTAGGAATGGAGATTCTTAGAGAAGGGGATCATAAGAAGCTTCTCCTATCACAAAAATGTTATATTGAAAAGGTGTAATCAAGGTTCGGAATGTCATCGGCCAAACCTATTGATACACCTAGTGCTGCTAATATTCATCTTACTACTCTGTTGTCATCTCAGTCAGATGAGGAGAAGGAGTATGTGTCCCGAGTCTCTTATGCTAGTGTAGTAGGGAGTTTGATGTATGCTATGGTCTTCACAAGACCAGTTTTGGCACAAGTTGTTAGTGTCGTCAGCAGGTTCATGGGGCAACTAGGAAAAGAAAACTAGCAAGCTGTTAAAAGGATATTTCGGTACCTTAGAGGTACATCTAACATTGGGATCATTTTTGGGAATGATACACAGTGTTTAGTCATAAGGTACTCTAATTTTGATTATGCAGGAGATGTTGATACTACAAGATCTATGACCGGTTATGTTTTCATTCTTGGGGGTTCTGTTGTGAGTTGGAAGACAGCTTACAACCCACAATTTCTTTGTCTACTACAGAGGTAGAGTTGGTGACATTGGCAAAAGAAACTAAAGAGGGAATTTGGTTGAAGGGATTGATTAGTGATATAGGTATACATCTTATCAAACTATTGTATATTATGACGTACAATTGGAGTGCAATTTGTTTGGCAAAGGATCAGGTTCATCATGAGAGGACTAAACATATCGACGTCAAGTATCATGCCTTGAGAAGTGAGAAAGGGATCAAGGTGATGAAAGTGGGAATTGTTGATAATCTTGTTGATATGTTCACCAAGCCGGTACCTCGTAGCAAGTTCCAACATTGTCAGGACTTGCTAACTATCAAAAGGTGTTGAGTGCACAAGGGGCACATCTAGATAGAGATGACTTGGTCTGGGCATTGACTAATGTAGCTGGAGAGGATCTGACATGAACATTGACTAATGCATCTAATATGTCTGTGAGGATTTGGGCATTGACTAATGCATTTGATATATTTGGAATTCAAGTCAATGTGAAGATTTGTTGATATACCTTGAATTGTGCTTATCTTTTGTTTGAGCCTTTTTTTTATTTGGCCTAGTCTTATACTTTGTGCCCAAGTATAAATCTGTCAAGTCTAAACCCGCCAAGTATAAACCTAGGGTTTTGTTCATATATATATATATATATATATATATATATTAGGGTTCCCTTAGTCTCATATCATCTAATTATCTGTTAATATATTCATATGTTCATCTGTTAATCTGAATAATCTGGTTAATATGGGATGACCTAGTTATCATCCGTTTATTTGTATTCTGAAACTCCTCAACAAAATCTCTTTGAAAAGTGGACGTACCCATTATTGGGTGAACCACGTACTATAAACATGTGTGTGTTGTCTTTCTAGTTTGTTGAATTATGTTCTTTCTTAGTTATTCCGCACAAAAATTGGATTGCGAATTTTTCATTGAATATTTGAATTTAGTGCATCTTGTTCATTTTTTATGTACAAATTCTTAACGGATCAAGTGTAAAATAAAATCTGGTTACATGTTGCTCGGCCAATAGCCTTTTGCATTTAGTTATGGATTAGTATGAACAATCTTGATGGACCATTCAAGGCGGTCCGGGATGGCCCGAAGATCCGGGAAAAAAAATCACCACAACCCTAACCCGACCCAAGTATGATTTTGTACAAGTCTAAAAGTGGTTCTACAACTATATATACAAAGGTCTCAATCTGTAAATACAATGCAAAAAGATAGGGTTGTGCTTTTTATACCTCATCGGAACCCGGACCAAACCATGATTTCCGGCCCGGTTTTGGATTGTTATTGTTGCTTCCGGTCTGGTCATGGACCGTAATATTAAGGTTCGATCCGATCCCGGATTTTTTTGTACATTTTTTCATGTGTTTTTTCAAATGTAAAACTAGGTAAGGTTCGATCCGAGTTTGAACTAGACCAATTATACCCGAAAATATTTTAAAAATAAAAGTGGGATCGATCAACATTGTCTAGATTGCGGAACGAATCATATTGATGATCCAGTCTATAGACTATTAGCGTGTGAGTCTACTAAAGGTCTGGACCGCACACAACTTAGTGAAAACACAAGCATAAACGGAGTTTTGTCTCTCTATAGTCTATAGACTAACAAAATTAATAATGTTGGATAAGATCTACGAGTAGCCTTCCAAAATATATAAGATATATAGACTAATAAGATATTTATTTGTGAATCCTATGTTGATTGCACAAATAAATAAACGCGTAACATACTCTTATTTTCAATTGATATCACGATGGAAATATTTGGGTTAGTATGTCACTTATGACACATGTGCGCTTGTATTAGATTTGTTACGTGAGTCGAGCTAATATGTCCATGAAAAAATGCAAGGACTTTTGTAGGAACCGCTCTCAGTTACATGATCTAATAAAATGAACGTCTTAGATTAACTATTGTGCAAGGAAAATAATTAATAAATTTATGTCCATATTTTAACTTACCATATGATTAACAATAATTATAATATCAATGTTATTACATTACATATTTAATAAAATCATCGTTATTTTCAATTACAAATGTTTAACAGACACAAACTACTACTACTATAATGATCGTTATTTGGTTAAACAACATTCGTTACAAACGTTTAACATACACACTACTACAACGATTGAGATAAACAATGATGATTATAATGGATAAACAATAACGACCGTAATACATAACGACTGAAATACATACATAACCATCATTATTTGATTAAACGACATAAGTTATAAATGTTTAATAGACACGAACTACAAAACGATCGAAATACATATATAAAGTACAATCAAAATACATACATAAAGAACGATCGAAATACATACATAACTACCGAAATACATACATAACCATCATCATTATTTGATTAAACGACATCATTTACGATGCTTAACGGACGCAAACTACTATAACGATCGAAATAAATAACGATGGCTATAGTAAATGAAAAATAACTACCGAAATAGACATGTGATGAACGAAATACAGATCGTTATTTTATTAAACAACAACAATTACTATAATGAGCGAAACACGTACATAATGATCGAAATACATAAAGATCATTATTTGACTAAACAATCATTATTTGACTAAACAACAACAATTACAATTTACAAACGTTTAACAAATAAAAACTACTAAATGATCAAAATGCATATATAACGATCGAAAATAAACAATGATGGTCATAATGAATAAAAAATAACGACCAAAATAGATATTAAAACATATATTGTCCATGAACAAATGTGACGATTTTTATAAGATAATATGTGATTACAATTTAAAGAAAATATTAAATTATCCTTAATTGAGGCAAATAATTTTCCTAAACTATAATTCTATTTTTTGATAGTGCAATTTATATCTTGTGTTTCACAAGTCCCAAATAATCGTTCAAATACAAGTTGAAGATGATCATGTTAAATCTCACTCAATTTCTAATGTTCTTGGATATATGATAAAGATCAAATAAATAATGTACATAGATAAGTCTGATTTGTTACGTGCTGTTAGTATTATCTAGATCTTTAGGATATGATTAGTTTTTTTTTCAGTGTATTATAACCATACTTGCTCGGTAACTAAATCATGAGATTCATTTCAGATTCGTCCTCTATATATTTAAAAGAAATGCACAATCAATTTGAGTACTTAGTATCAACACAACATATCTTTTATTACTTAGTACCAAAACATTTTTGATTTTGTGTCTCTTAGGGAAGATTCATGTATCGCATCAATTCCTCATTAACATAAATTTACCCAAAAAGAAGAAAACATGCATCCTTTGATTTCTTTCTAACACTTTGAAAACAAATTATCTTGAAGCACATGAGGTTGTGCGTGAAGATAATTCTTAACTCAAATCACGAAGCACCCTTTGACATGGAAATCTAGACGAAGAGATACATTATTTTATGTATACGAATAGAGACGATTTTCTGAAATTTTAGCTAATTTAAACTTCAAAGGCTTATGCATGAATAAAGTTAGGATTGTTTCCACCAAAAAAAACTGAAACAAAGTTAGGCTTGTGCCTAACACTTTATAATTGGGTATTTTTTTTCACCCATTTTTGCCAAATATTCCGTATTGGGTTGATTAAAGTTACGGATATAATACAAAATTGTCCTTATTTTCACAAACCATATCTTATAAAATATATATATATATATATAAAACAGACACCCTTTATTACAACTTGATTTTAAAATAACCACATCTTATCAAAAGATTGCACACAACCACATTTATTTAAAAATCAATCACTAAAAACGGTATACACAAAAAATTAATTTAAAGGTTATATCATTTTTGGAATCTAGTTTCTATTTTAATTAGTTTTCATATTTTACTCGATTTAAATTTCCCAAAAATTATAACGAATAGTTTAGAGCAATAAGTTTTTGGGTCATTTTATGGAGAAAAAAAGAAGAAGAAGAAGAAGAAGAAGAAGAAGAAATGGAATATGAATGAGATATGACTTTATGCACAAAAATTATATAGAGCGGTTATGTGCAAACATATAGAAGTAAGGGGTAATCTGTCCAAATATTTTTATAAAGAATGATTTTATACAAACAATTGGAGAGGAAATTAAAGATTGTTTTTTGAATTTTTCGTCTAAAATTAATCTTTCCATTTTTGGCCACCTAATTTATATATATTTATAGAACGCTCCTTCGTGTTTCATTTCGTCCTGCCAAGCCACAGCTCTGAATCAAAAGGATTGATTTCGAAAATGGAGAAAGAGATCCATAGCAGTAACACAATATGCATCGAACAAGGCCAATTCGATGGCAACGTCGACGACGACGGCCGTAAAAAACGAACTGGTATTCAACAATCTGATCGAGATGAACTTCAGATTATTTAATTTTCTGCCGTTACATTTCGGGTACAAATCACTTGAACTGATGAATATAATTGTATAGGAACGATGCTAACGGCGAGCGCACATATCATAACGGCGGTGATCGGCTCCGGCGTATTATCGCTAGCTTGGGCGATTGCGCAGTTAGGTTGGGTGGCGGGCCCCATCGTACTCATGGCCTTCTCCTTCATAACGTACTTTGCCTCGACGTTGCTCGCTGACTGTTACAGAGCTCCTGACCCCGTTACCGGAAAACGGAACTACACTTACTCCGACGTCGTCCGGGCCTACTTAGGTACCCAAATTTTAATTAAAAAAATTAAATAATTCTTTCTGAATAAAATTATTTTTATCTTTTCTTAATTTTTTCACAGGAGGGAGGAAAGTCCAGTTATGTGGTCTTGCTCAGTATGGTAATTTAGTAGGAATCACCATTGGTTATACAATCACAGCTTCCATTAGCATGGTGTAAGTAAATTCAAACCAAATTGTAAATTCTACAGAGCATAGGTTGAAGACGATGAAACTAACTGTATTCATTTTATTTTACTTTTTTACAGTGCGGTAGAAAGATCAAACTGCTTTCACAAGAATGGGCACAATGCGAAATGCGAGATATCAAATTACCCTTCCATGGGAATATTTGCAGCAATACAGATCTTATTGAGTCAAATCCCGAACTTTGACGATCTTTCATGGCTATCCATCGTTGCTGCTGTTATGTCATTTGCTTATTCCTCCATTGGTTTTGGTCTTTCCATTGTCAAAGTTGCAGGTACTTACAATTTTGAGCTAATTACATACACAGCCTCCTACTTTATATAAACTACAGTATGAAGTAGATAATTTGTTTAAATGAAGGTGGAGGCCCGCATGCAAAGACAAGCTTAACAGGGGTAGATTTGTCAGGACCAGATAAAGTCTGGAGAACATTTCAGGCCATTGGGAATATTGCTTTCGCCTATGCTTACTCTACTGTTCTAATCGAAATCCAGGTTTTTATTCTATTGGATTTTTATTATTTAAGCTCTTTACTGGGCTCGTTTGGTACGTATCATCGGAATCAGAATAGAATAAGAAATAACTTATCTGATTTCTAAATCATAATATTTGGTTAAAGATCTTAAATCAAAATTTTGGGTCAAAAATACATTGATTTTATAAAATATGGTTATTGTCCTAATTTACCCATAAATGAATTAAAGGCCTCATATTTAAAAAAACAAGTTTAAAGATCAAAATTCATGAAACAGTTCAGCCTTTCGATTTATTTTTGCTACAGTGAAATCAATTTGAATGATTTCTCGGTTACCGATTTCCTGAAAATCGTATTATACCAGTTAAAAATGGGTTCGAAGAAATGCTACAAATTTATTAATTTTGTATACATATAGAATATGAACTTGTGACTTAATGATATGAACATAATAAATTGGAGGAGATTCAGATTCACCTCAAGGTTGGTACATATGAATTATATGATCAGGGAATGGTTTGTTTTGGTTATTTATAACAAGTTGGAATTTATTTGATTCATACCAATTATATACCAAAGAATTTATATACTATATATAGTAGGAGATTAGGATATTGATAATGGAAGCAAAACTACGTACGTACATGCATGTGAGAATAATAATATTATTATTAAAGCGATGAAGAGAACTTAAAATCAGGGATCTAGGATTAAGATTTATTTTGGGTAGGCTAAATTTATCTTAGGTAATATATATATATATGTATGAAAATGGGTAAAAAAAATCAGGGGAACAAATTCATAGGTTTACATATATAAAAAGGGGTAAAAATCAAAGAAAAGAGGTATACTTAAATATATTTACAATTATTTTCAGGAAAATTGTATTTAAGAAGAGGTAAAAAAAAACCATTGTGTCAAATGAACTTTAGTTAATATTAGTTCATTTTAAAAATATATGGCCCTTGGATGGGGTGGAGCGAACCCAAACCCACCCCTAGATTGTACCTACTTAAAATGATCGATGTTTTGTTGATTTGTATCTATAGGATACGTTGAAATCTAGCCCGCCGGAGAACAAGGTGATGAAGGGAGCTTCGCTTATCGGAGTCTCAACCACCACGGTGTTCTACGTGCTTTGTGGCTGCATCGGATATGCTGCATTTGGCAATGACGCTCCTGGCAACTTCCTCACTGGCTTTGGCTTCTACGAGCCATTTTGGCTCATTGACATCGCCAACATCTGCATTGCCGTCCACTTGATCGGTGCCTACCAGGTAAATCTTCGTCATGGAAAGTACCTGATATAAATAATTAGCATATTATATTGGTAATAATAACTTCCCTCATCTAAAGTTGAAGATTTCAAGTGTATAAAATTAGTGAGTTACTGTTACCAATTGATTATTATATAAAGCTCAACTAACATATATTGTAATCGTATATCTTGTAGGTGTTTTGCCAGCCAATATTTGCCTTGGTCGAGACATGGTGCAACGACCCGTGGTCAGGGAGCGAGTTTATAACAAAGGTGCGTCGCATTCAAATCCTGGGAATTGGAGTCTACAACCTTAACCTATTCCGCCTTGTATGGAGGACAATATATGTTATCATAACTGCTCTAATAGCTATGATTTTCCCCTTTTTCAATGATTTCCTCGGATTGTTGGGCGCCGCATCATTTTGGCCTTTGACCGTATACTTTCCGGTCGAGATGCACATTTCACAGGCCAAGGTTCGAAAGTACTCGGCGAGATGGGTGTGTCTAAAGATTCTGAGCTACGCATGTTTGCTTGTGTCGTTGGTGGCTGCTGTTGGGTCTGTTCAAGGCTTGTGGATGTCTTTGAAAGCTTATCATCCTTTTCAAGACACTTAATTGATACAATCAAAGTGTAAATCATGATAATTTTGAATGTCCTTGTCCAAGTGAATTGGTCGTATGGTGGTTGTAACAAGTTTTTTTTTAATTGTGAACCAGCTGTTACCATGACGGTGGAGTTTTATTTTGATGTGCAAAGGCCTCATGTGTTGATCACAAAATCCACTGAATTGAATTAAATAGCACGGGAGTTTCACACACACGTGTGTATATATATAGATAGAGTAATAACTTCTAACAAACCGTAAGATAATTGGATGAACGTTCAACGATTTACAGCTACGTCCGTAAGAGTTTCCGAGTGAGTTTCACTATATATAACCAGTTATTATACACCTTATGTTTATATAAAACTAATTATAAAAATAAGAAAAATTTTACTTACATTTTAGACGATGGTCGTTTCCTATATAACATATTTTGGCCATTACATATTGTTGTTTTGATCGTTATATATGATTAACGATTGTTGTTTTGATCGTTATATATGGCTAACGATCAAAATATACATATATTGGTAGTTACATAGGGCTAACGATCCTTGTTTTGTTCATTAAAGCATATAAACTAACGATCAAATATATAGATCTTGATCGTTAGTCTTTATTTTTTTAAGTCATGGACAAAATATATAAATCTTGATCATTGTTTTAAAGTTATGGACAAAATATATAGATCTTGATCGTTAGTTTAAAGTAATGGAAAAAAAAATATAGATCTTGATCATTATTTTAAAGTTATGGACAAAATATATAGATCATGATCGTTATATACAGCTAACGATTTTTGTTTTGGTCATTAAAGCATAAAAACTAACGATCCAAATATATATATATTGATTGAGTCTTTATTTTATTTTAAAGTTATGAACCAAATATATAGATCTTGATCAATATTTTAAAGTTATGAAAAAAATATATAGATCTTGATTATTATTTTAAATTTATAGACAAAATATATAGATCTTGATCGTTAATTGGATATATAATATAAAGATTGAAATTTTAAACCAATTGATAAAATTTTGATCGTTAGTTTAAGTTATCTACCGAACATTAGTTTAAAGGTAATGGACAAAATATATAGATCTTGATCGTTATTCTTTATTTTGTTCTACCGAACGTTATTTTTACCGTAAAATAAAATAAGGTTTTCATATATATTTTAAAAAAATATTCTCTTATTTGTAAATATGGAAACATAACCAAAAACATTATTATTCTTCTATACTTACCATACACTCTATACAATCATGAACGTTGATTAGTTTTAATTATGGGGCTCTTAGAGTTTTTAGTCCCTGTAGCATATCTTGTTTTTATATGATCTTACATATAGGGTCAAGATCCGGTAGGAACCACCCTTAGAGTAGGGAATAGAAACCTCTAAGATCCGTTGGATTAAAATTTGAACGGACATGATGGAGGGTACATAATAAGCTTCCATATGTGAGATTCATATGATTGTTCAATTTTCACAAATAAATCATTAAATAATATACATATTAGGAAAACAAATATCCTATTTTTGGGCTATCTCAAAAACAAACGTTGAATGAATTGATTCTCATTGGCTAGTAAATTTTTATATATAAGATTGATCGTTAATTTTTTTTAGTCGTTAATATGTATAATACTATAAATTAACGACCAGAATTAAAAAATAAAATAAAATAACGACCACAATCAAACACTAATTTTAACGACTGATGATTTTACAAATACTAACGACCAAAATTTTTTTAAAAAATATAATAACGACCAAAATCAAAAAAAATTAAAAAAATTAACGACTAAAAAAAAAATTAACGATCAAAATTTGTGTTTTTTTTTTATTTTTAGTCGTTAATTTTTTTTGATTCTGGTCGTTATTATAATTTTTTAAAAAAATTTTGGTCGTTAGTATTTGTAAAATCATCAGTCGTTAAAATTTGTGTTTGATTTTGGTCGTTAATTTTCTTTTTTTTTAAAATTCTGGTCGTTAATTTATAGTATTATACATATTAACGACTAAAAAAAATTAACGATCAATCTTATAATATAAAATTAACGAGCATCCTTCTATATTAAAATTTAACGATCATGTAATGACAAAATTAACGATCATCCTTATATATAACAATTTAACGATCATGTAATGATCGTTAGAGGAAAAAGAATATACATTTAATTTTTATTATTTTAGTAATTAATTAAAAATATATAAGTCTATGAAGAAGGAATATACATTTAATTTTTATTATTTTAGTAATTAATAAAAAATATATAAGTATATTAGAGGAAAAAGAATATCCCATTTTATTTACTAAAATATACTACCATATATATCTTCAAATCATGTACGTTCATGGATTTTAATCTAACGGATAATATTATTTCTTATTCCCTACTATAAGAAGTGTTCCTACAGGATCCTTTCTCTCTCTCTCTCTCTCTCTCTATATATATATATATATATATATATATATATATATATATATATATATATTTATATATATATATATATTTATATATATATATTGAACGGATAGAAATGAGAACCTCTAAGAGCCGTTAGATGAACAACACGTTCATGGTAAGTATTAATTTGATTCACGGTTAGAATATTTCACATTAATGCTTAAGGAAATAAGCGTAATATTAGGATATATTTTATGTTTCCAGGAGCACGGATTACGTAACTATACACGACACATTTACGTTCAAGAAATAATAATAAACCACCGTCGGCAGCTGAAACATATGCTCATGTTTGATGAATAACACGTTCATGAACGTAATGTGCATATGTTCTAGTGTTCGTGTCTGATAAGTAACATGCACGTTCATGACACATACTAGAAATGACAATAGCAACGAATGACACGTTTGATGTTGATGACACTAGTAATGAATAAAACTTCATGACACTAGCCCATGACACGAGCAATGAGCAAACGGATATAAATTACATAAATAACAACATAAGCTTGTGTATATCCTCATGGAACAACAATAGATCTTCCTTGCGAACCCAACTCGACCTATGGTCGCTCTCAACTTGCGAGCAAGGATTTTCTCCGGTCAAACCAATTTCCAGGTGGTTTCCGATTCATCCTTGCTTTTGCGAGGTCTTTGTTGTATACCACTTTGGTATCCAGTCCTAGTTTACAATCCGCTCTCTTTGAACAACGATATGCTAGGATGTAAAATTTTCAATCATCACTCTTTGTATGTGATTTTGTATCTAATTATAGGGTTTGATGTGTCGATGTTTTCAACTACAGATGTTGTTGGTGCGTTGATCTCCGATAAACAAAACGAAGCTAATAAAACAAATAACTATAAGGGCATGTTTGGTTAGTGAAAAAATTGGGTGGAATGGATTAATTCCGGCCCAAACTGATTGTGAGTGTTTGTTTGAGGATAGGAAATAAATCATTCCTTTATGGCCCGTAAACCATTACCTTTCCCTATTACCTGAGAAAAGATAAGCTCATTCCTTTTGTAAATAGCCCCCCCCCCCCTCCCAAATTTCTCTCTCCCCGACTCTATCGTTTTTGTTTTCACAGCGAGCCCTAGCATCTCCTTCTTCACTCTCGTTATGCAACTCTATGATCCTACATAATTGATACCGACGAAGCATACTTGGACCGAAGATTCACACACGAGTCGTTGATTAAGGTAATTAGGTTTCAAAATTGTATGTTAGAACTTCGATTTGCTTGTCTTCACTTTGTTTCATTCTTCCATTCTTCGTGTGGAATGTGACTTGTGTGTTGGATCTGTTGGAACCAGTAAATTGGAAGTTACATTGGTAAAAGACTAGAAGCTTACCAATAGTGATGATAATCTCTACCATTCAATTGAACATTAGCCTTAAAACTGCAAAAAAGGGGCTCCTATAAAAATTTCACCGTCTGTTTGCCTCAACATCTTTGTAAACTCTATTCCTGCTGGCTTGAAAAATTGGGTTATTGTTTCATCTTATCACTTGTTCAAATCTGAAACTCAAGTGGTAAACTGTTGGTTTGAAAAAAGGAAGGGAATATTGCCTCTTTTTATTAAAATCGAGAGATCAAAGATTTTCGAATTCATTGGAAAGTTGTTGAATGGCATAAACCTGCTTGTTGATGAGTTGGGATTTTCGAATTCATCTAAAATAATTGTTGTTAATTGGAGAGCTGGCTGGGAAAATTTTTGCTAAACATTTCATAATTTCACAAAACTTTGATTAGTACAAGTAGTATTGTGCTGAATCGTCTAATTGAATGCGTAAATGTAATTCTTCTGGTAATTGTTTTGTTCAATGTTCTTGCAAATTTTATCATCACTTGTGTGTTGTTTTGTTTGGTAGGTGATGCAAGTTTTGTAACTCTATGGTATTATGATGAATTGTTGAATCTAATTCGTTTATGGGTTATAGTTTGGAACTTTACATGATCACAGTTCCTTATTAGTGTACATGAATGATGCTTTACCTTTTTGTTTTAACTATTATGTTAGTTTTATAGTCTTTCCAGGAGGTTTGCCGAACTTTTCCTTTTGCTCCGATTATGTTGATATGTTGACCAACATCTATTAAAGTTCAAATCTTCATATTGAAAAAATAATTTAGTTTGCTTACAACAGGTTAGCTAAATCCTCTACATAGGAGGTGACTAATATCCCGTAGTTAGTTTTGACACACCGAGCACAATTACGGCAATTTATTGCACACAACAAACGTATACTTTAGTGTTCATTAGTGTAAAAATCCTATCCAATTGCCTTTATTGATAGTTGATCAACAATTCAGCATATAGAGGGAATATGGGTTTTCAGTTTGTAGTTAACTTGAAGCTTGGTTTATGCATTATGTATTACCTTTATTGATAGCTATATATTGCTCATACGAGTTGTTGAAAAATAAAAGTGTAAAAATCCTCTAATTAAACGGCTAGAATCTTGGTTAGCTAGTTCCTCTAAATAAAAAGATGGTAAAATTTGTTTTTATTATCTCATTGAAAAGTGTAAAATTCTGTTTCTAATAGCAATTTTTTTTAAAAATTTCTATTTGAGAAAAGGAAATGGGCAAGCATGGACCTTGTTATCACTGTGGCGTTACTAGTGAGTTTATTGCTCTCTTCGATCATTTTTTCATCTAGAATTTTCAAAACCCAAGTAAAATTAAGTATGATTTTAGGTTTATCATCTAGAATTTTTATAGCAAATCTTCTTTTATTTGCTCTCTTCAGTTTATTGCTATCACTATGTCGTTACAAGTGGTTTTATGTTCTTTGGTTTTTTTTTGGTTTTTATGCTCTTTATAGTCCTCTGGGGTTGTTTATAAAATGTGCTTCTTTATAGATCTCTCAACACTTGACTATATGTTCTTTGATATTGAAATGTCAAACCTGTCTCATATTAAGATTTGCATACATTGTTATGAAATCATCTTAGTTTTTGTAACCCTATTTTGTTTACATAGTTATAGTTATGATATGTCGAATTTATTTAACAATGTTGTATCATTGTCCTCTAAATTCTTGTTTGTAATATGATAGGTGGCTTTCGTTCTAATGACAGAGGAACATAAGCTTTGGTTATTATATCAAACACCTCCGACGTTTAAGAAACAATGTTGTTGATTTATTGAGGAAGAAGTGAGAGATGTTGATGATAGTTATTTAAACTTTGGCTACTATTTTTATATGTCGTGTTTGTACTTTATATATTATGAGATTTCACTTCATTAATTGATAAATTTTTTCTCTTGTTTGTTATTGCCACTAGAATTCTAAGAAATTCGATTAAATTTCTTTTGCGTGTCTTATCCGTCTACTTTATGATATACTATTAAAAATGTAAAATGTCTATTTTATACGATTCAAACAAAATTAATCAAATATAAAATCAAGTAATGAGATGAATGATTCCATTCAATGATTCCACTTAAAACAAACAAAAAAAACTAACATTGAGGTCAATCATTCCATTCCTAAAAATAACCAAACATAAAATAAAAATAACCCTTTCCATTTCCTTTCATCTCCTTAACCATTTCCTTTCCGTTTCCTTTCCACTTCTTAAACCAAACGGGCCCTAAATGTATTCTCTTCCTTTGTAGTCATAACTTGTCCAATATGATTTTTAATGAATGTAAAGGGTGTATGATGTCTATTGGCTACTCAACATAGTGTACACTTCATCTAGCCATATTTAACAACCTTTCGCTAAATAACCTCAACTTACATTTGAGATCACCAACAAATTCCACTGAGTGGCATCATATGCATACTTCACATCGTAAAGATATGACATATTAATGGTGTCTTGACTCTTGTGCCTAAACCGGTTTTTCAACCATTCTCCGAATTTGTTTTATGCAAATGTTTGGGTTTCACATTCTTGTTCTAAACAAGAAGTTAAAAGACTTTGTAAAAATATTCATCTTTTTTTACAAAGTTGAGAAAATAAGTCTTATATTTTACCCAGTTTTGGAAAATTGAGAAATGAAGTATGTAACCTTGCTTAGTCGGGATGACTTACCTTTTGAAGACATTTCTCGAGTGTGGTCTACAAGAATATTTCGGAAGATGCCGTAGTCACATGTCCTTGTTGATCATGGTTGTGTTGAGGTCTTCGAAGATCTTCCATCTAGGTGGGTGAATGTCGTAGGATCCACATTTCCACAGGAGGTATGACATCCTCTTGAAGAGGGTTTCTACTATCATGCTTTCTAGCGGTGAGACACCGCGCTCGTTCATTTATCTCGTGTCTTCTCCATGTTTTGACAGTCTCGAGTGTTTCTCGCCTTCTCTTGTAGTTTGTTTATTCCGAATTTTTTGGATTTTTCTTACCTTTTCGGTTATTTTCTTGTGGCATTTGTTGTGATTTTCTTTTGGTTTTCCTTTTTCGCTATTTGCATGACGGTTTGTCTGTTTTTCGGTTTTGACCTCTCGATACACCAAGTATGTTTGGTGTTATCGCACATCTTATCTTCTTGATAAAAATAACTAGATAAAAGTAACATAAAATAAACCCCTATAACTTCGAACTAAACATACTCTAAGCCTTTAGACTATGTTTACTTATTAGTCGTAGATTTTAGGTTTTATTTTAGATTATCTAATAATAGGTTAAAAAAGGATTATTTTTTAAAACCTCGTATACATACTAAGGTTTTAGGACGTTATTTTAGATTTCTGGTCGTTATGTATGAAAAAACCAAAACGAGCCCCTTAAAATAATCTCCAACTAAACACCTTAAGATAGGTTTTACAAAAATATGAAATAATGTTTTTTTAAACCACAAATCTGAAATAACTCAAATGTAAAATAATGATTTCTTGAACATCAATTTACACCTAAACACAACCTAATATTGTAGGTGAGATATCAAGGTTAAAATTCGAGGTGACTCGAGAGAAAAATTTATTTTAATTCAATGTCATTTCGTTCAATCACCGTTGATTCTCTTCCATTACTACTTGAGGAGACACTTTTTCTTACAAAATACTCTCGATTTGTCTACACATTGGGTTCATCTAGACTACGAGCTTTATTGTTGCTTGTGGGTTTTCGCTGATATAAATGAACATAACATATATTAGCACATGATGCATAAAAAATCATATATAAGGTAATATCTCTCTAGTTTTTACTAGAGAGCAAATCATCTCCAGGACAGGTGAGGATAAGCTAGTAAAAGATACCTAATATCAACTACCTTCACCTTTTTCTGGAACATCACCATCGATTCATATGAGTTTCAATTCTCTATATACACACCACCATTAATTTTTAGGGTAATCACCATTGTCGTTCCGACTTATAGGGGCATCACCCCAAGATACAAAGCAATCCAAACAACAATCGGAATATCTTAACTTGTAATTTCTATCAAGCCAAACTTTCTATAAACTCTTACTAAACAATTTTGTTATTTTCTCCTCTTCCTTCCGCCTCGCAACCGACAATCACTTTGTCAACACCCCATCTCCTTTACTCCATGTGGTCGTTGAAAGAGTTGGTGCACTTATTCGAGAGATATGTTCTCACCACATTCTCTTGTTCTGGTTGTTTGGATTTTCAACATGACATATCACTCGATGTTTATTCTTTTGATCAGTGTATCAAAGGCTCTTTAGGCCTATACTCTATATTAGACGTCTTTCGCCTTTCGGTTGTACCAAAACAAACATAACAATATATTCTCATTTACATGATTTTGCTTCTAATTTCTGTTTGATTTCACGTAAACCTACGCCCATGGTGTCTATAGTTGCTCCAACCTCACGTTCACTTGAAAGCAAGCTGCCTTCAACCTTCCCCATTCACTCTCTTCTCTCCACTATCAGACTCCTTTGCAACTACAATGGCGCTCTCCACGATCTTCAATCTTCCAATTCTCTATCCTGCCTTCCACCATCGCCAACACCGGCGAACCCTCCGGCGTCTTCTGTCAAAAGAATTTGTTCTGTCGTCCTACAATCCTATTACCAACAAACGCGAATCAAAATTTCTCCATCAAAGCTCAATCTTGAAGGTCTTCACTCAGATTCCATCACCCATGAGCAGGCTATCACAGTAGTTGCTTCACTTGCTATGGATGCGGGTTCCATGGTAGCTCTTGGGTTCTTCAATTGGGCAATTGGGTACCCCAAGTTTAGGCATTTCATGAGGCTTTACATTGCTGCGGCTACCTCGTTGATCGGGAATGGGAATTTGGTAAAGGCGCAGGAGGTAATGCTTTCAATGGTGTTGAATTTTGCTGAGATTGGGAGGTTGTCTGAGGCTGTTGATATGGTGATTGAGATGGAAAGCCAAGGGTTGCCCTTGGATAAGAGTGTATTGAATTGTGTTTTAAGAGTTGCGTGTGAAATGGGGGTGTTTGAGTATGCAGAGAAGGTGTTTGATGAAATGCGTGTGAGAGGAGTGGACCCGGATTCTTGTAGCTTCAAGTCTATGGTTGTGGGTTATTGCAGAATAGGGAGGGTTTCAGACGCTGATAGGTGGTTAACCGGAATGATAGAACAGCGGTTCATCGTTGACAATGCCACTTGCACTTTAGTGATCAATTCGTTTTGTGAGAGTGGCCTTATCAGTAGAGCGTTTTGGTTTTTTGATAGGATGGTGGAGATGGGTTTTACCCCTAATGTGATCAATTTTACTTCTTTCATTAATGCATTGTGCAAAAAGGGAAATATCAAGCACGCCTTTGACATAATGGAGGAAATGGTTAGGAGAGGATGGAAACCAAATGTGTACACCCACACTGCAGTCATTGACGGGTTATGCAAAAAGGGCTGGACCGAAAAGGCGTTTAGATTGTTCCTTAAGCTCGTTCGAAGTGATAATTACAAGCCTAATATTTGTACATACACTGCAATGATAAACGGGTACTGCAAGGAGGGCAAGCTAAACCGAGCAGAGATGTTATATGCCAAGATGAGAGAACAGTGTCTCATTCCAAATAATGAAACCTATACCACCCTTGTTGATGGCCACTGTAAAGTAGGAAACTTTCAAAGAGCATATGAATTGGTAGATATAATGAACAGCGAAGGCACGACACCGACCATCTCTATTTATAATGCTATTATAGGAGGTCTCTGCAAGAAAGGAAAAACCATGGAGGCATATCAACTTCTCAGAAAGGGCATTCTATGCGGATTAATAGCAGATAAAATTACATATACTATTCTAATATCAACTTACTCCAAACAGGCTGATATCTGCACAACTCTAGCTTATTTCTCAAAGATGATAAAAAATGGTCTCCAGGTTGATATGTATACATACAATGCATTGCTTGGGATTCTTTGTAGGCAAAAGAGAATGCGAGAGAGTGAGAGATTGTTAAATGAAGTTGTTGAGCTTGGCCTTGTTCTGACCAAGGAAACTTACACATCCATGATTTGTGGGTACTGTAGAGATTCAAATATCAGTTTGGCTTTAGAATATTTTCAAAGAATGAGCGATACGGGATGCCAACCAGATAGCATTGCTTATGGCACTGTTATAAGTGGGTTATGCAAGGAGTCAAAGTTGGATGAGGCTCTTAGGTTATATAATTCCATGCTTGATAAGATGCTGTCTCCTTGTGAGGTTACCAGGCTGACTTTAGCATATGAGTATTGCATAAGAGATGATCATGCTGTTGCAATGAAAGCCTTAGAACGCCTAGACAAAAAGCTGTGGATACGGACAGTCAATACATTGATCAGAAAGCTGTGTAGTGAAGGGAAAGTGGAAATTGCTGCATTATTCTTTAACAAATTGCTTGATAAAGATCCAAATGCAGATCGAGTTACTTTGGCTGGATTTTTGACTGCTTGTTATGAGAGCAGCAAGTATGAGCTTGTTTCTGATTTATCAGAAAGGATCCGCAAGAGGGGATCAACGAGTGTACTGAAAGGATAGCCCAATAAGTAATTTCTGGATTTTGTTTAGCTTCTTTTATCATCATGGGAGATAATTTTTCCCAAAGATAAAATCATGGAATTATGAGTTTTTAAAAATGGTTACACATGCCAGTCTACCAGAGATTACTGCAATCTGCTTTGAGCTCTTCCGAGCAAATAGACCGAGGCATCAGGTCAAATTTTCCCTATTTGACATAGTTACTTACGGAAGGATTGTAGATATCAATCATCGTTCTTGGACGTTGAACCGAGTTGTCTCAAGATCGATAAAAGAACAAGATTGACAACATGGAACTGAAAGAGCATAGAACAAAGGTACTGTGCTTCCTGATTATGAGATAGATTATTGTTATGATTTCATAGTGTATGCCTATCAGAAATCATATAATTCAGTTTGACAATAACTCTTTGCTTGTTTGTTCTTAACTTTGCTGCTCAGTTACAAATACAAGGCATTTTGTTGCTTGGAGCTCCTGCAAATTGTTACTCAAAGTTTCTTCTCATAATGTATACAACCAGAATTTCAGTCTTTTCAATAAATGGTACTCTTCTTTTTCTGTCTATTCTTTTTTACTGTTTATGCCATGTTTCATAAAACCCTAAAAACTTAATCTCCATGAGATTGTTAAAAGCCAACTGAATCTTTTTTTTTTTTGAGTCAATTAAGATGAGCAGTAATTTAGTTTGAATTGAGGAGTCATTATCAGCCTAATCACACAGTGTAAACAAGCTTGTTAGCACATAATCCATAGTTTGAGCAGCAAAAGCATCTAGGAGTATATGTTTTAGAATATCCAGATTCTTGTTTAGACTTTGAAGTGTTAATACACGACAAAGATTGAGGTAATGAATTGAATTACTTGCCATTGATAGCAACTCTATGGCCTGTGGCTGGCGTTTGCAGAAATTGACCTCCAAAATGGGATATAAAATACTTTGAATGCTATTGGGCCTTGATGGATGATTTTTGTGCAAACATCAATGGGTGGCTGAATGCAAGAGTTGGTAGCCCTAAAGTCTTCAAATTCTTAAAGCACATCATACTAGTTGCAAAATGGAGCCTCTTTTTACGTCTTAATCTTCACACTTGAATCCACATATTTTGTTTTTTCAACGTTATGTCATTGTGTGTGTATATATATATATATATATATATATATTTGTTGCTAAATAGTGTGAGGAAATCAAATACTGTCTCTTTTTTTTCTTTCTTTTTCTTTTATCTTTTTTTTTGTGCACAATAAGAGGAAAAAGTCAGCTAAGAAAAAGAAGTCAACTACAATAATGGTTAGTAGAACATAGACATGTGAAACTGAATTTATGCATCAACAGTTGACTTATCTTGGAGAAGATGCCAAGTGGGCAATGTACCTATATAAGAATTTCAACTATGTACACTTACCACTAATTTTGATCTGCTTCCCTAACTAAGTTGACACATAACTATTACAATGGATGATGATCCAAGTTGAATAGTAGATGCACCTGCAGATGCTCCATCACCCAACCTTTAAGCATATATATATATGCGCGCGCGCGCGCTCCCATGGCCTTGCAAGTGGATTTTTCTTCTTTTTTTATAAAAATATTGCAGGAGATTCTCATTTCCTTGATGTGCAAAAGCTTATAGTAAGGAATCACCTATTTGTAGTAAGGAATCTACAACCTTCAATATTTTCATCATTGTTTTCTCCAATGGAAACTAAAGTTTTCTAAAACCTTTTTTTTAAAACCAAAATTGGATTCAGATTTTCCCATAATTAATAGGGTTTTTATTTTTTGAATAAGAATGGTTTATTTAAACTATATCTTAAGGTCATAGATTAAACGATTAAGAAATAATTTGCACGTACATGTTAACTCAAACTCGTCACATAATCCGGTGAGTTTTCATCCTAAACTCGATTGAAAATAGGAGTATTACACTGAACTTATACACTAGGTTGTGAGTTTATTTATCATCGATGTATGGCGATTTTTATCTCCACACTTGACCTCAAGTACAACCGCCAACTCTGTTGACGCTTGATGATATATGTCTTAAGGGTTAGCCCGATCGGATTGAACAAAAAATTTCCCCCCCAAATCTGCGATCAATGTCTTAAGGTCGACAAACCTCAATAGGAGCATTACACTAAACTTATATACAAGTGACACGGACCGAGTTCCGGGATGTTCCAAAGACACGGAAAAGACCCTGTCATTGTCTTGACAAGGCCGGAATATTCTAGATCTCTTGGGAATTATCTAAGCTTGTCAAGACTCGTAGAGAATGTTTCGGATTTGTATAGAAGGCTAGAGCATTATCCAACAAGAAGGATCCAAATCCCTCTAGGATTGTGTAATTCCAGATCCTTCCTAGCCAAGGAGGTGGCCAATGCTATAAATAGGGATGTCACCCCTCATTTGCAAACCATCCAAGCAAAGCTCTCTCTTGTAAAGTTCTCTAGATACAAAGCTCTCTTTGTCCACACAAAATTTATAAGTTCCTTAGCCATCGCTAGCAAACTTTTCCACAATAAGTCCCTCGAGTTAAGGCTTGCATTACTCATTTGACAACGCCAACGACTAAGAGCCGCACGGTTGTAAGTTCGAGAATACTCAGCCCATTTCAAGTGGTATAAGATCCAATAACGTTCCAAGGAGAAGAAATGGCCGAAGTGGGTTTGTCCGGAATCATCGACCCTAACGCCCAAGGCAAGAAGGGCAAGAAGGCTCCCAGGGACCCGTCAAGGGAACCATCGAAGGACATGATGGGAAGTTTCGAGTCCCGTTTGGAGAAGATAGAACTTAAGTATGGCGAGATGGCAGACGCCGTCGAGGACGTCAAGGAGGATATGGATGCCCTCACGGAAGGGTTACAAGGTGCCGTCAACGAAGCTCAAGTAGTTTTGTCTAAGCGGGACGATATGTAGGAGGCAATGGTGGCGCATATGCACAAGGAGATGGAGGTGCTCAAAAAAGAGCTCGTGGCATGCAAGGCGGCCTTAGGAGCAGGCATGTTGGCGACCGCTCCCGTGCAAAATATGGACGCATCAAAACCTAAGGAGTTCAAGGGGAGCCATTCGGCCAAGGACGTCGAGAATTTTCTTTGGGGCATGGATCAATACTTCCGTGTGGTGGGAATCACGGATGAAGAGCGCAAGGTAAGTACCGCTTCCCTATACCTTATTGATGTTGCCTTGCTATGATGGAGACGTATGACATGTGAAAGGACCGGAGGTTCCCAAATCACTATTTGGGCCGAGTTTGAGGCAGAACTAAAGAAACAATTAAGTGCGTTGGTGGACACTAGGGAATATGACGTCTTCATGTCTGAGGGGACGACTAAGAAGTTGGGGATCGAGGTCACCAAGAACAACGGATGGATCAAGACAGTGAACTCAAAGGAGGTCCCAACCATGGGGTACGGGGAGTGGACATGGCGTTGGGAGAGTGGTCTGGCAAGACCACGATCAAGGTAAACCCGCTTGACGACTATGACTTAGTTATTGGCTTAGCCTTCCTCGATCGTATAAAACTATAAATGCTATACTCGTGCCGTTAGCCAACTGCATATGCATCTTGGACCCCCAACAACGTTGCATAGTACCGGTCTTAGAGAGAAGGGGCCAAGCGCCAAGGTTGTCTCAGCGATCCAGCTCTCTAAGGGATTGAAAAGGGAGGAACCGACGTTCCTGGCGGCACTTAAGTTGGACGAACAACCCAAGGGAGAGGATCCAACACCCCCGGAAATAAGCTAATTGTTGGACGAGTTCAAGGATGTTATGCCGCCCGAGTTGCCAAAAATATTGCCGCCAAAGAGGGAAGTCGATCACAAGATCGAGCTCTTGTCCGAGGCTCGGCCGCCCGCCCGAGCACCTTACCGCATGTCTCCGCCGGAGCTAGAGGAGTTGCGGAGACAACTCAAGGAGTTGCTAGAAGCCGGTTATATCCGACCTTCGAAGGCACCATATGGGGCCCCCGCCCATGCTGTTTCAGAGGAAGCATGATGGGAGGTCTAGAATGTGCACCGATTACCAGGCGCTCAATAAGCTCACCATCAAGAACAAGTATCCGATCGCTCTCATAGCTGACTTGTTCGATAGGGTTGGGGAGGCAAGGTGGTTTACCAAGCTGGACTTAAGATCGGACTACTACCAAGTGAGGATCGCAGAAAGGGACGAGGAGAAGACCACGTGCGTCACGAGATATGGGTCATACGAGTTCTTAGTCATGCCGTTTGGATTAACGAACGCACCGGCTACGTTTTGCACACTCATGAACAAGGTACTTCTCCCTTCCTTGATCATTGTAGTATACTTGGAAGACATTGTCATTTATAGTCGGAGCCTAGAGGAGCATAAGGAGCATCTTCGACAAGTCTTCCAAGTACTACGAAGGCATGAGCTATACGTGAAAAAAGAGAAGTGTACCTTTGCCCAAGGGGAAGTGTCGTTCCTAGGGCATATTGTCGGCAAATGACGGATTCGCATGGACCTGGCCAAGATCAAAGCGATTGCCGATTGGGAGCCGCCGACAAAGGTAACTGAGCTTCGCTCATTCTTGGGACTAGCCAACTATTATCGCCGCTTCATCAATGGCTACTCCCACATCACGACGCCTCTCACTAATATGCTTAAGAAGGGATCATCTTGGGTATGGAGTACGAAGAGCCAAGAGGCGTTTGAAAAGCTAAAGAAGGCCATGACCGAGGAGCCGGTGCTCGCCTTGCCCGACTATGGGAAGCCGTTCAAAGTTCACAACGATGCCTCCGACTTTTCCATTAGGGGAGTATTGATGCAAGAGGGGCATCCAGTCGCTTACGAAAGCCGGAAGCTAAACGACACCGAGCGGCGCTACATGGTACAAGAGAAGGAGATGACCGCCATCGTCCACTGCCTAAGGACGTGGTGTCACTATCTCTTAGGGTCAAAATTCGTGGTCAAGACGGACAACGTGACAACAAGTTACTTCCTCACCTAGAAAAAGATGATGCCCAAACAAGCGAGATGGAAGGACTCCCTCGTAGAGATTGACTACGAGTTGGAGTACAAACCGGGCAAAGCTAATGTGGTGGCCGACACATTGATTCGAAAAGCCGAACTAGCCGCCATAAGTCAACCACAAGGGGTCATGGAAGTCAAGATCAAGATTGGACTTGACCACGACCCGACACCCTAGAACCTATAAGAGTTCATCAAGGCGGGAAAGACAAGGAGGTTTTGGATCGAA
Organism: Fagopyrum tataricum; assembly: GCA_002319775.1. Lineage (NCBI taxonomy): Eukaryota > Viridiplantae > Streptophyta > Magnoliopsida > Caryophyllales > Polygonaceae > Fagopyrum > Fagopyrum tataricum. Next base: position 51,492,481 of record CM008280.1, on the reverse strand, counting down.
GACGAATTGATCTACACCAAGGGGCAACGGTTGTATGTGTCCCACTACGGAGGACTAAGGAGGGAAGTCATGCACGATTGCCATGACTCCAAATGGGCGGGCCACCCGGGAGTTCACCGCACCTTAGCCCTCATCGAGGAGCGCTACTATCGGCCGCAGATGCGGGACGATGCGGAGACATATGTCCGGACTTGTCTTGTGTGCCAACAAGACAAGGTCGAGGAGAGGCAACCCGCAAGACTACTTGAGCCTTTGCCAATACCAGAACACCCTTGACAAAGCGTCAACATGGACTTTATCGTCGGGTTCCCAAAGGCCGAAGGCTACGGAAGCATCATAGTTGTCATGGACAGATTTTCAAAGTATGCTACCTTTATACCCGCGACTAAGGAGTGCCCGGTGGAAGAGGCGGCCAAGTTATTCTTGAGGAATGTGGTCAAATACTCGGCCAAGATTTTCAAAGTATGCTACCTTTATACACGGGCAAGTTTTGGATAGAGTTATTCAAGATGCTCGGGTCCGACCTTAAGTTCACCACTGCTTTCCACCCCTAGACGAACAGACAGACCGAGAGGGCCAACTGTTTGCTCAAGCTGTATTTACGGCACTATGTGAGCGCCTCACGGAAGGATTAGCCCAAGCTCCTTAACGTCGCCCAATTCTCCTACCTTAGTGATGTTTTCTCTTCATTTCAATATATATACATGATAAGTAACTTGTACTACTTGTTCCCATTCTTTAACGGCTGAAACAACAAAATGTAGCAATAGAACTCATATTTAATGATGACTATGATGACCCAGATGGTCATGGATATGATGGAATAGATGACGATCAACATTCTTTTACTTGCCGTTATTATTATATATTTTCTGTTATAATTTATTTGTAGTAGTATACAAAGCTGATAAGCAATCTTTTTCCGTACTCAATTTCCGACCCGTTTGCGTATTTTATTGACAACCAAATAGAGATTAATTAACGATTTTCTACTGTATACTCCGCTCCACAAATCAATCTGTACACAATAGTGTAACATGTCCTACTATCTACGGAACAAAACTTGTTGATTGTGTACATCAATAACGCATCCGGCGCGCATGCGCAGCGTGCGCGTCCCGACTAGTTTTAGTCAAGTGTGCAACTCCCGCTAATTTTCCTTTTTCAATTTGAATTGTAATGCGTGAAAGAACAGTCGTAAACATCCGTGTTAAGTTGTATTTTGATCGAATTTGAAAATAATTGTACTTAAAAAACATAAATGCAGTATTTTGAAATTTTAAACCTTAAACGTTTTGCCCAAAATTCAAACCCTAAAATTAAATTTAAAGATTCAACGAGTTTTTTGGAAAAAAAAAATAAAAGAAAAAAAAAATTATATATCGTATTTTGTAATTATTGTCAAAATTATGCTGCGACTTTCGCTTAGTCTGCTACACGTCGGATATAAATGTTTTAAAAATACTTATCATGAGTTTATTGTTTAAAAAAAAATAAAATGCTACAAAAAAGGCATTAAAAATCTCAACCGAAATGTACTTTAATAACTATCTATACTTATAAAAAGATTTAAAAAATATTTTATATATATATATTAATCAGCTTTAGACATAGAAAAACATATTTGATGCATACTATTTGAGATAACAAGATTCTTGATGGCTGAATTTCAAGTTATGCGCGCGTAATTGATTAAAGGTGGATGTCTACGAATGCTTACCTTAGAGACAGTAAGATTCTTGATAGTTAATTTCTCTTTGAAAAATGCGGTTCACTTTATAATTTGGAATCAATATTTAGTGAATAACTTCCATTTAAACATGCTAAATTGATTTGGCAAGGATCTTATGCAGTATATTATTCTTCATTATCACCAACTAATTGGTCCATTTTGATGCTCACCATACCATAGTATCACATTCATGTTTCCACTACTATTGAAGTATCTATGTCTTTACAATAACAAAGACAACTAATTCATTCTCGACCCACAATCTCTTTTACTTTTTAATTCTCCAAGTCTTCCATGTTATATGTGATCTAAAACTTATTTAGGTTGGGTTCGGAGTTTATATTCACCAATACAATTTATAGGTACTCTTAATTGTTTTTTTTCCGCTAACTTGACATGAAAATGTCAAATCTATCTTAAAAAAATATTTGAAGAATTTATTTTTTATCTCGTGTTGTGTGAAGTGAATACCATTGCAGATCATCTATCTAACTATAACATGCATCAGTTTGATTATATTGTGTCTTCGGTGGTTTATGTTTACTACAAGATGATGTTAGGATTATGTTATCCTGAATGACGACAATATAGTCATTTCTTTTGATTAGTAGAACTCATTTAAAATATAGAGTTATTCTTTCAAAAGAAATATATAATATTTTAAGTTATTTTTTAAGGTGATACACTTCATCTAGCGTCTCTCATCTAACTTCCAAAATGCCGATGTTACTTTACATTACACGAATTGATTGGCTCCTCCATCCTCTCTACTCTTTTGACATTGATGGATTCTCACACCCACACATGACATTATGCAAGTTGTTGTGTGTTTTTAGTGAGTAGGTGGTGAACGAGTTTCTAACGAACTCCTAAATTGCTTGTTTGATGCGTAATAATATTTTATATTTCTAGTGTGGAAAAAAAGTTGGTTGGTCCTTTGTGTTTCAACTCCATTGTTTGCTTACCGGAAAAGTTTGACATGGTAGTTATCACTTCTATTATTACGTCTCATAGACTATGTCTCGTGTGTTGCAGTTACAATCTCAAATTCGGTGAAGTGCTTACAAACAACTCATTTGACCCTTAGAGTCGCACTTGATCCACGACTCCAAGATAACTTTTTTTAATGGTTGTGAATCAATAATAAAACATGTTCAGATAACGGAAATTGCTATTTTATATTCCATTTTCTTATAAGCCTTAAGGTTGATCAAATTGTCCCCAAAATTTAAATGATTTTATCCTTATTTTCGTGTTTTTTAGGTAAGCTAGCAAGTGGGTGACACCGGTAATGTATCTTGTAAGAAGTATAGTTACAAGTTGTGAGTCCGTTTCCAGTTTCACAATAGGTAACCCTTAAACCATGAAACAGTCCCCATATCTTAGCCATGGGGACAATACATCGTCCAATACTAACCGACTCACTCACACTATTTCTAAGAACTCTAGAAGCAATCGCATGCCTATCTTCTCTAACCGACCCATCCGTGTTAATCTTCTGATGGAGGCGTCCAAAACACTTGTAACATTTTCTTCTCCAAAATGGGCTTTGAGGCCTCAAGTTTTTTCCAAGCTCTGCCATACTCAACAATCATGGTCCGTACGTCACAATGTCTCTCCCATTGTAACTCTCTTTTTAAAGATCCGGTCATTTCGTCATTTCCAAATCATCCATAGAGCAACTTCAAAGATATTCCGTTCCTTGTTGCGGTATGTGATTGATTAAATCATCATAAATTTAATCCTTCGAGCTAACCTAGTATTACTCTCAATTATATATAAAAACTTTAAGGAATTTATTTTTAGGGGAAAAACATAAGTACTCTATGCAAAATTATGACAAATATTTTTTTTATTGTTATCGAAATTTGTATCACATATTACATTTAGATGAAGAATGTAAAAGTGTTACTAAGTGGTAGATCCATTGAATTGAACACAAAGGTTTTTTGCTGACTGTGATAACCAACAACATATAGATAACTTTTAACACATGATAAAATAAGTAGCTTTTGAGTTACTCTTTTGTTTTTCTCTATAGTGTTTAATAACTTTTGAAGGCTTTACAAATCGGCAAGAAATCATATGGGTCGGTGTGGATATTTGGTTTCCACCAAGGTAATCAGTAACACAAATTTATGGTACAATTATTTATTAATATATAAAAATATCTTCGGGCATTTATCCATATATGTGGAGCTGTCCATGTCATTTTTTTCATGCCCCAAAAGATTGGGTGGGGATAAATATGTTCCCACTCTATGTGGCAGTCCAACCCTAAGGCCTTGTACACTTCCTTTTGCAATGTTTGAAAATAAAACTCGATCTTTTAAATTTAACAAAAGGTCGCAGCAAACTGTTGGAATATTTGGTGTTCGATAAATAAAATTATTTTTTAACATGAATAAGGTGTATTGTCAAAAGTATAATTAAATTCATCAAATTCAACTAAAAATTAGGCTATCATCATTATTATAGGCTCATGCATCAAGGAAGAACAATAAATAAAAGAATACTAAATGAGAAAAGCATATTGATTAATGAAAAGTCGAATATATAAGGATATTAATCATCAAAAATCACTTTGAAAATATCATAATCATTAGAACTCAAAAAAGAAAAAAATAATGTTGATGGAGTTGAAGCTCTATATTTTTTTATGGCGTTCAAAAATAAAAGAATATGTAAGGACATCCGTATTGATCTTGACTATGTTCCCTGGAGGTAGTTCCCACTTGACATAGAGCACTTCCGTTGTCTTCGTGACCGAATGGGGCTTGTTTCCCTCCCAAGCCCTAACATACTTCTTAGCTTGCTCAATAATGAACTCATGGTTGTTGATCTTGTGTTTTTTTCGTTGAAGACTCTCTCGTTTCTCCACTTCCAAATACACCAAATACATCCCGTAAAAACTGCACTCCATTTACATTCATTATTAAAGTTAGCTAAGGATAGAAAGTTACCTCAAATCCAAACTGCAAAGGGTTGCCGATAGAAGCTATCTCCAAATCGGGATGCATCGAGCTCTCTACACAACGCTTTGCTAGGTGTGCAGTCTCGAAACAAGTGCTCGAAGATTTCCAGTGCTTCTCTGCAGATGGGAAAACTATCGTCTCTTGAAACATGACGCCGCATTCTCTCTACATTGGTCATGATCCCTCCATGCATAATTTTCCATGTGTTTACTCTAACACACTCTTGAACTTTCAGCTTCCAAACTGCATCAATGATGCTCGAGTCAACCCTTGTGTGGTGTCCTCCTGTCGAAGCATCCTGTAAGCAGAGGCCACAATGTAATTCCCATCTGGGTTATGTTTTCATCTTAGGTCGTCATTACTACATTCCTCCGCATCACCCATCTGTTGTGGGTTATCTGTCCCGATCGGTGCAACAGCAGCAAGGCCACAATGTAATTCCCATCAGAGATTCCCTTTTGAATGCCTTTCCACATGTACGAAGGCGTAGTATGTTGACTACCATTGGTTCGGATGTACTTACTCCTGCGCACTGGGGTCCAAAGACTCGTGTCATCCTTTAGGAACCTCCAACTCAATTTTCCCACTAAAGCCAAGTTTAGCTCTTCCATAGCTTTAATAACAATACCTCCACATGGTTTCGAAGCAAAATTGGTTTTCCAAGCCACAATATACATCGTCCTATTCCCATTATTGTTGTCCCAAATGAAGATCCTACATAACTTGTCCACTTCATCACAAACTCCTTTCGGAAGTAACAAAGAGGACATGGAGTAAATAGGGAGGGACGCAATAACGGGCTTAGTGAGTCTAACTCTTCTCGCAAAGCTGAGAGTTCTTCCTCGCCATCTACTAAGCTTCCCATTGATCTTATCCAAAAGGGAGGAGAATGTAGCCTTGGACACTCTACCTTGAAGAAGTGACATTCTGAGGTAGTTGCCCAAATTTTGAGTGACTTCTATACCACTCATGTTATGCAACCTATCTCTAAGATAACTCGGGACGTTAGGCAAGACAAAAAATATTCGATTTCTGGATACTCACTCTTTGCCTGGATGCTTTGCAACCAAATACCCCAGGACAACTCTCAATTGTTTAGGGGAGGCCTCAACAAACAAAGTAAAACCGTCAGCAAAGAAGAGATGAGAAATATTCGGACCATCTCGGGATAAGGAAATTAGTTTCCACCGTCCCTGATCAACATCCTCGATAATAAGGTGACTGAGACGTTCAACCCAAAGGACAAAGAGGTATGGGGAAATGGGATCTCCCTCACGGAGTCCTCTCTTTGGCACAAATTAGCTAGTGCGTTCTCCGTTCTAAATAACCTGCATCCTAGTGGTGGTGATACACTCTCTTATAAAGGTTTCACCGCTCAGGGGGAAATCCATCACCCTTTATAGTCTCTTCCACAAAATTCCACCTAATTATGTCATAGGCCTTCACAAGATCGAGCTTTAAGATCATCAATTTCCTACCAGAATTCTTTTTTTGGTAGAATGTATAATTTCCTGCATGAGGACAATGTTATCTTGAATATAGAGTCCTAGGATGAAGTTATCATGTGTAGGACCAACAAGAGAACCAATGACACCTTGCATACGTCGTAATAGCACTTTAGTCATAACTTTATAGATCACATTACAAAGAGCAAATGGTCAGAATTGGCTAATCAGATCTGGGGTTCCAACCTTGGCAATAAGGCATATAAGAGTGTCATTGATCCCAAGAGGAAGTTTCTGACTTATAAAGAATTCTGAGACCTCATTCAGTACCGAGTTTTCAACAATGTCCCAACACTTCTAGTAGAACACAAGTTGAAAACCATCAACACCGAGTGACTTGTAGACTCTCATACTCTTGGTTGCCCTCCACACCTCCTTTGAACTAATCCCACGAAGAAGATTAGTCTTATCATTAGAAGGAATAACGGGGAACCCATTGACTTCAATTTCAGCTCCTGAGGTGGTATCCACATATGTTAAGTCATGGAGCATTGTAAAGTAATTCACCACAAAGTTTTCCTAAGCCAACTTGTCTTCTTCCCACATATCATCACTCACAACCAAGCCATCCACTCTATTGCGCCTCCTTCTAATGACCGTAGAGACGTGGAAGAAGGATGTGTTTCGGTCCCCAAACGAGAGACATTGTTCTCTAGATTTTTGGAACCAGATAATCTCCTTTGCTCCAGTACTCTCTCGAGCGCTTATGAAGGTCTAATTCCTTTTCCTTTCCCGTTGGAGTGTTGGAAGCAACGGGATCACTCTAGATAGTAAGGTCTCTCATGATATCTTCTTTCCTACAAAAAAAAAACATCACCAAAACCCGACGATTACAATGTAAAAACCAAAATTTGAGGGTATTAAGAGGGATGCTTGTACCTGCATGGAGTTCCCAACACCGTTTCACCAAGGGAAGGAGACCTTCACGTGTCACCCAAGAAGCCTCAAACCTAAAGGGTCTTCTATCCATTCTCACACTCCTTGTCGGTTGCAATCTGAGAAGAACAGGCGAGTGAGAATCTCGTCAGGTGGCAAACATCCAATAACATCATGAGACATGAAAACCCTATCAGGCATTTTTGAAACACCCCCCCCCCCCCCCTAATTCTTGATTTGCAATCATCACAAGTGAACTCGGGGCAGGAGAACCCAAGATCAAGGAGTTCATAGTTATGAACTACGTCACTAAAGGTCTTCGAATATTTATGCAAACCTCCATTACCTTCACTCCTTTCATGCTCAGTATACAATTAAAGTCACCTCCGATGACGTACGGTTCAACTATCTACGCCGATTCCCGGTCAATCACATCATAGAAAGGTTGTCTCCTCACTTCTAAAGGATTGAGGAGCATATACCACAAGGAGCCTCATGGCACTTCCGGAGATCACCACCCGGGTATGTATGAAGAACGGGTTAGTGCAAACAATGGTAAGCTGAATATTAACATCATCCCATAAAAGCAAAATTCCTCCTTCAAATCTATTGTCTTCAAATCTAGTACATCTACTAAATCTCATACGAAAAACTCTATTTGTCTTATCACCCGAGATGCGTGGTTCAAAGATAACAAGAATATGCAATTTGTGTTGATTACAAAGATATTTGATTGCCCATCTGAAGTCATTCTTTCCGGCTCCATGTACATTCCAGAACATGCAGTTCATAGACAATAACAAGAAAAGGTGAGGCTACACACCAAAGAGAGAAAAAGAGGAGTAGGTACCTCATTTTGGAGTATCTCTCCCTGACCCCTTCTAATCTTTACTAGCTTGGATTTTCCACAGTTTCCTCCTAATCTTTACTAGCTTGGATTTTTCACAGTTTCACACTCCATTCTTGGAACTGGCCTAGAAGCTAGGGCGGGAGAGGCCTTAAAGTTGAAGACAATTTTGTGTAATGTCACGTCGGTTAACGATTTTCATTTTTTCAGTTTCGGTTTATTTTATGTTATGGAGTTATGTGAGATATATTTATACTTTCGTATTAACCATGTTAAGATTTAAGACTTAAATTGATATGAATTGTATACTTAATTTTAGTTTGCATAATTTTATTTTGTTTAAAATTTTGGCTAAATTTTAGCATTAAAAGAACATTTAAAATTCACCCGAAAAAACTCGATCCACCCAACGGGTACGGGTGACAAAGCTACAAGCCAGTGAAGATTTATGTGATAGGTCGGCGACGGATCGGATGAAGAATTTAGGTGACGAGTCGGAGGTGGAGGTGGTACATCGTTCATCACCCGATACAGTATCATCCGTAATCACGAGGCCTATTTAATATGCTTAAAAATTTAGGTTGAGAAATATTTTTAAACATATACTCTTATTAATAATTAATAAGTTCTTCAAAACTTATAAAATAACTTAACTGAGAATAGTCACTCAAAGGTTAAGGTTTTTAACAATATCTTAAGAGAGCGAGATAAATAATTTTTAAAAAAACATAATATATTTAGTGACTATTCTAATATGTATTTATAGATCGATATAAAATCCAATAAAATTGTTATTTATATGATACTTTAGCATGCTTAAAGAGGCATTAGTTTATAAGCTAGTTGGCAACTAATATACTAATTAGTTTTCTATCATGATATTTTTAATAAATACTCATGTCATATCTGCACTAGGGAAAACAATTCAATCAAATATTATTTGTAATTTGTAATTTGTAATTTGGAGCGGCTTGAATGGTACCCTTTACTTTCTTTTTCTTTTTTTTTTTAAAGCGAAATAGAATGAGGTTGGTCTATACTCTGTATTCGTGGGAGTTCACCGTATATATATTATGGTTGAGAATAATCTATATACTATTATTAAAGTTTAAACATTTACTCTCTTGTGGTGTTTCTTTAAAGATTTTTTTACCACGTGTTAATTTATTAGAATTTTAAGTTTTTTTTTATCATATTAGAATAATATAATAACTCTTCTACAATGCTTAATATTTAAATTTTAAAAACTATTTTATAATAGATAATAGATAAATACTTACCAATCTTACTTTTAAAATATCTATATTACACTATATATAATTTTTATGATTAATTTTGTTTGAGTTTATCCCAAATCTTAATAACGTAATACTATAACAAATTACTCATAAATTGGTGATTTTGAAGAAAATATCATTTTTATGGGTTTGATAATGAAATCCTTCAATGCATATCTTAAAAGTTTTTTAGTTCAACTTTTATTTTTATGATTAATTTTGTTTGAGTTTATCCTAAATTTTAATAATGTAATACTATAACAAAAAAGGCTAACAAACCAAGTTTGTAATATTTTAGGGTATATAGTTTAAATAAATGAAATATTTGGTATATATACTCAAATGAACAATACCCAAATAAAAAATGTATTGAATTTTTTTTTAAATCAATAGTATTTGGTAGACATGTAATAAGGATCGGATGATAAAACAATGTACACATTTATAATTTAGTGAATAATTAATTTGTAAATTTTAAATCTTTTGAGGGATAAATAACCAAATAAAAAAGAACGAAGGATACTACCTATACAATTGCCTTATTTTTATTTTTTAGGTGGGAAATACAATTGCCTTATTGTCAAACAAAAAATAACGAAGGATATTATCCAATACAATATCCTTATTTTAATTTTTTTTGGTGGGAAATAAAATTTCCTTATTTTCAAATAAGAAAGATCCAAGGATACTACCCAATACAATTTCCAAATAAGAAAGTTCGGATGATACTTACCACCAAAAAAAATTGCCTTATTGCGTTAATAGAAATAAATAAGTAAATTGTGTGCCATAGATAGTAATTTCAAAGATGTGCTTCCCAAAAACAAATTTAGAATCAAATATAAACTATAAATTATAATAGATAATAATTAATTGTATACCTTCCCAAACAAAAAAAAACGAAAAATATCTACCATTTATAAACTACAAACTACTATGTAAAAGGAATAAGATTGTCCTATTATCCTTTTAAAAATTAGTCTTTTTTTTTTGTTTGGGAAGGTATACAATTAATTATTATCTATTATAATTTATAGTTTATATTTTGTAAATCAATGATCTGTCAAACGTTTTGTATATATATATTAATCATTCTCGATCCATATGAATCACCTTGCACCTCTCAACTTTACGTAGACCGAACGATGACTACACAATATACATCAATCGATAATATAGATGTTGGGAAGATGATTATGGTGCGTATTATACTCTTATACTCAAGGTTTCATTATCCGAGTTCTAAGTCTAAACCCGCACTCAATATGTTGCTATATCGAGGGTTACTACAAGATTTGGGTTGAAGATATTAATTTGTGACAAGGAAGGACATCCATCAAATACTACCACTAATGTGGTGAATAAGGAAGTGTTTCAAAATTTGGCTTAATTTCATAAACATGTATCTTTCATTAATATGAATATTTTTGTCTTATTTTAAATTTATACACTAATTTATGTTTTTACTATTTCATAAATTAATATACTTTCTATTTTGTGTGCAAGGTAGTTGATTCGCCATTGTTTTTTCCCCTTATATTGTTGGTCATGAATACAAATGTTGTTTTAATATAATCAAATTATGAGTATGTAATACCTTATTAATTTATGTTGGTTTATATTTTGCTTACACATCATTTAAAGTACATTTTTCACTCTAACTCTTTTTTTGTTTGTACCATCATCCCATATATGTTACATGTTTTGTATGTTTGAAATTTATCGTTATCGATATTTTTTTCGAACAAAACCCGTGCAGGGCACGGGTATCACACTAGTATACAGTTTAACCTCGTTGAAAGGAATATAAAAAATATAATAATTTATAAATAAAAATAAATATTATAATTCAAAGGCAGACAAACACTACACATACTTAACGTGAAGAGAATGAAATAGATGGATTAAGGAGCGTTAATTCAGGGGTCGCGGCGATGGAGATCTCGGAAGATAGCAAGTAACTGGACTTACAGGTCTCCTGACTCTCCATTTTATTCTTTTCTATGAATTTCATTTTTTGGAATGTGTGTGGGGCTCGCAAGAGCGGGTTCCGTCGTGCTATTAGATATCTCTGTAAACAACATAAGATTGACGTCTTGGCGGTTTTCGAACCCAAGATTTCTGGTGATGAAGCCTCTAGAGTATGCAACAGGTTGAATTTTACTGGTTGCACTAGAGTTGAAGCAGATGGTTTTAAAGGAGGTATTTGGTTATTCTGGTATAAGGAGAAAATGAAACTTTCGGTGGTTAGTTTGAATGAGGGTTTCATCCATGCTAAAGTGGTGGTTGGAGGTCTCTCTTTCCGAATCATTGTTGTTTATGCTCCACCTAGTGCTACTAGAAGAAAACCGTTCTGGCCGAGCTTGGATGAAGAACTTGCCTGTATTGATGATCCCATCATTATCGGTGGGGATTTCAATTGTATTATTTCTTGTGATGAAAGACAGACAGGTGTAGGTGGTCTCCATTTAGACTCGGATATTTTCAGACATATTATTGATACCCATGGCCTTATTGATATGGGTTTCACTGGTCCGGATTTCACTTGGACGGGTGATAGAGTTGCCAATGAAGTTATTTCTAAACGCCTTGATAGATTCTTGATGAATGATAGAGCAAGGATTCTTTGGCAGGAGGCTTCGGTAAGGCATTTACCACGCTACTCGTCGGATCATGCTCCCCTCCTTCTTCGCTTTAAACCTAATACCAAAGGTACTTGTAAGAGACCCTTTAGGTTTGAAGCTGCTTGGATGAGTCATGCGGATTTTAGACCTATGGTGGAAGGAGTTTGGGCTTCTAATCATGAGGTTAGTATTTCTCTCTCTCTACTTAAATCCAATTTGCTAACTTGGAATCGCGAAGTTTTTGGTAGTGTTTTTCGCAGGAAACATGAACTTATGGATAGGATCGAGATTGTCCAGAATAATCCTAACTATTCGAGTTCTCAAGCTTTACTTGACTTGGAAGGGGAACTTAAACACGATTTGGATCTTGTCCTTGACCAAGAAAAGTTAATCTGGCTTCAGAAATTGAGAGAGCAGTGGCTAAGTCTGGGTGATAGGAATAAGTCTTTTTTTCATACGTCCACAGTGATAAGATGCCAAAGAAATAAGATTGAGGGCCTTTTTGTTGACAATGATGTTTGGGAGGAGAATTCTAAGACGCTTGAGAAATGGGCGATTGATTTTTTTAAATCTCTTTACTCTGAGGATCATAATGGCGGCATGGAGAATTTTAGAGCCTATGGTTTTCCGGTTATTGAGCCTGGTGTGTGGGATGGTTTGGCTAGGGTTTTGAGCTCGACGGAGGTCTGGAAGGCTACCAATTCCATGGGAGCTCTTAAGGCGCTTGGACCTGACGGTTTCCAACCCATTTTTTACCAGAAGTGTTGGGGGATTGTGGGCAATTCTGTGGTTACAGAAGTTACAAAGTTTTTCGAAGAAAGAAGAATCCCAAGGAATCTGAACAAAACTCTCATCTGCCTTATCGCTAAGGTTGGAAAACCTAAAAGAATTCAACAATTCCGTCATAACGTTATTTATAAGATTATGACCAAAGTTCTTGTCCATAGACTTCAAGGTGTGATTGGTGACTTAGTTGTACCGACCCAAGGTAGTTTCATCCCGGGAAGACTGATTCAAGATAATGTCGTCCTTATGCAAGAAATCACACACTCTCTGCAGAGAAAGAAAACAGAAAAGAAGTGGATGATCCTTAAACTTGACCTGGAGAAGGCATATGACCGCCTGAGATGGGATTTTGTCTCACTGACTCTTAGAGAGGAAGGTTTCCCGGATTGTTGGATTGACATGATCCATGAGTGCATGAGCTCGACGACTATGTGCCTTAACTGGAATGGAGGCATGACTGAAGAGTTTACTCCTAGGAGAGGTATTAGACAAGGTGACCCCATCTCTCCGTACATTTTTGTGCTCTGTGTGGAACGTCTTAGCAACCTTATTATCAAAGAGGTGGAGGATGGCGATTGGATCCCTATCATATTGTCCAGGGATGGTCCCCCTCTTTCTCACCTTTTTTTCGTTGATGATATATCTTTATTTGCGGAAGCTTCTTGCCAGCAGCTTAAAGTCATTATGGACGTTATTAATAGGTTTTGTGGGGCCTCGGGGCAGAAGGTGAGCACTGTGAAATCAAAGATTTTTGTTTCCCCCAATGTTAATGTCGAGATGAGGAGAGGCATGGAAGTTGTTAGCGGGATGGAGATTTCTGAGCATTATGGGGATTACTTGGGAGTTCCTTTGTTCAAAGGGAGAATCAAAGAGTTACATTTTGCTCCTCTTCTGAACAAAATTCATAGTCGTCTTGCTGGTTAGAGGAGAAGGCACCTCAGCATGGCCGGAAGGCTCACCCTTACTAAAGTTGTTCTTGCCTCCATTCCGATCTACTCGATGTCGACAGTCATCATCCCTACGAGCGTCTGTAATAAAATCGATAAACTGTGCAAAAACTTTCTCTGGGGTGATACTAATGACAGAAGAGTTATGCATACGATCCCTTGGGAGTCAATTAACAAGCCGAAGAAATTGGGAGGCTTGGGCCTGACTCCGATGACGGTTATCAACAAAGCGTTATTGGGCAAGTTAGGCTGGAGGTTACTCTTGGGCGTTCAGAATCCGTGGATTGATGTTCTTAGGGCTAAATATATCAGACGGTTGGGAGGGAGGCATGCGGCTCCATCTCCAACTTGGAGAGGTATTGATGCAGTGATGGGCGATCTCTTGACGAAAGGTACTCGTTGGATTGTGGGAGATGGTCGGAGTACAAGATTTTGGATTGATAGTTGGATTTGTGGTAAGCCGTTGTTAGAGTTGGTTATAGGTGAGATCGGTGACCCCTTAATTAATTTGACTGTTGATCATTTTTAGAGTGATCTGAGGGGATGGAGATGGGATGCCTTTGGTTCCTTACTCCCTTGTTCGATCAACCTTCAACTTGCAGCAGTTACTCTTGACAGCAACAACCAAGATAATATTAGTTGGGCTCTTACGAATTCGGGTGAGTATACTGTTTGTTCCGCCATTAATTTGTTGATGGGTGCCGCTGATCATCACGAGGTGGATAAGGCTATTTTCGAACAAATCTGGAAATTGAAAGTCCACGAGAGAAGTAGGTTCTTCGTCTAGAAGACCCTGAAGGGTGGATCTTTGACCAACGACGAACGGGCTAGGAGACACTTTGCTAGAGATGGAAATTGTTTGACTTGCGTGGATCATGTGAAGACGTTGGAACATCTGTTCCGTGACTGCACCGTTACTTATGACATGTGGAAGGAGTTGCGTGCGGAAAACTTTGTTTCTAACTTCTTCGTTTCTCCCTTTGCGAGCTGGATTAGAGGTAATCTCCTTTGTGTTACTAAGTTCGTTAATTCTATTATGTGGAGGGATGTTTTTGCAGAGGCTCTTTGGCAAATCTAGAAGTGGAGAAACGACAAGTTTTTCCGTAATCATGATAGACCAACGGGTAGTCGGGGAGTCATTATTGATAGAGTCAAAACTATCATGAGGCTTGGAATTCTCGTTGTGGTGATGTGAATGTTGCGAACAAGATTTTGACTCAGGTGAAGTGGAGCACTCCACCGCCAGGATGGATTAAAGTTAACATTGATGGTGCGGTGAGAAGCGGGGCTCATGCTACTGCTGCAGGTATTATTAGGGATGAGTTGGGGGGGTTGGCAACGTGGGTTTGTTCATAATATTGGTATGTGTACGGTCCCGACGGCTGAACTTTGGGGGATCTTACATGGTTTGGATATTGCTTGGGAGAGTGGTGCTAGGAATGTTATTCTGGAAATGGATTCACTACTTGCTACCACGCTCTTAAGCAAGAATATCCCACGGTGTCACCCTCTCTCTAGCCTGGTACATAAGTGCCAAGGCTTTATTCGTAGAAATTGGTTTGTTCAAATTCATCATGTCTACCGAGAAGCTAACTGTGCGGCTGACTTTTTAGCTTCTGTTTCTTTTAATTTTTCGATTGGCTTTTATGTATTGTTTGACCCGCCGGAGGGTGTTATTTGTATTTTGAATGCTGATGTTAGGGGTCGGGCTATCTCCCGTTTGCTGACTACTTAGCCTTTTCTTTTCATTTATAAAAAGCGCGGTTAGATGCGCCGGAGACCATTGACTCTCCTTCCCACCAAAAAAAGAAACACTACAAATACTTAACAAAGTTATAAAAACTATACTTGACGAATAGGTATTAGATTGGATCAACCAATAAAGTTTCAAACAAACATATGGCAAATGGCTTCAACCGCATGGATTCATACCATCGACACCTTTACCCCCTCCGGATCGCGACAGAAGGGTACTTCGTCCTCCCAACCCTTTTTAACTCTAAAACGTGACATATAAAATCATCAACACTATGAAGTCTGAAGATAAGAGACGCAACAAACAATCCAATCATGAAAAGACACAACTACCATCGATCATTTGAGATTGAAATTGAAATTGAAATTGAAATTGCTGGAGATAAATGCCGTTTTTTTGTTGAAAACCTACGATTTAGATAGTAAATCATTCGAGAATTATAATCTGTAAAGTAATCCAATAAAACGAATGGATCCTTTATGCTTGTATGATTGTATCTAATTAACACAAGTAGTTATAGTTTGTTACTTGTTAAAATAACACCATACGGTAGCAGCATGTCATTAACGGCACGTCACGATTGGTTCTAATGTGATTATACATCTAACTTATCCCAAATATCATATATGTACACATGCATACAACACCACATCATTAAATCATTATTAATGATGTGGGTTGTAGGTAGAAAGTAAGGTGGCCGTTCTTATTAATTAAATCATGTTTGCTAATTAATTTATTAACCTAATTGGTGTTCTTTTCCGATACATGGCCCGGCCTAATTTGATGGAGAATTGTACGACCATTGTCCACTAATGAAGGATATTCTTGGAATCGATCGTAGTAGTCAGTTGGCGTCCCCTATATGCCTAAGTACCACACTTCTCCATTACCGAGTTTATATTGGGTTCGCTATCGAGTTTATAAGAAACCAATATAAAACTTATTGTTAGTTGAAGTCGAAACTTTTTTCGTATAACTATTATATTTTCATAAATACCATTAAGAAATTGGCTAAAAAAAGACTTTTGTTTTTGTTAAAATAAATTAAACCCGTTATTTTGTGAAAAAATAGAAATAAATTCGATTACCGGTTAGTTTAACACCTATTCAAACTAGCAGAAACTAAAATGTCTAATTTATTTCATCATAAAATTAAAAGTTCACTATCAATTTCATTCAATATTATTTGGATAAAATGTATTACACATTGAAGAACACCTCGTGGCACTTATTTTAACCCAATAAAAATATGATAAATTACATTATATAAATGTTTAAATCTATCCTTACCGATGGGTAATAAACTATTAAAAATATATTTTGAAACACGAAAGAAAACAAAAAGAGTAGAATAAACAAAAAACTAAAATTTTGGATACCCAAAACATTGTAGGATCTATGGCATATATGAATGGATCAAAATTATTATATATTAATCTTATAAAAAAACAACACAATTTGTCTGCACTCTCTTTATGTAACTTTATTTATGTTTTAAGATAAGATCTTGTAAAGATAACATATATATATTTTAATAGAAACCTCCTAAGTGGAACTTAGTTAAGTGATATGGATCAATATTGTACCAACTTACATAATTTTGTTCATTTTCACTTTAAGCATTCCACGTCAAATCCCCACCTTAATCCCAACTTGCTAATTTGTATACATCTTATATGTATATATTTAAATTAGGTTTGAAGTAGATTTGGAAACTTCGACAAAACCAACCTTCACAGAATAAGGGATGTTTATATATATATATATATATATATATATATATATATATATATATATATATATATATATATGTTTATAAAAAAAAAGAATACTAATTATACCGACCGGTATGTCTGATATGTTCATGAGAAGCCACGTTATAATTTAGCTCCGGTTCATTCATATATAAAAATATATTTTAAAAAAAAGTGGCCGGTGATGAACCGGTACCACGAGGCTAAATCTGCCTTTTTCATTTGAAAAAGTAGTTTCATATGTGAGAAAAGTTTGATACTTATCAGGAATTCAAGATATTTAAGATTTAATTCAGGCAATGTTAACGTTTATTTAATAATTTATTTGGGTGAATTTAGTATGTATTTTTTTATATGATATTAAATATTCGCTTTATATTTGTAAAAAAATACTTCTTTTAAATAATAATACTCAACTTCCATCATATACCCAATTTCGATTACCAATATTAGTTATTCAATTTTAATATCCAACTTCATTTCGATTACCCAACTTTGTTTACCCAATATTAATTATTCGATTCTAATATCCAAGTAAACTCAACGTTATATATCCAACTTTACTTCATTTACTCATTTATAGCTTTGTGAAGGCAATATTAGATGATTAATGTAACCGAATTTCAAGAGAGTGTGGTTGAGTGTAAGGAAGTTAATATTCAACCCCAAGAAGAACCCATGAGAACTGTTCAGTTGTACACATTAAGCAATTTGCCTGCAAATTTAGATTTCAAAGATCAGAGACATATAAACTAAGTCAACTTGAGATTAAACTAGAAAGTAAAGATCTTTAGTCTTTCAAAAAGCTCATAAGCACAGCAAGAGGAGTAAGTCGAAGCAAGCTTAAAGCAAACACCCATGGTTGTAATTATAAACAATCGAGATAACATCAGTTCAATGCATTATATTACAATCAAACTGAAATTTCAAACAATTGAATAGTAGATTTATACATAACCAACAATATTCTAATTCGAAAAGCCATTTAACGACCAAAATGGTAGCAATGAGCAACAATCGCCAAAGGAATAGCCAGAAACAACACGAAAAGCTTCGTCCCAAGAATAACCTCTTGCAAATTCTACAACATTTTCCTTAAACCGCACTTTTGTCAGCAATCCAATATCCGACTTATTTCTCAACGAAGACGACAACATGTTATGCACTGTTCGCCCAGACCTAATCTCCCTGTTCACGCCTTTCAACAATGGTGTCGTAACTCCACAATTCTCCATCGCCGTTAATGAAATTAAGTATTTGGGCGTGTAGGGTTTTAGAGAGGAAAAGAGATATTGAGAAGTTGTTCGAGAGGATGAATTTGCCTCAAAATAAAACAACAATCGTCAAAGCAACGGTGTCGTAACTCCACCAAGAAAAAGAACAAAAATAATAATAAAACAACTCTTCGTAGATCCTGTTTGCACTTAGAGGTGAAGATGAATTTGCCTCAAAATAAAATTGGAGATTAAAAAAAAAAACTTAACATTTTTGTTGTTGATTATTTCTTGTTTCCGCAATCAATTGTTTGATCACCTTCTCAGTCATAAGTGTTCTTGGATTGATTTTCTAGTGAATCGAAACTAAGGACGGGACAAGGCACTTAACGCCTTTTATTCTTCTAGAGTCAAACGGGCACAATATCTGTCCGTATATGGTAAAAAATGGAACGATACAGTAGATTAGCATGACTTTTGTAAGGTTTATTCAATTTGTTCATGAATTGTGAACAAACTTTATATATGTTAAAAAAAACAATCGTGTAAGAATATATAGATAAAAAAAACAATTGTGTAATTTCTCCGCTTAAACCCGGATCGAATAATCTAACACATGAAACTGTTACTCATTTTGTTCAGGAAAAAAACGTATATCAATTTGGCAGATTACATTCAATGAGTAGATTCACTATTGTTCATAATAAATGAGCATTCAGCTCAAGATTGTTAAAGTGGGTTCGGGCCAAATTGAGCTTCTCGTAATCTCTTGACACGGAAGAATTGATCAAGAAAACGATAAATAATAACGTAGCAAAAACACAACAATGTAAGATATAAAAAAATTCAAAGGCATGCGGTGATTCTGAATCAGAAGTGAGTGTTCTTTCGATAGATTGGGCAAGTTTTGAAGTCAAATGGATCAGAGGACCTTCAAACTCGTCGTCATCCCAACTCAATTTGGGAAGTTGCCTTGGGGTCGGAAGGAGGGTCGAAAGGGTCATGGTGAATTTAAAATTTGGATCGAAATAGGGATGGGGAAGAAGGGAGATCGGAGAGACGGATAGGTGAGTTGTGGATCATTTCATTTAGATCGTAGATCTCGTCGCAAAAATCATTGAAATGTGGTATGTATAGGATGAGCGGTGACGGAGGGCGCATAGTTGTGGGTAGGAGAACGGGAGCATACCGGATGGTTTATCGCCACGAAAAATAAGATGATATTTTCATATATCATAGATGATTTAGAAAATAATATTTTTATATATTATAGACGAATTTTTATAGGATTTATTTATTTGCCATAAAATAAAATAAACATTTTAAAATGTTTTCTTACGAAAAACCTAAATTTTTATATAACAATTTATGTGAATTATAAAATGAGTGACAAATGGACTTTTAAGTATGGTAATTAGTTGATTAGTGGCTCTTGCGGGAAAAAAAAACTAGTTGATTAGTGGTGAAAAAAGAGAGAAAAACAATCCTTGATCATGAAAGGTGTTCACCTTTATCAACGATATTTATTTAGAATTTCTTTAGTTATCTTTATAGCTTTGCATGGAACTTTAAAATAGTTTGTTAGAATAAGTGGTTTATGCACTTTTATTTAGTCCTTTAAAAATATTTAGGGTCCATTTGGTATTATAAAAATATTATTGAAAATAGAGTATTATGGAGTTAATTAAAAATCACGTTTATTGATCGACTAAAATTAAATGATAGAGTTTTTTCAACACAAAAAGTAACATATTTATTTACATTTTATTTATTTTTCTTTAAACTGTTTTTATTGTGTTTTCATTTCACCTTCTAACTAGACGAATACGTATTGTATAGATTTTCAATTGGTTATTCTAACAAAAGGAAATCCATAAAATATATGAGATGGTTTTTCTGTAATAAGTAACAATAAACAAAATCATTTGTAAAAATTAGAAAAGTATAACTATTTGTAAAATCATTTGTAAAATATATGAGATGATTTTTTTATGATTTAGTGTGCCGTTTAATAATTAGTCATGAGTGGTTTATGTAAGGAGTGATGTTGTTACCTTAGAGTGAATTATGGAGCATTATCAGTCATTGATCGAGTTGATTCAACTGTTTGAATTGATTCAACTGTCCAGATTAATCCACATTATTTAATAATTTACTAGCAATGGGTGAGAGTTTTATAATATGTAGAAGATGTGGTGGTGCTTTGGTCTTTTTAAAAATCTGTTTTAAAAAGGATAAACGAAATGATATTTTTAATTTTTATGAGAAATTCATAACAATCACTATGTCACTTCAGAATTTTATTTCAATTGGTTCAAAATTTAAGTACTATCAGTGTTAATATTTTATATCTTTAACTCATGTATTGTTCTGTTCAATTTAATAGTTGTATTTTTATGCATTAGTCAGGGGTGGTATAGCTATTTTTTAAGAAATCAAGTCCCTCCCATCACTCCTTCGTTGAACCTAGCAACCTCCAAGCTCACCTCCTACCTCCTTATCTTCATCAGTTCCGTACAAGACCAAGAGAGCTTTGAGAAGAGCAACTCATCCCTAACAAGTGGACAAGCCATGAGAGGTACACCACCCTTGTCTTCACCTTACTCTCTAATGAATGTTTTTGGTACCCTTCACACCTCTCCGTTGACACCCAGGAGCAACAACATATCTTGAATTTACGTAGAGCAATGACCCTCTTTACACACACACACACCCAGTCGTTTACAGACCCCATTTAGGTATGATACATTCACCTATAACGGTTGGATTTTTAGTATGTTACAACTGGTATATAGTAGTTGCTTATTTTAAATTTTGGGGTAGACCTAATGGTCAGATTGAGAGTTACAACCTTCCAAAGGTGTGTTAAAAATTTGTTATGAAGATAAAAGTGGACATATGACTAAGTATGATTTTGGATGTTAGAATAATGACCTTTGAGATTTTATGTAGGCTTGATGACTAAGATTTTATACTTCCTGATGCTTCTATCTTGAAATAGGCATGGCTTAGTATGCATAGGAATTTATTTTGGAATTTTTGAGAATCGTTTGATGACATAAAGTTAAGGTCAAAGTAGCGAGATTAACTAGTTGTTTGTAAGGTGTTCTTTAAGGTTTTCTTCGTGATTCGAAAGTTCGAAAATTTTCGAACTCGTTTGGGATCTTTTAACATTCATAGTAAGTTGTTGAACTATTTTCAGAAGTTTAGAGACTTGTATAACTATTTTTAGAGTTTTAAGAAAATTCGCGGTTAAAACCGTAATATCCTTAAAAGCTAGAGATTTCTAGTTCTTCCTTTCCAGAATTTTCCTTATCGATCTGAAGCTTCCTAGATGTTAGTATATTGTTGTTGAGACGTTTTTCATTATGACCAGGTTGTTGAGGTCATATACGAGTGGACCTGGACTTGGCGTTAGTTTGACCTCATATCAGTTTAGGTAAATCTTATGTACTTACTTAGCTAGCTCTTCCTTGTGTTAGTGGGTATTGCTACAGTGGTGTGTGTTTAATTATAACTTGATTAGAACGACATTACAATTTATTAGACCCAAGTGTATGAATAATGGGTAGTGGGATCACTGCCCGGCTCTGTCACGAGACTGTGAAGTTCTTTGCGACCAGTCCATATCGGTCTACGGTGAGCTGCATGTGATCCATTCCGGTTGGTATAGGGGGAGAGAGACGATGGTCGGGAGACCTTCGTGCCACAAAATAAGTTGAACTAATATAATTGAATCACCTAAATAAAGATAATAATACAGTTTGAGTGTGAGCATGTTGATGTGTTTATCTTCCGCAATTATGTGTGTTTGTGCTATAACATACTATCTGACACCTAGAATAGTTAGCTTACTTTTATACCGCCTTGTGATAGATACATTGCAGGATAGAGCCGTTGTAGAGTGATCCGGAGTAGGGTGGCCAGCCAGGTTCTCGTACGTGGTAGTCGGGAGTTTGGGTTTATCTTTATCTTATGATCAGACTCGTTTTCTTGTCCTTGGATTTTGTCACTTGTAGTGTCGGGCTAACATTTGTTTTTACTCTTTTATGACTATTATGCATGTTTTAGACTTTATTTGGTTTCTCTCTATTTGTGCCTTGTAAAAGATCGTATGATATTGTTGTCAAATTAGAATCTGGACTCATTGTGATGTCCAAGCCTGTAACACCTCGAGTTCCAAAAATCCGGCGTTTACAATTTGTTGGTTCAAAATTTTTATAATATTAGTTCAAATCGAGTGTTTTATTAATTCAAACATTCTATATTATTAGTTCACGCATTATTTTTAACTTATGAAAAAAAATGAAAAAATAAATGACTATTGGTATAATATAATCAGAAGTAATTTATTTATTTGTTTTTAAATTATGCTTTTTCACCGTGAAAATCTATCCAAAAATCAACCCTACCAAATATTTATTAGATTTTTCAATAGATTTTCTTAATTTAAATTTTTAAAAACTCTACCATAAAAATTAAATTTATAGCTTAAGCTATCCAAAAATCTCGTTTCTCTGAACAAATCCTAATTACTTGGTGCTCCATGCTTGACAAGGTTAGAAAAGTCTCCAATTTTAGTATAGTTTACGGTTATGCGGTAATTTGATTTATATGAGAAAATCGTTATGTAATAAATCTTTTTAACATTTTTCTCCAATTTATAAATTATAAGACCGTTAATAATTAATATAAAAAAATTCATTTACGGATCCAATTCAAGCCACGACATTAACCGGTCCAATTCTGGTTTTCTCCGGTTTCAGAATTGATCTTATTCTGATTCTTTTGGAATATATCTCCCCATTACAGTTGAAAGGGCGCGTGAAAGCCACACTCCATATAATTCCACGTACAGATCCTACAGCTATCCCGCACTCTCCCCCGTGTTATATAAAGACCCCTCTACGCCCTCTTGCTTTCTCCTCTTCTTCAACGTACACCTTCATTCCTAGAAATCTCCTTCTCTACTATCTTTACAAAAGCTTCATCTCATCATCTTCCTAAGTTTAGGCTTCATCACTTAAGGTTTTCGAGATCTACGGTTTCTTTCTGGTTTTCTTTAACGGCATTGAAGTCTGATACTTATTCAGAAATTAGGCTTTTGGAACGCTTTCTTTTTTTCTTCCTGAAATTTGGGGGAGAAATTAGGGTTATGGTGGTCGAAGATAGAAGGATCATGATGTTATTCAACGAAAATGAGGAAAGAGAGAGGGAGCAGGTGAATGAAATTGTTGAGAAGGAAGTGGTTTCTTCGGAAATCTTTGCGATTACGAATGATATTCCATATCCGTCGAGACTCGTCGTCGGATACGCTCTTACGTCAAAGAAGACGAGGAGTTTCTTGCAACCTAAGCTCGAAGGCGTTGCTAGGTATAAATATCATCCTTGAAAATTATCAGGCTTAAATAATTTAAGAAAAGGCCAGTTTGTTTGATTAAAGTCTGATTTTGATCTTAATTTGTGTTCACGAATCGTCTGCTAAGAGTTTGAATTGTACGGGGAAACTAAAAGACCACTAGCTAAAGTTTACTATTGTATATTCTGCCGACATTCTATTCCCTTTTCTTTGGAGGAAGTGGGAAACATATTCTTACATTTACGGCTATGGTGGTAAAAAAATCTGTTTGAAGAGGCCATAGATCTCTCGATCTCAGACAAGTTTGTCTATATCTGCTCAATTCATTTTTCGTTCTAAAAATGTCTAAGCCTGCTTTATCATTGATAAGTGTGGCTCTAATTTTATGACCTTTTGGGCTTAGTTTCGAGGTGGCCTCATTACATGCTAATTGTTCAAAAAAATTTTTTTACTGAAATAAGTAGGGGAGGTGTTATGGCATGCTAATTGCTGATTAGGGAAGGCATATTGCTGTTTTGTATGTCTGTAGAGCCTTTTGCATGGGTGTTAACTGCTATAAATCCCTCCACTTTTGCAGGCTTAAGGGTATATGTTTTGTTGCAATTGATCTGAGCAAACCCCTATCAGAACAAGGTCCATTTGACATTTTGTTACACAAAGTAATGATCTAATACCTAATCTTTACCTCCTATGCATTTTGAACAATCATTTGCTTTTTGATTGATGATTTTTTCCCCCTTTTTCTACAGTTAACTGGAAAAGAGTGGCGCCAAATTCTTGAGGTTGGAACACAGTCCCTCACAGTTTTTGTTTTTATGGATATGTTTCAGTTGTGATTGATGTGCTGTATGTTACCAAAATTCTGCTTTATGCTGCCATGTCATGCATTCACTCATTAGGATAAGTCAACATACAAATAAAACGGCTAGTGTCAACTGCATCTGTTCATTATTAAAACTTATCAATCCAACATAAATTTGCAGAGTGTTTGCTCTTTTTCTCATCTTGAGTAATGACCAGAAAATTGAGGTTCAGGCCTCCCAGCAGTGAGGATGTGTCTCCTAGGATGTTGAAGGGATAATTTTTTTCATCCTTTATATTCTTGAGTGGTCCGAAATCTTGCCAAAGATTCATGCTTACATGGTCTAAGATTGTTTGTTGTTGCATTTGTTTATTGGATCTAAATTGCGGCTTAGGTACATGTTCATACCACTATCTATGACTCACTTGAATAATAATAAAAAAAAGAAGCCAATTCTGACATCTCACAGTTGACAATGTTTTTGATACCAAATATCGAGGCTTAAAGAACTCACTGAAATGGATGTTTGATAAACTGCCACTTCATGCTTGATTGTGATTTTCTGTTGTATGAACTTTTCATTATCTGCTTCAGAGATTTGATCGTATACAGACTCAGTTTTTATGCCATCCCCATATTTTGTCTAGACTAGGTTTTAACCGCAAATTAGCACTATCATTAAGAATCACATGATCCTTTCTTACCATAAGGTGCATTTTGTGCAGGATTATAGACTAACGCATCCTGAAGTCACTGTCTTAGATCCTCCAGATGCCATTCAACATCTCCACAATCGACAGTCAATGTTGCAAGATGTTGCGAACTTGAACTTATCCAACTGTCATGGTATGCTATCTCATTTGATGTTTTCAGCAGGCCGCAGACCCTGTGTTTTCTCCTCATCTGTTCTGTTGTGACAAAGAAAACCTTGCATGTTAAACTGCAGGTACAGTTGGTGTTCCAAGACAATTGGTCATAAAGGAGGATGTACCATCCATACCCGATGCAGTTGCTGATGCAGGACTCTCATTTCCTCTTGGTAATGTTTACTTTGCATGCTTTTGTATCTAATTTCTAAGTATTGCATCCAAAGGGTAATAACTTACACACACGTGAAATGATGCAGTTGCAAAACCTTTATATTCTGATGGAAGTGCAAAGTCACATGCATTATCTCTTGCTTATGATCAATACTCTCTCGAGAATCTTGAACCGCCTATTGTCTTACAGGAGTTTGTAAACCATGGTAATTTCTTTTCTGTTCTCTTCAACTTACAAAACAGGAATTCAAAATTTGTCGAGTATGTTTTATTTTAGTCTCTCATCTTTTCCTGTATATGTGTTGCTACCCTCTAGGCGGTGTCCTCTTCAAAGTGTACATTGTTGGAGAGACAGTAAAGGTTGTTAGGCGGTTCTCATTACCAAATATAAGTAAACACGAGCTCGTGAAAAAAGCTGGTGTTTTCCATTTTCCAAGGGTTTCTTGTGCAGCTGCTTCGGCTGACGATGCAGATCTTGCTCCTAATATTGGCGGTAAATACTGGAATCCTTAATACAATCTGATTAAGGAAAAAAGTGTTTAATGAGCTATAGCACTAAATTGATCGCTTCTCCTTTCCATTGCAGAGCTTCCACCTCGACCTTTATTGGAAAAACTAGGAAGAGAACTCCGTAGGCGAATGGTATGCTTCCTAGTTTATATAGCGATCTTTCATCCTAGATGACCAGTAAATGTAGTTAACCATTTTTCCTTCACTACAGGGTCTGCGGCTATTCAACCTAGACATCATTAGAGAGCATGGGAACCGGAACAAGTTCTATGTCATTGACATTAACTACTTTCCCGGTAAACAGAATTCTTGATTTGCTAATTGAATTACAGACACAAATGCCGGCTTTGATTGCTGATTCGATATGTGATGTATACTTACATAATCCGATACATTTGCAACAGGCTATGGTAAAATGCCAGGGTACGAGCATATATTTACAGACTTCCTTGTGAGCCTAGTAGAAACCAAGCACAAGAAGTGTCTGACAAATGGACATTGAACTGGGAAAGAGAGAAATGAGTCTCTGTATACAATGTTTATTGGGGAATCAGATGTCGCGCTCGTGGTAGGGTTCGAAGGGGGAAGTAGGCTTTTGTTCTAAGCCAACTTTGTGTAACCATTCACTTGCAAATGCGATTGCAATTTGGCTATACTGCCAAGGCGCATGCTTCAACTTTGTACAGAGGGCTTGTTTGGAATAAACTATTCAAAAAAATTGTCAAATGTTCTCCCATTCTATTCTGCTTTCACTTTCAGTTTGCTATCGTGCTTGCTCTAAATTGCCTAAACGCCTCTTACAGCATCAAGAAACAACAGCAAACACAGGAATAATGTAATAAGCTTATCCCATACGGCAAAATTTGTCCCTAAATTGAATAAATTTACCGAACCCAATTCTTTATAAAACGTATAGCAGCAGCACATTGAAATGCATGAAAGAATAACTGAATTGTGCAAATCTGATTATCCCATACAAAATTCGTAAGAGCGAATTCTTAATAGAAGTTTCTAGAATTCAGAGAATGACAACTTACAAAGAGTGGGACGGAGATGAACGCGAAACATCGAAATGAATCCAAAACTCAACTACAACAGGAACTTACTAGACAACACAACGCAGCAGATACAACAGAAGAAGGAAAGAAGCTACTCATTCCGATTCCGGTGCAGGCGGTGCAGCGCCAATGAACCCGGGGTCGGACTCTGAGAGAGCACCGACTACTGTATAGTCAGGAGGCAGAGGAGGAAGAGGCGGATACACAGCAGGACCACGTCGTATATCCCATGGCTGAGATTTGCGAGGCCTCGTCTTCTTATGGTGTGCAGTCGCCTTCTTCTGAGGCCTCGATGAACACTCTATTATCATCCCCATTCCTCCGCCGCCAATCGTCGGCATCGATTTCGGTGCTGTGTAAACACCGCTTCGAAGCCGGACTGAGATCGCCGGAGCCGGAATTCTTGTTCCCAATATCGCCGATGCCGACATCTTTTCCTTCTAGGTTTTGTGAGCTGCTGAAATGGAAGATCGTTTCCACCTCTCAAACTTCACGTTATCCACCATTATCGCTGCTCAAAAGGAGAGACGGTAACAAACCGGGTCTTTGCTGTATTTGGGCTTAATATGGTCTGGGCTTCATGTAGCCCAAGTCCAATTTATGACTTAGGCCCAATGTCTTCAATATTAGTAAGTATTCTCTCTTTCACTAAAGAAATTCAATTTTTTTGACAGAATCCATCTCTTAAAATCTTACTAAGATTTCTAAATAAGTTAAAACAATAAGATAAAATCATTTTTACAGAACTTCTATAAAAACGAACCACTAATGATCAATAAATAAAAAAAATGTTACATCATTTACTAAATGTCTTTTGATAGTGAATTCATTAATTTAATCATTTATCATTTAAAAATTAGTCTTTAATTAAAAATATGTTTTAAATATAATTTCTTGTAGTAATATTTTTTTTTTAAAACACAAACTTAATATTTTTTTTTTTAATATTGATCTATAATCATACAAAATAAATGCATGATAAAAATTTATTAATGTGCTGACATTTTCCGTCATCAATATTTCCTTTTGAAAATTAATTATACATATTCATTTAAATTTATAAAATAGTTTTCCATTCTCAGCCAAAAAAAGATTACCAAAAAACTCAGTTTTAAAGTAGTTAATTAAGGTATTTAAGTTAACTATAAAAGAAAAGGGTTATTGGTTCTTTCATTTCATAATTTTATCATACAATATATATTTTTAAATATAATATAATGGGTTGTTAAGAACAATTTTAAACAGTAAAAAAGTCCATCAATTAATAATATATACTATAATCAAAGAATCAGGAAGGAGGTCAAGTTCATTGACACCAAACAATCACACAGCTATTGTGGAGACAACTTTTGCTTGATAAATATATAACTCTTGCATTCTTTCTTTTTTCCCTTGACTCCCATTTTTAATTTTCATAATATAATTATTTTATTAACATTACAGCTTAGACTAATTGCAACATTTGTATTAAGTACATTGACTATAACAAAGAATCGGCCTAACCCTCATAATTTTTCTCCATCAAACCAATCCAAATTTCTAATGTGTTTTTTTTTTTAAATAAAAATAATGAATTGCCTTTTTGAATTGTCAACTACCGCGCACCTAAAAGTGAAGGAATCCAGCTTTGCATGTCCAAATACAATTTTGTTTTCTTCTTACTAAATTTCCTTAATCTTGCATTGACAAATGGATTAAAGGCCAGTTTGAATGGATATAGTTTTTTTTATATGAAAATTGTTTTGAATATGAAGCAGGTTATCATGTGTGATTGTGCCCTCACCTTAATACCACTCCGTATAAAAAAAGGACTGATAGGAAGCAGGAACGAGGTTATCATGTAAAAATGAAATTATCCGTTTGAGATAAAAGATTTTTATGTATTTAAAGTAGGAATATTTCGAGTCTAGTATATATGGTTGGTGAATTTCTTTTCTTGTTGTCAATGAATCTTGTGAATGGGATGTAACTTCACCGGACTCATGTGTTAGCATTACATTTTTTTTCATGCAATGCAACCGGCGTGTTTGCAAGGTTGAAGACCTCATCCGAAACTTTATTGAGTGACGTCATGATGGCATAGCAACGTGAATAGTTAACCTTTTGATTTAGTTGTGTAAAAAATAATAAGAAAATTGAGTGGTGAGCAAAGTACATGAGGCGGCTGAGCCGGTCTCACGGGCTTGTGTTTTAGGCAATTGATCCTTTGATCGACGTGCACTACTGCCACACCAGATTCTTCCCATTCCCGATCATCAATAAACAATCCCTATTCATTGTCTGTAATTCATCAACTTCATCCGTTTTACCCAATTCAATTTGTTAATTTATTTTGTTAATTTACCAGCTTATTCAGCAGTGAAGGGATTCCCACTTCATTCCTAATCCAACGTGGGTCGAAAATTAATTTCAAAGGAAAAAAATGTGGATCGAAAATTATCCATAAATTTCATCTTTTTTGTCAATTATGTATCGGTACATTAATATAAATTATTTTAGCTAATTTTTGAATTTTATTCTAATAGTTTATGAGTCATTAAGATAATTTCCTTTAAGAACTTTAACTATGAAATATAAAAATTGAATCAATTGTTTATTAATTATATCTATATGGATATTAAAAGTTATAATTTATAATTAGTATTATTACAATTTCAAGCATATTTTTAGAATAGAATTGTATAAGATAATAGATAACTAACTATTTACAAATGCTAAATATGGATTAAAATATCAAAATATTTATTATTATTATACGAACAAGACACTTTGAGTTTTAGTAAATTTCAGATTTTTATTTTGTGTTTTATTTTCAGTTTTTAAGCTCTCATTCTACTTCTTATTTGTTATTAGACCTTAAAATGACGTTGATAAATATTTTTTTGAATTTTCCATCACGAGGAGTTAAATCATCGATTTTTGACCTTAGTGTTTTTCAGTTTGGACTTTTCATTTTAATATCCACAAGCTTTTAAGTTTTTTTTTGGTATATTCATGATTTAATTTATTTTTAATTTATAATATTTTTATAATATATTTAACTAAAAGTTCGATTATAAAATTAAAAAATATAGAATTTTGTTTATAAAAAACAAATTTGAATGATAAACTTACTTTATTTTGTTGTTCTGAAATAAAAAATAGAAAAGTAAATTTAAAACTAACTATGAAAACATTACATTTTAAACTAATTTTTTTATTTTTTGAATTAGTTTTAAATTTAAATTTCTATATTTTATTTTAATTGGAAAATAAATAAAATTTTACTATTTCTTGGGAGACCGAGGAGCAACTGGTGGCGAACCTTCTAACGTCAGCATTCCCAACCTTGTCTCCCAAAAACCTTGCTAACCAAAAGACAAACTACCAACGGTGACTAATGCTTGGAAAGGTTCTAATGAAAAGATATTCATGAATGAATGGATAGTGAGGAAATTATGGGGAGTTCTCTCAATATTTCGAGAGTAGGGTCTTCTCATTTGATGGTCCATTTGATCGGGACAAAGTCTTGAAGGAAGGGCCTTTATCCATTGTCGAGCTTTGATCGTTAGGATCATACCGGACAAGGTTGCTTTTAATAAAAATTATGTCCTCCATCCCTATTTGGGCAAGAACACATGACCATTGTTATAATAAGACAATAAATCTAGGTATACTGATACAATGGGCCAGGGAAAACATATTTTGGGCCCATGGATTAATGGGCCCGAGACGACAAGGGGGTGCGGGGGGCTCCGCCCCACGCGGAGGATTCTATCTATTTATAGAATTCTATCTTTTCATAGGACTCTATCTATTTATAGAAGATTCTATCTATTTATAGTTATAAATAGATAAGTTTAGGGTTGTATTCATTATCCATCAAAGTATATTGAAAACCCTAGCTGCAAGGTTTATGCAGCAAAACCACAAAACATTTTGTCTTCTTCTCTCTATTTCTGAAGTAACTCGTTGAAAGATCACAACAACTGGTATCAGAGCAAGGTTGTCGGTGAGTTCCGTTGCAAAATTTGAGGTTCCGCGATTCAACGGAACTGGAAACTTCGGTCTTTGGCAGCGACGAGTTAAGGATCTGCTAATGCAGCAGGGGATGTTGAAGGCATTGAATGAGACAAAACCGGAGTTTTGAATGACGACGAATGGGAGGAGATGCAGGAGAGGGCATCGTCGGTCATTCGGCTCTGTTTGGCAAACGAGGTAATATACCACGTTATTGATCTCAAATCTTGTCAAAAGATTTGAACCCAATTGGAGAAACGGTATATGTCAAAATCTTTGTGTAGCAAATTGTATCTCAAACAAAGATTGTATGGGTTGAAAATGGTGGAAGGTTCTGACTTGGTGAAACACGTGAATATTTTCAATCAAATTATTGGGGATTTGGCTCGTGTGGATGTAAAACTTGGAGATGAAGATAAAGCTATGATCTTGCTATGTTCTCTACCCTCTTCATATGAGAATCTGGTGATGATGTTGACGTGTGGGAAAGACGAGATAAGTCTTGATACGGTGTCAACAGCGTTGCTTTCACAAGCCGAATGACGACAACATATCAGTGAGAGTTCTCAA
Organism: Fagopyrum tataricum; assembly: GCA_002319775.1. Taxonomy (NCBI): domain Eukaryota; kingdom Viridiplantae; phylum Streptophyta; class Magnoliopsida; order Caryophyllales; family Polygonaceae; genus Fagopyrum; species Fagopyrum tataricum. Next base: position 51,460,847 of record CM008280.1, on the reverse strand, counting down.
AGCGAAGGGTTGTATGTTAGAGGCAACCAGGATAGAGGGAGGACGAAAGAGAAGCAAGAAGGAAGCAACAAGCAATCCAGGTCTAAATCCAAGGGTAAAAAGCCAGTAACTTGTTACTTCTGCAAGGAGGAGGGTCATTTCAAACGTGATTGTCCTGCCAGGAAGAAGAAGTACGAAGATAAGAAGTCAGAGGAATCTTCAAGATCAACAAACGTGGTGCAGAAAGATGACTCAGATGGTGCAGATTCTGATATGCTCTCTGTGACGTCAGGCAAATACTCAGATGTATGGATCATGGATACGGGATGTTCGTTTCACATGACTCCGAATAGAGATTGGTTTGAGACGTACAAGTCTGCAACTTTTGGCTCCGTCCGATTAGGAGACAACAAGGCTTGTGATGTTGTTGGCATTGGGCAGATAAAGGTGAGGATGCACGATGGTGTGATTCGAACATTGACTGACGTGCGTCACATTTCAGCTCTAAAGAAAAATCTGATTTCCTTGGGGACTTTGCATGTGAAAGGGTTATGTTTCAAAACAGAAAATGAATGTGTAAAGGTGAGCAAGGGGGCAGTGACAGTTATGAAGGGGAAGATTACATCGGGTAATATCTACCGTTTGGTAGGGAGTACCGTTGTAGGTGGAGTTGCAGTCATGGCTTCTGAGACAGATTACACAACTTTGTGGCATATGCGTCTGGGTCACATTGGCGAAAGAGGGATGATTGAGCTTCACAAGCGAGGTCTCCTGGATGGTGTGAAGAGTTGTAAGATCGACTTCTGCAAGTTTTGCGTGATGGGAAAACAATCCAAGGTGTCTTTTAAGAGAGGTCAACACAACACAGGTGGAATTCTTGATTATGTGCATTCTGATGTGTGGGGACCAACTCAGGTGTCGTCACTAGGAGGATCTTGGTATTATGTCACTTTCATTGATGATTATTCAAGGAAGGTCTGGGTGTATTTTCTAAAGTATAAATCTGAGGCCTTCAGCAAGTTCAAGCTATGGAAGGCGGAAGTGGAAAATCAGACAGGGAGGAAAGTGAAGTATTTGAGATTTGATAATGGAACAGAGTACACGGATTCTCAGTTTCAGAGTTTTTGTGGTGAGCATGGCATTCAAAGACATTATACAGCGCGGAAGAAACCACAGCAAAATGGTGTTTCTGAGAGGTCGAATCGTTCCATTGCAGAAAAAGCGCGGTGTCTTAGATTGAATGCAGGGCTTCCAAAGCAATTCTGGGCAGAGGCAGTGAGCATGGCGGTCTATTTAATAAATAGATCACCCCGGAATTCTCTTGACGGGAAGGTTTCAGAGGAGGTATGGACTTGTTCTGATTTAGACTTATCAAATTTGAAGATTTTTGGCAGTCCAGCATATGTGTTGATTCCAAGTGATGAGCAAACAAAGCTGGATGCAAAGTCTAAGAAGTGAATTTTTCTGGGTTATGAGAAAGGTGTGAAGGGTTTCAAGTTTTGGGATCCTGTTGCAAAGAAACGGATGATCAGTCGAGATGCTGTATTTGATGAACATGCAATGCTTCTACATGCCAAAGAAGTTGAAAAACCTGCAGTTACAAAGACTGAATCCAGATCAGCAGTGGAGGCCGGTGGAGCTTTCAGACTCTAGCACACCTACACCAACAGGTGGGGAGCATGATGTAGATCAGCAACAGGTAGAGAGTCTTGTTTCTGGCAGAAGCAGACGCATCACAAGGGCCCTTATAAGATATGGTTTTGAGGAGATGGTTAATTATGCTCTAGTCATTGGCACAGATGATCCATCCAACTTTCAAGAGGCTATTCTTAGTTAGGAGAAAGAAGGATGGGTAGGTGTTATGGCTAAGTAGATGGAATCTCTCCATAAGAACAGGACGTGGGAGCTGATTCCTCTTCCAGCAGGTAAGAGGACAATAGGATTTGGTTCATGTCACTCGTTGTTAGATGAGTGAGAAAGCCCCATGTCAAGAGAAACAAGGAGGATCTGGCGAAAAGATCCTGGAAATGTATGTGTGTTTCCAATTTTTGTATTAGATTATGTTGTCTAGGTGGAGATTGTTATAATAAGACAATAAATCTAGGTATACTGATACAATGGGCCAGGGGAAACATATTGTGGGCCCATGGATTAATGGGCCCAGGGCGACAGGGGGTGCGGGGGGCTCCGCCCCCCGCGGAGGATTCTATCTATTTATAGAATTCTATCTTTTCATAGGACTTTATCTATTTATAGAGGATTCTATCTATTTATGGTTATAAATAGATAGGTTTAGGGTTGTATTCATTATCCACCAAAGTATATTGAAAACCCTAGCTGCAAGGTTTGTGTAGCAAAACCACAAAATGTTTTGTCTTCTTCTCTCTATTTCTTAAGGATTTTTTGATGTTAAAGATCCTTGGTGAGCGAGCCGTTATTCACGGACTCAGTGATGGAGAGAAGCGAGAGAGGTATATATGTTGATTATGCTCAATCGGGTTCTCGGCGATTAGATGATAATGACCTTGTAGGAGGAGAGACCATAATTGTAGAGGTTCTAGTAGACTTTCCATGCAAATTCAATACTAATACACATACATACTGTTCAAAGTGAGTGAGTCTTTCTCTTCTTGGAAATTTTTATGTATTTTTTCCTGTTCTCTTGTTGTCGAATTTGATTTTTTGATTTTAAACCACTTGCAGCGATCCATCGCATCATTCCAAGGAATGTGTGGAATATCCACATAAAACACCAATACTATATAGATTTGTGAAAAACAAAAACAAGAAGTTTGAACATAAAGTGAACGTCAATGTTCCGGATGCTACAAAGGCTCCGGATGCCACCGTAAAGACTGAGGTTCCGGGTGACACCGTAAAGACTGAGGATGCCACTGTCACCGTAAAGACTAAGGATGTCACCGCAAAGACTGAGGATGTATATGCCACCGTAAAGACTTAGATGTATATGTCACCGTAAAGACTGAGACTTCGGATGCCACTATAAAGACTGAGGATGTATATGTCCACCATATTATGAAGAAAGTAAAAGTTGAACCGGTGGATGAAGAGTAATTTGAGGATTCGTAGGAAGAACTCCTTAGAAAGAAATAAGTGATGAGGTCAGAATACTTTTTTACTTTGTTTTTAGTACACTGACCGTTGACAGTCCTTGTACAGGATAAATGTTGTTGCTTTTTTTTGTTGTTAGGTGAAAATGCAATGAAGATGAACCATTGACTGAGAGTCTTATTGAGTGTTCCATGTTGGGATTTTGAATCAAGTTTTGAAGTGGAGATTTCAGAAATAGGGATAGATTGAGCTGGTCTCCAATCATCCAAGAATGCCTCATGAACATATGCTTCATTGTTATTTTCAGTGCTTTTTTCTCCACTCTCATTCCGTGCACCAGCACGTTCATCCTAGTTGACCATTGGAATACCAAAATAAGTAATTTTGTACTCGAAACCCCAAACGATTTTCTCTCACTACTCGTCCTACGTTCGCTATAATGGTGGTGATCTCCCTCTTGATCATAACACCGTACTCGATTTTCAATGTAAACTATAACTCCACCGAAATTGTGTGGGAACCCAATAGAATGGTCGGAGATAAATCGAATATCGATTGTCGTAGATAAAGACTGTTTTTCAGAGGTAAACGCATGGATCTGCTTTAGCGATTAGACGATAATGGCCTTGTAGGAGGAGAGACCATAATTGTAGAGGTATTAGTAGAATTTCCATGCAGATTCAATACTGATACACGTACATACTGTTCCAAGTGAGTGAGTCTGGCAATTTCTCCACCCACTCTCATTATTCTTTCTGAAAATAATACTAAATCACAATCCCTAAATATTGAAGACTCGACTAAACAAATATCTTCTCCTAACTTTTTTTTCCGACGCGTCCCTTTTATCCTCAGTGATGACACAACCCACCAAACCCATCTCTTATCCCATTCTCTCACCTACTAATTTAAATCCTACTTTGACACCCGGCCCACCAATACCCACTAACCTAAATCCCACTTTGCTACCTAGCCTAGGGATGTCAATGAGTCGGATATGGGGCGGGGAGCGCGCAACATATTCATCCCCATTCCCGTTTAGTATAATGTCTTCGTCCCCATCCCCATACTCGTTCGGGTATTGAAAATTGTCCCCATCCCCATCCCTGTCGGATATTCATCCCATCGGGAAATCCCCGTCCCCGTTTAATTTTTCCCATTTACATTTTGATGGTTTTCCCGTAAAACTCTTTGTCCCCATTCCCGTCTTGTTTAACTTTTAGGAGTTTGATAAAAATATTAACTCGGATAATAAATGTGAAACTAGGCCATAAAATACAAAATTGTTACTTTGTTTAACTATATAAATAAAAAAACACAAGGAAAAAAAGAAGAGAATTTCATTTTTTAATAAAAAAAATATACAAATTTGCCGAAATAAAGGTATACCATGTATATTAGATTCCGTTCGTTCAAGTATGATCAAAATTGTAGTACAAACTAGAGTAAACTTATATCTTAATAACATTTAGATTACGATTTAAGAAAAAGTGATATATTATTATATCATTTTATTATTACGGTTTAAGATTTAGGTTGCACCACCAAAACATGTATATGAGACTAATACACAACATGTAGTTTGTCATGCATTTGATCAACGTGAATCATGATTTGACATATGACGTATTTAGAAACTTTATGAGGGTGTTATTCTTATATGATCAAAAACCAAATTAATATAGGTTAGTATTAATATGTACATAATTTACGCATATAATATACATTTTATTTGAAATGTTATCCTCATATGTTTCAAATTATATTTTGTTTAAGTAGGAACGAATATGATACTCTTAATTCTTAAAGTACAAAAGTGTATATAGTTTATTAACCTTTAGTTCATGATCACAAGACAAGATAAATGTCAATTTATTATATTAATATACATTTTTAATTCAAATTGTTGACTTGACTTAGTTGGTTGTTTAACGCATCACCTTATCCAATTTGCTATCCAATTAGAGAATCCGGTTAGAGAATCCGGTTTTTAGTCCTTAGTTAGAGAATCCGGTTTGTGCCGAATTTCCACCCTAGATATCTTGCGACTTACCCGGTAATAGGTAGTTAGGATTGGAATTAGATGATCTTGCGACTTACCCGGTAATAGATCATCACTGGAGAAACGTTAATCCCAGTTGCTTTTCATTCATAGATCCCTTGAGTTATCCTGAGTCCATATGTCATAAACAATGATCTTGAACCATTGGAATCCATTCTTCCATTAATTGATTATCTTTTATTTGTTTTACTTTATAAAACTGTTTTCGATTGAATATGATATTCAATTGCGAACAACCAAAAACCTCTCAAAAATATTGATCTTCTTTCCCTTATTTTTAATTTACAACCTATTTCTTAGTCTAGATTTACACTATCATTGATCTTAGTTGCAAATTGAATCTCCAAATCCTTGTGTTCGACCTTGGAATACTTGCTCTATCGCGTACGATCTATACACTGTGGGTTCGCTACTATTTGAGTGATTATTACGAGTTATAAATTTAAAGCATATCGTGTGTTGTGAGCTTATTAGTTTTTATCATTATTGATAAGGATTTTTAGGGTCATAATTTAGCGAACAAGTTTTTGACGCCGTTTCCGGGGATTCGGTCAATTTGATTTGCATCTCTTTGATTTTTTTTATGGTGTAGGTCTTTCTTGTACTATTGATCTCGTTTTTGTGTTTGTCTTTGGAATTTCCAGGACTTTAGGTTCCTTTTGCGGTGTATGCAAAGTTCTCGGGATTCGAAATAACTAGTTCCCTACGATCCCGAGCCTGAGAAGACACTGAGACAGAAACTCAAGGCCCAGAAAGCTTTGAACATGGCTCATATTAGAGATTATCAAGTAGAGCTAGATGAAGCCTTAGAGTTGATAAGACATAGAGACGAGGACTTGGAGCATGAAAGACGGATGGCCAGAGAAATAGCTTGACCCAGTTTCCAAAGTTTTTAATGATCAATGCTTGTTGCTCTAAAGCGGGATTCATAATCTCTTAAAAATTCCTCATTAATATCATCCTCTTTAGAAATTATAACATCATCCGTTCTGGTTATATTGGTTATAATTTTCTTATATCTTCTGTTAGTGGCTCTTCTATGATGGAATTTAAAATTTTTATCGCCTAAGCATAAATTGGCTTATTTAGCTCGCTACATCCAATATCTATTTTGGTAGTCCAGTATGCATTCTCGTTTTTTACTTAATTTGTTCAATTTATCAATAATTTGTTGGTTAAAGGAAGTTTATAACCGCTTCTGCAGGTCTTCTATTTGTTCATCTACTATTTTAAGCTTTTTGTTAATATTACCAAAATTTTCTCGGCTCCATTATTTCAGCTTTTGTTTCAATAGATTAGTTTTTTTCACAAGGTTAAACATGTGTGATCCGCATAACTGAGTTCTCCATGTATGTTTGACAAGAATTTCACAATCTTGTCGTTGTGTCCACATTGATTCAAATCTAAATGGCCTATTTTTAGATTTTGAGGTTATCTTTTGGAGATCAATTGCAATTATACAGTGATATGAGGATGTGAAGGCATAGTTTCTTGTATGAATTCCTGGATATTCTTGTAAAATAACATCTGATACCATTGTTCTATCCAGTTTCTAGTATGTATTATCTATACCATCTCTTTTCTTCCTCCATGTATACTCGTTTTCTTTTGTGGGTATGTCATTAAGGCTACACAAATCAACTAAATTATTTAATATATCAAATTTACTATTAGCAACGGTGGCTTACCTTTTTTATCAGCAGCCTCCCGGATTTCATTGTAATCTCCCATGATTACTTTCGGTTTATTTGAAGATCTAATTTTTGTTATTATATACGACCATAATTCATCTTTTCTTTGTTCATTCGGCGGAGCATAAATACAGAAGATAAGTGTTTCAAAAGATGTGCAAAGATTTATATGACTAATTTGTATACTCCTATTGTTTGATTTGATAATCTCTATTTTTTCATTTTGGAACTGGTATTCCTTCCATAGCATACATAGACCTCCAGAAAGACCCGTTGCAGGGATGAACAAAATATTTGCATTCCTCCATAATTATTCATCAGGTTCACAAGTGGTCTTTGTTTTTGCTAAAATAATGACTTAATCTATTCGTTTTTACATGTTATGTTTAGGCCCGTCCAGAAGTTCTTCTTTCGTATTCCCCTACAATTCCAAAAAGCGATTTTCATTTATAACTAAATCTTAATGTGGGTAATACCTTCCTCTTGTTCCTTACTTTTTTTCATACGGTATACTTAATCTAGGTACGCTTCGTATTCTTGTATAATAATGACAGATAGTTACCTCAAGGTGCAATGTGCAGAATGTTGAAGATAAATGCCTATCATATTCAAGACTCTCTATTATCTGCATATGTCCCGTTTTTCGGTACTTTTGACTTCGATGGATAGACCCAATTCCTTTATTTCTTAGGTTCGGTTCTATCACAATTCAATTTTCGATTTTCTTATTGCCTTGGATACGGTTGGTGGCCTTTCCTATCCTCGTTGAAAAGATATTTTCTTTGCAATTTCTAAATTCTGGTCTTATAGCAGATCCTTTTAACAGCCGTTTAAATTGCTTATAGTTCGTACTTTGGGCAATACATTGTTGGTTTATGTTTATTGAGTTTTTTCTTTGGGGAACGAAAACGGAAGACTTGGAAACAGGGAGATATACTCCCAAGTAACATTTACCTAGCATGGTAGCCTTAAGCTTCAACCCCAATTGCCCACACCCAACAGCAAAAACGGGCAGGACATACATTTTCCTAAATCTCGCCCTATAATGACGGGACCTATAACCAAGGTACCAACCTGTCCCCCAAAGAAAGGTGAAAAACCAAGGACAAAGATCAACTAAGAAGACATCAACATGATGCAAACAAATGACAGGCCATATGAGAAAAAACAACCAAGCTGTCCAAAACACAAGGAGTAGCTATGACCGCACAGAGAACAACAAATTGTCAATATTTTTTGTAGCAAAAGACAGTTTATACACCATGGCTTCATGAGTCAAATAACTTCTTTGATCACCTTTGTTCTTTGGTAGCATGCTTTCAGTTCCTTTATAACCTTTGAAAGATCTCCTTGAATCTTCACGCGATAGTATCTAGATTTTTCATATTTAAATTTGCATATATAAATTGACAAGCGTATTAAAGCCATAAGTCTTCCAAATAAATTGTAACTATAGATTCAATATAGAGAAAGTATGCAAAGTCAAAATATTCTAGAGGATTGCATCCACATTGGTTCAAAGAAATCACAACTACTTTACATGCATTAACTAACAGCCACATATTCAGATTACCAAGCCTCCAATCTGTTATTTCATTGGTGCTCATGTACAAGCTGCTAAAAGTGCGCCAAAGACATGCTACATGGCTGCAAATTGGGATCAAAAGTTTCTTTCTAAGGCCGATTCGATTTCTAGTGCATGATTTACATATTTCCCTATGGTAATACACATAGGACCACAAAAAACAGCATTTATTTAGCCCAGATTGTACGGATATCATTACTTATCAAATTCTTTGTTTTTAGTTCCTTTCAAGGCTGAGGTTGTCGTGTCCTCCATGCCTCCAAACTTCTTCTTCTTGCTTGATTCAGATTTTGATAAATCCGTCTTAACTTCCATAGCTTCCAATTGCCTATGTATGGTGTTGTGGTGTGAAAGTATGGAATAAGCTTTGAAAGATCATTATGCCTTCATCTATTGGTGCAGGAAGATTTTGTAACATTTCAGCACGTAAGGCACCATCATTCAGCAGAATTTGACAAATTCCTCCTCCTCAGGCTCCACAATCATTGCAGTGACAAAGGCATTATCCTCCTTGGATGTAATGATCAAGGTTTTGGAAGAAGGGTTGCACTAGATTCTTGGCCTTTCCTTCAACTTGGTCATCACAAGAAGTTCCTCCTTCAACTTTCATATCATCAGGAGGTTTAGTGTCACTTTACTTTTCTTTATTCTCCGACCCTCTGGTGCTACTTTTAAAGCTTTGGGATGAGCCATATATGACTGAGATGGACACCCCACTTCCCTCCACAAGGTACGGTTTGACTCCACCAATTACCACGGTTGGGGTTCTCTTTTCCTTATAGCTCATCGCTGATGTCCAGTCCTTATCTTCATCAGTTTTCTTATTACTCTTCCATTTGTTATTTTTTCAGATAATGAAGTTATTCTTCCTATCCGGGACAAGTCTAAGAGGGCAATGTTCGAAAACATGCACCTCCTGACCAACCTTTGGATAAATCTTTATACCATATGTTGAATAAAACTGGTTTGTCGTTTTCATCTGGGATAGGAACGTCACCCCTAAGTTTCTTTTCAAAATCTACATTCATGCATGTTCTTTCATAGCTTATTCCCATCCCTTTTTCAGAGAAGGAATCAAGTCTTATGAACTTCCCAATTCTATTGAATTTAATTATGGCTCTGATAGCTTCCTTGTTAACATATTTCACCGGGAGAAGTAGAATATGGACCCATACATCTACTGAGGTAATATTTTTTGTGAAGACATTGAAATTTGGTTTCCAACTCCTAAGGATAAGCAAGTGACCAAACACATGGTATGGTCTCTTATCCCACACTATGGCTTTATCAATCGGGTTTGAGAAATTAATCTCAAACTAGTTGTTTGGCCTTGGAATGATTGAGACTTTTCCTTTGATGTTCTTCCATTTAACAAAGAGCTTGGCTCTTACTTTGTTGAATTCTAGAGTAATAGCAAAGATTCTACCCATTAGAGAGGTTTCTTTAATTTTTGAAAAGTCAGAATCCACCTTATCAAGATGTTGAAAATAGCTTTCAAGGTTCATGCTTGTTATCCTCCGTGGGAGTTTTTCCTTTCTCCCACTTACTTGGTTTATCTTGCTTCCAACATTTGTAACTTCACTGTTCTCATTGTTGTTGTTGGTTTTTCCATCTTATCACCCTCCAGAGAAGAGTTCTCCTTAGTGGCTTCACAAATAATTTTATTGAAAGAGAGATTTTTTTCCCACTTATTGTATGTTCCTTACTAGATTGTAAGTTTAGAGTTTTAGTGTGTTTTTTGCCGTTAGACCTATAGCTATTTATACTTATCTAGAATGTGGGTCTACATGCCTGGGTTCATAATTTTTTCGTACAAACCGAAAATCTATTCCAGATCTTTTTCACCAATCATTTGAACCTCAGACAAGTCAAGGTGAAAACATATTGTTCATGAATTATATCATTTTTGTTCCCTATATTTTCATTCATCACAACAGAATGGTAAATATAGTAAGAATTTTTATCAAAGCCGTACATGAAATTTCTAAAGAGAGGCAAAGTATATGGTGCCAACGATTTTGCTTGGATTTTGTGGTTTAGCCAACATCTATTATCTTGCTTCTCTTTTTTCCTGTTTATCATTTTTGTTTAGATTGAAATTTTTTTCACAAATGGTCTTTGATTTAGTCAGATCTTCCTCTTTTTTGCACCGTTCACCTTGTCGATGAGACTTGGTGTGTGACTGCTTGTTTGAGTTTTGTGTGGGAAGTTGAAGGGAAACGCCGGGACATTGACAGGTGACCCGACACAGCCACCAATATACCATTGATGTGGACAGACATCGAAAATGGGCAACCCCAAAGGAAGAAAAAGGCCTTCATCCCCCATCCATCTCCTCTTCTTTTTCCCGATACTCAGCCAATCGTAATTTTCTTCTCTTCTTTTTTTTTTCCGTCCTACCCTCTTTCTTCCAAATTTGAGAGATTTTCTACTCATACTTTTCAGATTATTGACTATATTTGTTGATTTGGACAGGATCTTTGAGAGTACACTTTCATTTTTTAGTAGCACCTTAATCTCCAGACTTGTGAATTTCTATTGGGCCAAAAGGCCCATTTTTTAATCCCTTATGATGCATTCGTGTATTTCAAGATTTAACAAAAGTTCTTTTTTTAAAAAAAAATCAAACAAACAAAGGTTACAAATTATGTTTGATGATAAAAGCTTGTCTAACCTTGGTTTAAAACAATAATGCTAGTTTTACTAGCAAAATTCAACAAAAAAAAAAATAAAAATCTTTAGGCAATGATATCTAATAACAACATGTACAATTTTATCCTTTTAAATCTTTATTCGCTGACTTTTAAAGTTATACACTTTATATGGCATGACACCCATGTTTTGCAACATTGTCCTCTTAATTTTTTTTGGTAAGTACATTGTCCTCTTAATTTTAGGAGGTTGTTTTGGTGATGTTTGAGTAGTTTATCGAAGAGGGAGCGTGAATTTGTGATCGACTCCTAACGACTCTAATGCGAGTCCAAATCTGAGGTGTCCACAGTTGTTCCCCAGATTTCCTACTTGTGTACTCCCTTCAAAGACAAACTTTATACTTGCCGGTTCTTGTTGATTGCATCATCATTCTACTTTTCCCTAAACACCTCATTTGCTTACGGGTTTTTATGTTATATTTTGTGTTCTTTTTCTTTTATTGTGGCTTTTCATAACGGATAGTCCATCTGCAGATCTTTTTCGGTCTTTCGATCTACTAAACGACATGTCGTCTAGGATTTTCGATCGCTTTTCTTTATAAGAAAAAAAAAAACATTTTAAACATTTTATATTCGACTAAAACCGATGAACACTATATATGGGCAGAGGAAGGTGAATCACTGTACCCGTCATAAATCCGTTGCTCTTATGACAGATCACCATGTGGTGGGTCCCGTCAATCCTTCCCGGTTCCGCCACCGGAAAGCCGCACCGTGTCACCACATGGCTTACCACCACTGGACCAAATTTCGTCGCCATTGCAGCCCCACCTAAGAGAGTGAAATTGTTTCAATTTACGGAAAAAATCAATTATTTGGAAGTATTATATCCAGTTCTTCAAGTGTTAAAGAAAATACCAAAACTACAAATTTGTATGCAAAATAATGCTTATAAAATTCAAAGTAAATAACACGGTTCATATAAATTGACTACAGACATAGGATTCGGATAACTGGTACGAAATTGTAGGAGAGATGAATAAGTATTATGCTTATTATTATGGGTAAAAGAAATTGTAATATCTAATTGCAAAATTTCCGGGGTTTATAATTTATATCAAACGGAAAAAAGAAAAAAAAGAGGTGGTGGATCCCACAGGTGAAGTGGGACTGGGTCCCGTGTGGGGCCCTCAGATACCGTCAACCTCACTTCGGAAGGGTGGGGAGGTTGTTAGGGTTATACAGTATACAAAAAGACAGGCTGTATACAGCTGTACTCCATCCATACTCTCATCTCCTCTCTCTCCCCAAAAAACTAAATGCTTTGAATGTTTCCTCATCCCCTCTCCTTCCTTGAAAAGGAAAAATTGAAGGTTTTCAGAGTAAAGAGACACAAACTCCGAAATCCTTCCCACATTCTTCCAATTTTAGACGAATTAAATGTAAAGGAAGACCAGCCAGTTCGTGATCGATCGATCAATCAATTTGACGACAACCGCCATGTGAAGAGCGACAATCGACGATCATGATGGTGATGTGAACGGTACTAATGTTGTTACGTTGACTGCATCTCCTACCTTCTTCAACCTCCGTTAATGGCATCTCGCTTCTGCACTTTCCTGTAGAATTGCTTTGCTGTTTGTCTACTCCTCTCGCTTACCTGTCTCTTTCCTACTTTCCGCCTATCTTTTGATTTTGGTGGATACAGAGAAACAACCTCCTCTACTGATATTCTGTTATGGATCCTTGTCCTTTCGTGCGCCTTACGGTGGCCAACCTAGCGCTCAAAGTCCCGATGGCTGGAAAACCGGCTCGCAACGTCGTTCACCCGGTGTATTCTCCCTGTTTTTGCATAATCAAGCTTAAGAGCTTCCCTGTCCAAAGTGCCGTCGTCTCCTACATTCCGGCTGAGAGCAACTTTCCTGACGGCCAGCCTTACTCTCTAGCGGCAACCTTCCATCTCAGCAAGCAGGACCTCGAGAGGCTCGGCGGAAAGTCCATCTTCGCCGGAAAGCTTCGTCTTAAACTAGCGATCTACACCGGAAGGACGGGGGCCACCTGTGGAGTCAATTCTGGCCGCCTTCTCGGCAAAGTTTCGGTGCCGCTGGATATCGGCTCTTTGGAATCGAGAACTGTCATGTTCCAAAATGGATGGACTAACGTTGGTAAGGAGACCAAGGAGTCACCGGCACAGTTTCATCTGACCGTGAAGGCAGAGCCGGATCCTAGATTCGTTTTCCAGTTTGACGGCGAGCCAGAGTGTAGTCCTCAAGTTTTCCAAATCCAAGGCAATCTTCGTCAGCCGGTTTTCACTTGCAATTTCAGCTTTCGTAATACCGGTGACAGAAACCAGCGGTCCAGGTACTACTCTCTTAGTCTCTTTCTCTTCTTTTCGAATCATATTCCAAATTGTGTTCCATTTGAATTGCGCCTTTCCAATTTTAAACATTATATACACAGTTACCTCATGGCCTTTTCATCTTCAATATACGCTAGATTTCCAACTTTTTTAACATCTGTACAGTCTGAATTTCATTTTCCACCTGAATCGAATCGGAATCTCTTTTGAGTGTAATCTTTTTTGCCCAACTTGTTCTTCAATCTATCATACACTTTGGACAAGCAAATCCAGACTCAGCCTTTTCTGGCCACTTATTATCCTTTCGATAAAGGTAAAAATCTGATCTATGAACTAATCGGAGACTGAAATTATCAGATCCTTGCAATTAGATCAAGGAAGTGGAAGGGGATGGTTAAGCTCGTTTGGAAGCGAACGAGAGAGACCGGGAAAAGAGCGAAAAGGCTGGTCAGTAACTGTCCACGACCTCTCCGGCTCACCAGTCGCCGCCGCCTCCATGGTTACACCTTTTGTCGCCTCTCCAGGTTCCGATCGTGTCAGCCGATCAAACCCCGGATGCTGGCTAATACTCCGTCCCGGCGACGGCACTTGGAAGCCATGGGGCCGTCTCGAAGCATGGCGTGAACGTGGCACCTCCGACGGCCTCGGCTATCGTTTCGAACTCATCCCTGATATGAGCGCTGCAGGTGTCGTTTTATCAGAATCCACACTCAGCACCGCCAAGGGCGGGAAATTCTCGATCGACTTAACCTCCATTTCCGGCAACAACAATAGCAACAGCAATTGTGGGTCCCGCTCAGGCGGAAGCGTGAAATCAGCCAATTCTCCGGCTTGTAGCCCTAGAGGGAGTGGTGACTTCGGCTACAGTCTATGGCCGTACAGCGCGTACAGAGGGTTTGTAATGTCGGCGCGTGTGGAAGGAGAAGGGAGGTGCAGTAAGCCTACGGTGGAAGTGAGTGTGCAGCATGTGAGTTGTACTGAGGATGCAGCGGCTTACGTGGCACTAGCGGCTGCCGTTGATCTTAGCATGGACGCCTGTAGGCTTTTCACTCAAAAGCTGAGGAAGGAGCTTTGCAACAGCCATGACCTGGCTTCTTGATCGAATTTCTTTATCTTTTTCTTCTTCTCGTTTTTTTTCTCATTAAAACGATGCGTATTGTTAAATTCTAGTCCATTTCGCATCTCCCCTGTTTTTTAGACGGGTAGGGCGTTATGCTAACTGTAAGTCAGTAACAGATACTGTAAATACTTAATTTAGCGAAATATAAATTTGCCAATTAGGCTAGTAAATATAAGTTCCCTTTTTACTACTTAGTAAATGTAATTATCGTAGATTTTGGTAATCTGCAAGTTTTTCTCGACTTAAAGATAAAAAGGTTTGCGTAATTACTCAATGTATTAGAAAAAATCAGTGGATGGTACACAATCGACGAAAAATGATATTTATGCTTTGCTTTGCCGGAATGCAACATCATACTTTATCTTAATTGAGTATATTTGTCATTATTCTTAGCTTTAATTATAAAATTAGTAAAAATATAGTTTCCGTACTCGTGTAATTGTAAATTATAATTTATAACCCCCATTTCCTTGGTTGGTCATGGTAGATCGGTAGGGCACACTCTGACCTGATTAGTGAGATGCGGGAGGGGTCAGTTGGGGATTTGGTACAAGGCTGTGCGTGCACGTTGTGAGATTTGGTGCTATATGCTAATGTCCTTTAATATTTTTTTAAGAAGAAATTACTTTAAAAAATATAATTTATCAAATTCGTTTAGAATTTCGGCTTGAACCGGGTTCGAAATGATTAACATACTTGACAATTGGACAATTGTGAGTTATATACTCATAATTTTTTAACCATATATAATTGGTGGACATAAGTTAAGAAATTAATGTAACTAAGTTATATCAAGACCATTCCCAAATAAACATTAATATGTTAAGTCGTTCGATTTATAACTTAAAACAAAAAATGAGTTGGTTTATATCTGTCAATTCATATAATATATATACTATCTAGAACAAATTGATTTTGAATTTTCACACTTTTTTTTTATTAATTTAGATACATTTTTAAACAAAATTGTACCGGTTGAATATTAAATTATAGAGTATATTCTCAAATTAATTTTTTAATATTTAAGTGAAACTAAAATAGTGTTAAAAACATTGAAAAACATGAATAAAGTTAGAGTGGTCAGTAGAGATTACTTGATATCTTTTTGACAATATTACCAATTTTTAAAAATGTATGTGTTTGACAGATTAGATTATTGAAAAGCTTTAGTTTTTTATGAGTTTTTTCACTAGTTTATATATTTTTTATTAGAGTTACAAATTAAGGGTAATAGCCTTTTTGGGACATTTAGGAGTTTATCTTAGTCTTTGTTACATTCTTTTACTTGTATCTTAAATCATTTATCCAAAATTAAACACTTTTGGATTTTTATATTTAAAAAAAACTTTATTTAAAAACAACCTAATCAAAAGTTTAAACTAATTTTTGGATTTATTAAATCGAACCTTATTATGAAGCGTTGCTTTCTATAATATATACTGAATTATAAGTCTCTATATATTTCTACAAAAAAAAAAAAAAAAAAAAGTCTCTATATATGTAAATCATAGAGCATTAATAACTTATTTTATATGACACAAATCCTTACAATTTGACAAGCATATGTCAAATCATAAATCAACAACTTTAGATGAATGAAAGTCATAGTCTAATATAGATTATAGACCATATCCAATAGGTGGTGACCAAATAAATTCGTATTAGCAAGTACCCACAATTTATGGGTGCTTAATGCACGTAAAGTCGTGTTGTTTTCAGTTTATTACGGAGTAAAACGAGGAGTGTACGCTTTTACTTTTAGCTAGATCTGGTAACTATTTAAATTTACTGTTTCCATTTATGGATTGTGTTTTACTGAGTGAAAGCATGAAAGTGAAAGGAAGAGAACTTCACCTATGTTGCCTTTTGGTTTTGGACTTTTGGGTAGGATAGGGGCCAAAGAGGAGCTCCTTCGTTGTCGTCGTGGGTCGCTCACAGTAATAGCTGACGGTATAACATATATTAAGTTTGAAAAAGATGGATATTTATGATTTTAAATATGAAAAAATAGGATATATTCGTTAGAGGTTTTTTAAATAGTTAGTTGGGGGTGTAATACGAGCCGAATATCCACATGTTCAAGCTCAGCTCGTCTTTAAACAAGACGAACCTAAATTTTATACAAGCTTAAAAATTGTGTTCATATTTGACTTGTTTAGGAAGTGAACGAGCTCGAGCCAAGCATTTGACGAGTCGAGCCCGATTAGCTTGGCTAAAATAATACTCCTATAGTGTTATTTTAGCCAAACGAACCGAGCTTACCCGAACGAGCAGAGCATTGACATGCTCAAACTCGACTTCTTTATAAACGAGACAAGCACGAACCGAGATTAAATTTTATACTATTTTTATTACGTGTTCGTATTCGGCTTGTTTAGAAAATGAATGAGCTCGAGTCAAGCTTCCGACGGAGCAAGCCTAAGTAGCTTGTCTCATATTACATCTCTATCGTTAATCGGCCATATTTTTTTTTAATTATTCAATAATATTTTATACAAAGAAAGACGTGGACATTTAAAAAATCAGTTTATGAAGAACCGGTCGATGAAGAACTTCTTTGACGACGAGGTATTCAACAGAGTTGGAGATATCAACACGACAAGCAAGCAACGCTAACCAAGTAACCAACATGTCAAGAGCACCAACCATTAAGTTTTTTGGTGGAAGAAGAGTGGAACACGCCGCGCGAAAGCGCTATTAAAGTAAAACGAATTACAAACGTCTCATACGAGAAAAAAAAACGCCTCTAAGGTCGTCCATAAGCAAAATGCGAGTACAAAGAGGGAGCTCGTCCACACAATGACTATCAACCCACAAAGAGAAGGCAAAATTAGCCGGCGCATTAGCTACCTGATTTCCTTCTCGTAACACATGACAGAGGCTAACGATTCAGTCAAGGGTAAAAAAGCCTTGACAAGTAACTACCATGCTAAAGAGAGGATGAGAAGGAATAACACCTTTTTGAATAAGCCCGATAGCAAGATGAGAATCAACTTCCACTTGGACTTTTCTATACCTGGTGTCCCAAGCGAGCTATAAACCATGGATGACCCCCATTGCTCGGCAGCCGGAGCTAAAGCACTTCCCAGATTCGCAACGACACCACAACTCCAGGAGCCCGAGTCATCTATGATAGCACTTCCGGACAAAACCAATTGTTGTCTCCCCTAGACGAACCATCCGTGTTGAGTGATCCAGCCTTTATCGGGCAAAGTCCAACGTACTAGAATCTCGGTCTTTGGGTTGAGAAGAGACGGGGAAAAAACAATGAAAAGGAAGAAGACACTTCCCTATAATAACTCCGAACATAGCTCTCTTTGTCAAGCGCCACTTCGCATTGATTGAAGAATAGGCCATTACGCCACTTTCAAAGCCATCAAATAGAGATAGCAAACAGAATATTCCATGTCATGCTTAATCCCTAAATATCTCTTGTGCTCAAATTTTTAAAGATCCAAGCATCCCAATCTAGTGAATAGAAGACACATGGAGGGCATGTGGAACAAGACCATTCCAAATACCATAGCAAACCTACAGTCCCTAAACAAGGGAATCGATATCAGACTTGCACGACGAACACAAATGATCGCTAGAAAGATGTGTGCGTTCTCTTTTCTTGTTTGTGAGGATAACACCCCAACAAACTAGCCACTTAAAATACCGGATTCGCGCAAGGACTCGGATACCCTAAATCTTCGCAAATAAGCCCAATCTAAAGCATCGGAACATACTGTCCATCTGAATCACCCTGAAGGCAGAGACAGTCGAGAAGAGACCATTCTTTGTCTCTATCCACCGTATAGTATCAGTCCGGTTCTGCCCATCAGTAAGGGCCAACGCCGAGAGATTGAGGAAACACTGGTTTGAGAGTCGACTACATATATAGTCCCACTTCCAACCTCCATCAATATTGCAGAAATCTCTAACGGACAGGGCAAGGTCGTCATTCGTGAGAGGAACTGGCAAACACTGCTTAATGGCACCTCCAAGAGCCACTTATCACACCAGAACAACGTGGTTCTTCCATTACATACATTTCAACCGACATTAGCCACCACCACTTTGTTATTCCCAAGTGTAATGCCTCACTAGACGTATGGGCATCTGTTTCGGCTACGTAATTCAGAGGGCCAACTACGATCCCCAATCTTATACTTCTCATTTAACACTCGAGCCTATAGAGCATCCCGGACTGAAAAAGTTGCCATCCAATCTTACTAACAAGAGTCAAGTTTGACTCTAACGTTAGACGAATACCGGGACCCCCAACGACAAAGGTTGACTCACCTTCTCCCAACCTAGTTAATGAATCTTGCGGTTAGAATCAGTACTACCCCAACCTTATACTGGTATTGTACATCGAGAAAGGAAGCCCCAAAATACTCACCCAAACTCCAGTCTAAGCAATGTTTGAGACAAAAGGGTCAAACGAGGGCTCCCACTGATGTATCAACATATAGTGGCCAACTAACCTCCATACCACTCGTTAGCGCTTCAACCATGTCCATGTTCTTCTCAAATCGGATAATATTAGGTAAATCTATGATGGACCATCCTCCTTGAATTTTTCATATTTGCCGCAACGTACATTCAAATGCCGCAAAGAGATCATACGCCCTTGGAGTTTTACCACTATGAATTCCTTCAAGGCGCGTTAAGTACACTCACCATTTCCGCGTTAACAGTAATGGCTGGGATGCCATTTTATCCATGAAGAAATTCATTTGTACTTTCCCAAGTTCCAAGAGGCTATTGGGAAGTATTGGGAGCCTATTCCATGCATTTTCTCCGAAAAGCATTCAGCTCCGTTATGGTGTAGGGTCTGGAGGGTCACCTAGTGGGATAGATTTGGCAGGCGTGGGAGCAGGGGCGGAGCCTTGGGTTGGGCCAGGGGATTCCCAAGGCGGCTGTTGCGGCTGGGGAGTAAAAGTGTTAGGCAAATCTCCTCGGGAGTCACCATCAAAACATAGCGTTTTTTTTTCGAATCAACCATTAAGTTGACTTCATAAAAAGACAGTTTATGAACTTTTCAAAGGCTCGTAAGAAGGAACCTAATATCTCGGATCGTGATATCAAATTTTCATAGGGTTTTAAATCTTTTGAATACAATAAATTACATTTAGTTGTTCCCTTAAAAAAGTATATCCTAATGAATTTAGTCTATGTACCCCCTTCGAGAAGCATATCGTTTATGTTCGAATACAAACATTTTCAGCACTCTTTTAAATTCTTTTGTTCTGCATTTTCCTTATCCCTTATTGTTATACCAAATGTCATATGTTATTTTGTTTTATCTATTTATTCTAATTTTTTATAATAATTAATGTAACATCTCTCTATGTTTTAAAAAATTTATAAATTGTCACCTCAAATATTTTGGCTATATTGAAGAAGAATTTTACTTTTATTAATATGTATTATTTGTGATTTTTTTATTTTTAGTTGGAAACCAAGTTTTATTCCAATAGAGCAATCTAATCATATCAATTTCATTATATATAAACATAGTTATTGCGAGTAATAAAATATAGTTTATAAATATATACCAAAAATAGTTATTGGATACTTACTCAATTTATACAATTAAAAAATAAATAAATTATTTTGTAAAACAAAAAAGTAGGAAACACAAATCAATATACCAAACTCATTCTTTTTATATTTCTTCTTAATTTCTTAGTCATACACGCATCTATATATCTCTCTGTCTTCTTCCTCACACTCTTTCACTTTCTCCAAAACACCACCCAATTCTCCATTAACAAACTGACCTTACAAAATGACAGACAAAGAGTGTTGCGAGCATAACGACGAAGATGGAATCTTTTTCCAACGACTTTGCGCTAGAATTGTAACCACCAAATCGGAGTCCACTATGACCGTATGACTATATATTAGGGTGGGCATCGGATCGATCCAATCCGAATAGTCGGATATCCGGGGAAAAAGTTTTACTCAAAGGCCGATCCGTATCCGGCCGGATATCCGGGAGTTTTTGTCGGATCGGATCGGATAATTATCCGCGGATATCCGGCCGATCCGAAATATAAATATAGCTATCCGAATTTGATTGAGCCGGATCGGATTGGATCATTATCCGGGGGTATCCGGCTGATCTGAACGACTGTACACTGATCCGATTGACCTGATTGATCCGACTGACCCGATTGACCCGGCTAACCCGATTGCCCTGAATGACCCGATTGACCCAAGTGATTCGACTGACCCGGCTTACCCGACTGACCCGACTGAAAATTCAAATGAATTTGCAAGTTTATAACTAAGTAAAGTAAAGTAAACACTATAATATAATAGTAATCTAGTAAAAAAATACATAATCATATTTATAAACACCTATATGTTAAAAAGAGATCAACTTATATTAAAAGATTATTATGAACATTTGTTAGTTTAAACGAGATCAACTTATTATAAAATGCATTATCGAGAATGACGTGTACATATAAAAGTTATTAAGTTGTAAACAAATACATAATCATATTTATAAACATCTATATGTTAAAACGAGACCAACTTATATTAAAAGATTATTATGAACATTTGTTAGTTTAAACGAGATCAACTTATAATAAAATGCATTATCGAAACTAACGTGTACATACATAGGTTATTAAGTTGTAAACAAATACATAATCATGTTTATAAACATCTATATGTTAAAACGAGATCAACTTATATTAAAAGATTATTATGAACATTTGTTAGTTTAAACGAGATCAACTTTTGATAAAATGCATTAGAGACTAACGTGTACATATATAAGTTATTAAGTTGTAGACAAATACATAATCATATTTATAAACATCTATATGTTAAAACGATATCAACTTATATTAAAAGATTATTATGAACATTTTTTAGTTTAAACGAGATCAACTTATATTAAAAGATTATTATGATCATTTGTTAGTTTAAACAAGATCAACTTATGATAAAATGCATTATCGAGACTAACGTGTACATATATAAGTTATTAAGTTGTAAACAAATACATATTCGAATTTATAAACATCTATTTGTTAAAACAAGATCAACTTATATTAAAAGATTATTATGAACATTTGTTAGTTTAAACGAGATCAACTTATATAAAAAGATTATTATGATCATTTGTTAGTTTAAACGAGATCAACTTATGATAAAATGCATTATCGAGACTAACGTGTACATACATAGGTTATTAAGTTGTAAACAAATACATAATCATGTTTATAAATATCTATATGTTAAAACGAGATCAACTTATATTAAAAGATTATTATGAACATTTGTTAGTTTAAACGAGATCAACTTATGATAAAATGCATTATCGAGACTAACCTGTTCATATAGAAGTTAGTAAGTTGTAAACAAATTGTAAGAGCCTTAGTCTTTGGAGCCATTTTGGCCATAGCCGCCCCTGCGGCTCAGGGAACCGCCTCCGCGATTTCTTGTGGCTGCAGCCGGCTTTGTTGACCGGTTGACTCGTGCTTTACCTTCTCTTCTTACCTTGGGAGCAAGAGTTTCTTCTTCAGTCTTCATTCCCATTCTAGCTTCTCACGTCCTTCTTGCTTCTCCCTTCTCTCCTTCTTGATCTTGATCTTGGATTCCTTAGAGTTTGAAAGAGTTTGTGTGTGGTTGTTGATGATGATGATGATAGATGTTGTTGCTGAGCTTGGGAGTCAGCTGAGAAGGTGTTTGTGATCAATTCCTTGCCTAGACCAGCAGTAGGTAAGCTCCTTGCTTCTTCTTCTCTTCTTTCTTCCTTGATTTCTCTACCTTAGCTTATGATTAAATGTATTGAAGGTGTATTGATGTTAGAATATGTGTGTATATGTATATGCTTGGCCATGGAATGGAGAAGACGTGAATTGATCACGTGAAGAGTGAAGAGAAGTCGGGACTCTACGTTCTGCAGAGTCGCCGCCCTCGCATATGGAAGCCGCCGCTCCTGCGGGAACCCTGTCACCACACCCGCGCCCGGAAACTGCCGCCCCCGCGGCCACAATCCCGGCGCCTGCGCCCGTGCATGCGTTTGCCAGCGGCCACTGTCACCGCGCCTGCGGCCGAGCGTCGCCGCGCCTGCGGCCGAGCGTCGCCGCGCCTGCGGATTGCCTTGCTTCGCCCCTGCGTCCCTCTTGTCACGCAGGTGCGTCTTGTTCCGGATCTACCTAGAGTAGTGTAGATCCTTTCCTTTCCTAGTATGAGCGAGTTAGTAGCATCATAGGTATATGTTTGAGGATAGAATGTTGATGAGTATGATATAGATATATGCCGGTTATGGTTTTGAGGTTTAGTAGATTATCGAGGTTTATAAGTTGGATATGATCCATATGGATCCCTTGGGTCTAGGTGTGACCCCTTTGACGGATAGGAGTTTGATATCTTGTTATGCCTTGTTAATAGGCACTGTTGTTCTCCAGAGTTGGAGCTGATCGGGTTGAGACTACTTCTGAGGTTGAGGTAAGTCCATATGACTTACTTAGCTACCATCCTTATATTGGATGTATGCATGAGTGGTGTGTGATATATGCTTGATAGCATGCGTAGTGATGATTACCGACATATGGTTTAGTGACTGCCCATTGTAGGGCGTGACAACTTGTCCTTTCATCCCGTTGGGAGTCTGGAAGGTTCTCTACGGGCAGGCCATATTTGGATTGTGGGACGGGCTTTCTCCACTCCCATAGGGTATACGGGGACGGTAACCGTATCACCACTCCAACTAGCATCAGCACCGAGAGGCGAGGGTTATATTCCTCGTGTCACATATGTTTATATACACTTATTTATACTATTGAGTGCTGGACTATATAAAGATAATAAACCGGGTAAATGTGTGATAGCATGATGAGATGTTTATTATTCCCTGACGTGTGATTGTGCTTATGCATCTTCTATATATATGTGTATGGTTAGCTAACGGTTTTATACCGTGTTGCAGATCCTTTGCAGGTTAGGAGAGCTGCAGAGTGATCCAGAGTGGGTGATCCGCTGAGGGCTCCGTACACTAGGTCGTTATCGTGGGACATGGGGTCTTTTGTCATGTACAGTTATATGTTTACTTTTGTACTCAGCGGTCCTTCTGTAAACCTTTTTGATTTATATATATACAGTTTGATGTTTTGTTTTAATCTATCTGTGCCTTGTTGTAAGACCCAGTGAACTTGTTGACATGCTAGGGTCAGGATCCATTGTGAGATCCTAACCCAGTAGCGCCTCGAGTCCTACGGATTCGGGGTGTTACACAAATACATAATCATATTTATAAACATCTATATGTTAAAACGAGATCAACTTATATTAAAATATTTTTATGAAAATTTGTTAGTTTAAAACTTTAAACACGATCAACCTATGATAAAATACATTATCGAGACTAACTTGTACATATAGAAGTTATTAAGTTGTAAACAAAGACATAATCATATTTATAAACATCTATATGTTAAAATGAGATCAACTTATATTAAAAGATTTTTATGAACATTTGTTAGTTTAAAACGCAATATATTTTTACAACGCAATATATTTTTACAACAAATATATATTTAAACATAAATAATAGTACAAAATTATAATATACAACTTTTGTAAGTATAATTTTATTGTTTATTTGATTAAATATTGTCAAATATGAATATTAGTACAGAATCACTGTATTGTATACATACAAATATTTTTATGCTATTTAAGTATAAATCTATTGTTTGTTTGATTAATATTTATACATATATTTTATTATAATTAAATGTTTTTTTTATCCGGATATCCAGTGACCCGCGGATATCCGGTGATCCGACGATCTACGGATATCCGGATACCCGCGGATATCCTTTTTTTATTTATCCGGATATCCGAATGCCTAAAATGTCGATCCGTATCTGATCTGGTGATCCGGGAAAATCTCCCGGATCGGATTCGGACCGGATCAAAACGGATACTAAAATATCGGATTTTTTCAAATCGGGTCAACGGATTTTTCGGGCCGGATCGGATTGGTTTTGCCCACCCCTACTATATATGCATCCTATCAGAACCATATAAGAATGCGATAAAAAATCGTAAATAAACACAAACAAAATACATGATGCATCATCAACTAAAACCATTAATTTTCCGATTACTACACCATTGTTATGATTGATATCTCAAACGTCTCATAACACACAAATTGCGAACTCACATCTTCGGTGATTAATTGACTTAGATATATCGTCATAATAAAAAAAACGAAAAACTAACGACAATAACAACCAAAATCAGATTAATGACCAATAACAATACCTCTAGAAGATAGTCCAATCTAATTGCTTTCCGTTATCAACAAATAAACAACTCGACATTGATACACTTATATATTTAATTTATCTATACTTATTGAATTTAAATAAAGAAAAACAACTCGACAAAGTTTAGAAGCATAAATTCGCTTGAGTTTGAAACAACGTTGAAGCTTTAAGGTCGTTTGAATTATCCTTTAAAGATCGCGATGTTTTTAGCTATTTTCATGTTGTATCTTTAGTTTTTGGCGAAGTTTTTATTCGACATACTGTTAGGAAAAACAACTGTATAACAGACCATCTAACTCATCTGAGAACCTCGACAACCAAGAACATCTTTCTAATGACACTGAATTGCAAAGATACTTGATTATATTAATTCTACAAAAATAATAAACTAACTGTTTTTGTTTTTAGTAAAAAAAAAGACAAAAAAAAGAAGCTTCAATCTTACATTTCACACAACAAGTGGACGGCTTAACCATAGAAGTGTCGAAGAATATGATAGTACGACATTTGCATCCTCCTCTCTTCTATGTCTCATCACAATTGTGAAGCACCAAAACCCTTTTCACTAAAACCAGCAAACTCCCAACCAATTCATACAGAACTTTCTTCTTCTGCCTTGCCTATTTCTGTACTTGCATTATTTCTCTGTTTAATGGTAACATCTTGGTATATGTAGCCCTCCTATTACCATTGCAGGTGGCAATTCCACGTGTTTTTGAAATATAGGTGAAAACTCGAATACGTTCGAATATAGTTCAATAATAAATAGTTTGTCACCTAACCCGATTCACTTAAAATGTATATAATGTTTGCCTAATAATTTAATGATTCTTATTTTCATCATCTTCATCATCTATACTTATGGGAAGTTAGAGTACTTTGTGCCTAGACATATTGCAGCAATTTGTTTCTAATTGAAAACACATCACAATATTAGGTGCTTTTGTTTGACTCTATAATTCTTGTGTTGCTTCGGAATATTCTCTTACTTACTTTATTTATTTATTTATCATATTTTAAAAGTTAAATTTTTTTCCTAAATACACAGGCACATAAGTTAAAATGGATATAAATTATAGCATACTAAATTTCTCGACCTAACGGTTATTCAAACTTTTTGCGTTTGGCTCATTTGAAGATGAAGATTAAAACACTTACAACTTTATTTTCATAATCTTCATCTTCATCCCATAATTTTCAAACCGACCTTTATTTTCATAAGGTGAAAACGTCTTTTAACCAGAGTTCGAAATAAATAAAATAATGATTTTAGTTGTTTATACCTAAAATAAAGGATTTGCTTACTCAATTAAAAAAAAAACCGTTAACATGTTATTTTTCTTCTCTTTAATTTTAAGCATTTTTGGTCTAGGACTATACAATCGTATGTTATATATCTCACGATTTTGTGTTTCTTTTTATACAAAGATAAGTAAACTAAAAAGATCAACATCTAGAAATCGTCCTAGAACATCCTTTAAGATAAGTCTGACGATTTTGTGTTGTTTTAGGCGATAGTTAACGGTATGATGATATCAATTTATAAATGTTAATTTGTATTATATTCGGTAATATGTGATTAAAACCATCGAATGTAAAAGTAGATGACCTTAAAAGTTACAACTTATTATATATTTCATATTAAAACTTAACGTGAAAAAAGCGATTCCACATTGTCACGAAGTGAAAAGTTAAAAATCACATATACTCATTGAGTCGATGTAAAATACAATTTAACTGTGAAAATTCCATGTTCATTTTGGTGATACATCTCGGTACCCCTCTTTCTTATAGCTCGATATAAATTATATTATACTATATTAATAACATATAAATTCATCGATTACTTTGCAAGTCGACGTGAGTTTCATTTTATATCTGCAAAATTTAGGCTGTGTATAAAATTTGTACAGCGATGTGAGTTGAATCTAAGATAATAAATTCATGATAATAAATAAGATTTGACGAATAATTTGGGCCGTTAGATCAATGCAAGCCCAATGGGCTTAGAAATGGGTAGAAGCTTGGACCGTTGAGCAATGATGCAGGGTAGTAGTCGAAGAGAGAAAATGGAAGGTGAACTTCAACTGGAAACTGGCTGGTCAAGGTCAGTTTACCAGCTTAATTTTGACTACGAGGTGAAATTGACCTCCATCTCCAAGAAGTAGCAGAGAGCTAGAGTGAGAGATGAAGGCGTTAGGATGGTGGTTAATGCTTGTAGGATCGCTTAGATTAGCATCCGTTTGGTTCGGTTTCTTCAACATTTGGGCGCTTCGTGTTGCTGTTTATTCCAAAACTACTAGTAAGCTTCGCATCTGTAAATTTCGCTTTGATGTTTGAACAATGGTGCTATTTCCTTTGTGTTCAATTTTTTTAAGTATGGCGCTTTTATCTGATGCATAGAATGAAACCGCTTTAAATGCACTCTTCGTTGGATGGGATTGAATCTTTGAAGTGAAGTTTCTCATATGCCATCAGAATGGATCTAATCGGGCTGTGAAATTATCGAGAAATCTTTGCTTTTAGCGATGGCGTTGCTCCCTCCCGTGGATCTCGCTGCCGTAACGTGGTTCGAGATCCTGAGGTGAAGGAATTTGTCGATGGATTTAGACATTGACATTTAATCTAGTTATTTATTTGCCGTTCATCCAAGAGATCATGTTTGCTGCATTCCCGGATATCTTTTGCCTGACAGCTGTTTGATCCATCTAATAATCATTCTATTGTCGCTAGAGTTGTTTTTAATCTTTTCCGGAAGCACACTTTACCTTGATTGAAGGCAGATAATGGCAATTGATGCATCTGATATGAAATATCCTGTTAGTTCATACGAAATTTGTGAATGCTGTTATCCGGAAGTTGGAGTAGTGCCTCAAACTTAATTGTCCTCATTGATTTTTTTCTTGTATCATTGTCGGATTGGAATTAGCTGTGAGTGGTGACTGTTCAGTTTTCTTTACTATATTCTCCTTACTAGATAATGCTATGCTGATTGTTTAGGTGTATTTTTTATTTTACAGTGACTGAAGTTCATGGAAGGACCTTTGGTGTCTGGACTCTTTTGACATGTACTCTCTGCTTTCTGTGCGCATTCAACCTTGATGACAAGCCACTTTACCTGGCGACCTTCTTATCATTCATATATGCACTGGGTCATTTCTTGACTGAATACTTAATATATCAATCGATGACTGTTGCCAATTTGTCAACTGTTGGCTTCTTTGCAGGTATTATTGTTTGGATAATGAAATGATCTTCAGCATTTCAAAATTTTCAGTGCTTTTCTTATCCACCGTAATAATGATCAATGCTTGCTGCTTCCGTTTTAATGGACTTAATTAATTAAGCATTCTTTTTGAAATGTTGCAGTAATTATTCTTTCATCTTAAGCCATATGCAGTGAAGGAGAGTATACACTTGCCAATGTGTTTAAGAAAACAGTGAATATAATATCACTGGAGTAATTTGTTTATACTTTCTGATAGGTACATCTATTATATGGATGGCCTTGCAGTGGAATGCCCACGAGAGCAACAACAAAAAACAACATTAAGGCCAAATTACAAAATCTCCTGGTGTTTCTTCGTGTATTGAATACTTTGAATATTGCTCAGTTTGTTGTCCCTTTTGGGGCCATATGCTGCCAAGTTACTCTAACTAGCATTGCCTGGATGTGAATACCTTTTCGGTTGGACCTGGACTTTAGTCTGACCAGTGGTGAATCATGAATCTCGAATCCTCTCATTTTTCTTGCTCTAAGGTACATTTTATATTCTCCTGCTGAACAAAATTCTGTCTACTGCAATTTTTTTCAAAATCTGAGCTGTTTCATTTGATCAAAATTATTGCATTCTAATGTTATAACCGTGATTATTTGTATACTGCTGAGCATATTGCGCCTTTTGATGATACAAAAGTACCTTGTTGCAAATGCGTGATTTGATTTCCCAATTTCATGTCTTTATCTTGTTATAAAAGCATGTGCTAGCAAGAGTAAAGTTGAACCGATAGTTACCATAGTTTCCTTTCCATAGGGGCAGGTAGGCAATGGACCATAGCAACAACTGTCTATGGAATCTTTTTTAGCTGCCTATCACTAATATTTCCGGCAGCTAATTAATCTTACAGCAGCATTTTGACTATTTTCTAGAGAAATTTACACCTCCAGTATGACGGGAGATTCCCAAGCTTTGGCAAAAAGCAGTTAAAATAAGCCTAACTGGATAGGAAAGAGGCAGTGAGCAAAATCCTATAATAGGTTGACCTATCAGATATGATCCATGATGCCTCTTTAATTTGATCTTTTAACTTTGAATCAAATTTTACTTAGAAAGAAAGCCATTTATATTAGGGATACATTTTTGGTTTCGAAATTATCCTTCAAATAAAAATATAACAAAGAGTTCTGCAGCTAACTATATATTTACAGGCCATTATATGACCAGTTGTAAGATTGACCCATAGAATTTCCAAACTCATGAACCGCATGCCTAAAGTAGTATATACTACTGACCATATATTTGCAGTTTAGATATCTTTGAGAAACTATTTATATTGTTACTTACTTGAATTCTACATTATTTGATTAGGCATATATAGATGGTTACTTACTTGAATTCTACATTATTTGATTAGGCATATATAGTTGGTATCTTTCAGTATCCTAAGTTCTTCTAGGTTTTAGTACAAGTGAATAATTGAAGTAACAATAGGGCCAATGCTTCGAGCTACTCTACAACTTATGGAATATAATGGCCTCACACAAAACACAAAGTTTGGGTAGGATGACACTTAAATGGTAACTTACCCAATAGGCTTTTATATAGATGTAGTGAAAACTTTGCTTTCCAGTTCATCATGAATGAGTATAGATATAGGATCAACCCACTTGTGCATGCTAATTTTGCTCTTTTTTCTGTCTTGTTTACTATGGCTCTGCAAGGATTCCCTTCTATATATGAACGAGTATAGAAGAAAGTAAAAAGAAGCTTTCCTTACATTCATCAATAATATTTCATTTATCATAACTGAGATAGCATAATATATTGATTTCCCTAGAGTTGCACTGCTTTCTAGTTTCTATAGTATTGTATTGTACATCAATTATCCCTTTAACCTGCTAAAAACTGACATACTAGTATGTTATAAACTACTCTTTTTCATTTATGCTTCAAGAATAATAGATGCTTAAGAATTCATATCTTCATTCATCTGACCATAATTGAGCATTGTTTGATTTCCTTGCAATTAATATACCCGCTTGGTTGCATCATCTTCTTTGGACTTGCTTTCTATTCTATTTGCATCATCATTCTCCTCCAATTGATCATCCAATTGTTCCATCTCGAGCCCTTCATCCGGCTCATCCCCACCTCTATCAACTCCATCAATCAAATACTCAATCTGTTCAATCTCATCCTCGTCTTCGATTTCCTGCTCAGTCTCAATCTTATCGTTACTCTTTCCTTTTACGCTAATTCCTTTCTTGACATCAGTTTCGCTATTTTCGCCATCTAGCATGATCAGGCCTCTTCTACCAAGCTTAAATTGTTGAGACCCAGCTTCTTCTTTAACCAACCCGCCATTCTCACTTGCTAGCCTGTGACTAACAAAGAGCCTGAGCAGAT
The DNA here is from genome assembly GCA_002319775.1 of Fagopyrum tataricum. NCBI lineage: Eukaryota > Viridiplantae > Streptophyta > Magnoliopsida > Caryophyllales > Polygonaceae > Fagopyrum > Fagopyrum tataricum. Next base: position 51,430,409 of record CM008280.1, on the reverse strand, counting down.
AGATCATCCAGAAACCAATGACAAGCACTAGAAACATCCGGAACACGATATCGACCTTGACCCATTTAGGTCTCTGATTCCTGCTTGATGAACGCTTGAGCATTTTATGAATTCTACTTCACACAAGAATGAAGATACCAAAAATTAAACATATGTTAAAAGAAACGAAGAAATGGAGCTTGGTGAGTATGTAGAGATCACGTGAGATACCTGATAAGCAAGTGCTGTAGGGGAGTGTTCCTCTGTGTGCCCGTCTATGGAGGCTTATCATAAACCCTATACGAAACAAATCGAATTGACTCAAGTCACAAGAACCCTCATAGAATTGGAGAGAGTGAAACAGTTCTTCTTGGGTTGCTGGCCCTTTATAAGAACAGCTGAAGGTGTATTTGTATCTGTATTTGCAGTTGGGGATTGCGATTGGGGGGTGGGAATCTAAACGACGTCGTTAATATCCGGTTGATGGAAGAAACGACGTGTATAAGGCGAATGGATGGAGACCTGGTATAGTTTTCACGTGGCGTGGGTCATTATGGACCCTCTGTTTTCTAGGCGGGGCAATAAATGATTTCGGTTAGTTTTTGTAAATTTAATGCAGTAAATAAATATACATTCAATGATATAATTTACTTACTAAATTTGTATCAAATCTTAAATGATTTTTTTTTCAAATTGATTTTTGAAGGAATAATCACAACTGGGGAAACGAAATTGACAGATACATGGATTACATGTGAATATTTCTAATAACTGAAGGGCGTGGGATATGGTTAATTTTAGGAGGACGTAGAACATGAAGAAATTGAGTCTTTGGGAAAAGTAGGGTAGTCGGCAACTAATAATAGACGAAAAGAGGGGCCCAGAATGGAATTTAGGGCTATGGGCTTCTAATATTTCATTTTCATTTGAGTGTCACTTGATACAGAAAAAGCTTGAGCTTCAAATAACTCTTTTGATGTAGATATAAACTTTCATATTTTATAAACACAATTACAATACAATGATTTGCTCAATATTTAGATGTTTTAATTACTTGTTTATAAAATTAAAATTTTATATTTTTAACCATCTGACTTTTTGCATATTATTTATGTTTTGCAAATATCAATTGATTTGGATTAATGATTAACAAAAATTGGCAATGCAAATGTTTAATAAATGTCAACAAGCTTTATAGAATAGATGATGTGATGGTAGTTGAAATTGTGAAGGCTTCAAATGAGTTTCCCACGGCTCTTGTTTCCTGTAAAAAAAACATATCTGGGAATAAATAAAATATTTTCACGTCGATAATAAATAAGGTAATTAGCTTAATATATTTTTTTTGCAACTTTATTCTTAGAACATGAATGTCTTTATATGATTCAACGTGGTAGAATTGTTCGCTTATACAAAGTCTTGGAGTGACCAAATAGTTGTAAACAAGTCTGCAATTCACATAATCAGGAGTTTGAATTATAAACATCCATTGGATTGCAAGATCGTGTGTTTACGAGCTTATGGTGAAATCGTTAGCCTATAAAAAGTCTTGAGTGACCAAGTAGTTGTTATATAAGTTATGAAGGTTTTGATCAAGCAATTCACATAAATATGTGTTGGAATTATGAAAATCCTTCGAAGATCGTATGTATACAAGTTTATATGCGTGCTAGACCAATGCTAACACATACAAGTCCAGATAGATTTCATTTCACCCTTAATTGACAATAGAGTACTCCATCAAATGCTAACACATATAAGCCTAGATAGATTTCATTTCACCCTTAATTAACAATAGTGCATCAAACTTGTAGTAAACTTTTATCACTTGATACTTGGAATACCATCTCAACACCTACTGATTACACGGTCCATGCGTTATTGCATAAAGAGTACACGGCTAGTGGTGGAGCTAAAACCCCAAGTAGGATTTGAATCTACGACCAGTTTAGGGGAAGGGTTTAGTAAAAAAAAAATTTTAGTAAATTATTAGTTAAAAAGTTTGTTTTGCAACCCCAAGGGTTCGAACTCGCATCTCCAATGATGTTCCTCCTTCTACTAATTTGGCAACTGAAACACTATGAACAAAATGCAACCTACTTTTTTTTAATTACAGTGTTAACAAGGGCCATGACCCCCCGTACCCCCCCTAACTGCGCTTCTGTGGGCTACAACTTACAACTAAGTGAGACTCACAATTCATTCACATAGACGCGAAGAACACAACACGAGATTGAACATTACACATTGTCGTGTGTTTAGTTTCCTCAATTTGTTCCAACCTGAATTCACTCAATTCAATGCTTAAAGACATATTAATTTGGCCCGTCGTACTAATGCACCCTTCATACCTCCGAACTTATAACAGTTTTACTAAAACTATCAAGAAGAATTAGCTTTGATGAGAGATAATTTGATTGGAGGGATTCAAAGGTACACATTTGGATGAGAAAATATGGCCTCGAAGCTAGAGATAATTGTGGCCATGTACAACCACAAATAGCCTTCACCGTGAAGCAATTTCAGTTTAGACAAGCAAACCGTACAATTCATGGTCGACGATTTTAATTAGTTTGGGTAAGAAATATAATCTAACAAAAATGATGTTTTTTTTAATGAATCAGAAAACAATTAGTTAACTTGTGATTTAGAGGAGGTTCAACATAAAGAATCCTCGCAGGTGTGAACATGAAGTTCAAAATCGTCAAAATAATTGTTATGGATGGTTGTGTCTCAGTTGGGTCAGACATTGAACTACACAATTAATTTTTCTGAACATATGTCTAATCTGAACTTTGTCAAACAATAAAAGATCTAGAATGAAGTCGGATATACGCATCTCAATCTCTCAAGGGATATCCAACGACTTTGGAATGCCATAATCACATTCAAGTTCTCTCATTCAATTTCAATCTTTCAGTTTAACACCCTCTTTCAGGTTCATCTTGAGAGCACAAATCTCTACCTTCATAACCGAGTTTGTGATGGTCTAATTTCATATTCATCTTCGTCTTTTATAGGTTCCTCTTGAATTCGTTGTTTGGTGAAGTATATAGTGTTATTTGGTCTTACCAAATTATTTTGAAAATCATTCTATTTCTATTACACCATATTGTTGCAAACCGAGTCATTTCTCTCAGATCCATCTTTCCATTCAAATCATAGAAAATGTCATTAATTTACTTGTTTGTCTGTGTTGTTTTATTAACTGTTTTCATCACCTTCCTTTTTCTTTCAAGTATAATGGAGTATCATTCTAGCTTGTTATAATTAAAAGCAGAAGTGACTGAACTTGACTGGTCTTTGTAGCGTGATGTCACAATTTGGCTTCCATTTTTCAACTTGCAGGGGCTAACACTAAAATCACTGTTCATATATATATATATATATATATATTTGAATACTTGAGCAGGGTGAGTTTCTACAAGCAATGAAGCAAAGCAGTTATTGCATTCTTATTATGATTTCCCAAGCAACACATTTATTGCTTACTTCCCTTTTTCTTCAATCTGCCCATCTCCTGAAACTTACACTACAAACCAATCCAGTTCAGTTACTACACACCCACAACAATTTCAGAATTCCAAATATATATATATATATATATATTATTTTCTGAAACATCTAATATCACCGGCTCCTCTTATTGTCAATTAATTGTAGAGACAAATAAACGAAAGGAAAGTGAACCCACATGAATTGGTTATTCACTTATTTAGTTGTGTTGTAAGATGCGTTATTTTTATCTGATAATCTGAAGAATAGAAGATAAGTCCAACATTTTGCAGTCTGGTGGCAATACAAACAAAAAGCAATTTTAGATTCCGATAAAGACTCCTCCTTAGTTTCTGCCATTTTCTCAGATTGTTAGGTCCATACATTGAGATCATCGGTGCCACATTATATAGTTTTCGAATGCAGAAAACCCAAAATTCTACTTGTAAATACCCCATAGCTTCTCCCTGTGGCCTGTACACTGCACACAACTTTTAAAACAACAACAAACAAAGAAACCCGGACACAATGGGTTTTAAATAACTCTTTTGTTCTCATTCAATAATCTCAATTTCATGTCTTGAAACAGAGTATTTTTAAAAATCTATAAAAACACTAAGGGTCCATTTGGTTGAACTAGATGAAATGAAAACTATTATAATACAGGAAAATTTCGAATGATGCATCTTTACTTTAAATATTTTTGGATTATGAATAAAGATTTATCAATTTTTAGATGGTGTTCTTGAATTGTATAATTTTTCGAATTATGTCCTACCATCACAATGTTTATAAACTTTAATTTATAAATGATAGAATGTATAATCAAAGGAACACCAAACACGAGCCTATCCCTAATGAGTATGAAGTGGGTCATTAGTTTATATGAAAGTGATTTTGCGATACAAGGAGACTGGTAAATGTGGGGGATAAAGGAAAATCAACAATTGAATAAAACTGACAGATTGGTAACTAATTGCCCTGATTTCTGAATTTTTGTTAAATTCATTTATAATTTTGCATGACTCATTAACATCTCACGCTTTAATCATATTCTGTATGAGAATCATCACCCCTTACTTTGGGGGATTAGGATTTACGTAAGCAAAGGCCAACTACTAGTAGCCTTTTGCAGTCTTGGAATTCAATTTTTTTATTACTTCGAGAATGAATAGATTCTGACTGCAAATATGCTCTCTTTAACAGCAATGTCTTGTATTCTAACACACGAAAACTACAACAAAATAAATAAAACAAAAGACCAAACTGTAAATTAGCTCAAAAGAAATATAACAAAAAAACTTAATAGTTAGTTATTTAGAAGCACTCATTTAATTACACTGAGACAAAAGTTGAATGTGTTAAGAAGCAGAGTAGAATCAAGGATCAAAGATTAAGCTACCACATTTGCATTTCCAGCTCATAGGCTTGTAATTAGACAAATCATCTCCCCTTGAATCAAGATTTGCACTGCTCAAATTAACAGAAGACTGTGTTTTCTTTTGTTGAGGTGCAATTGGAACTTGAACTGCTTGGCAATGAACACAAGAACTGCATCTTCTCTCACACCTTGGTGGTCTTGAACCTATCAAAGATCTATCTCTCATTTTCTCTTCATTTCCCTGCTGTAATTTCTTGATATTAGTGACCCTAATCAAGTGATTAGCTACAGAAAATGATTAAAATATGTTTTTGGTTAATTACCTTGAATGATAGTTCAGCTACATTGGAGTTGGGGATTGCTCTGCCTGTAAAGAGTAGAAGAAGTTGAGGTTAATGAAAGATTAAAGTAGTATTTTTTTTGGTTTAAAAGAAGAATTTAAGAGAAACCCATTTACCTTCAACCATGGATGTTTTCTGGGTAAAGCTTGAAATCAGCAGAAGAGCTAATGAAATGATGAGATGTTTGTTTTTGCAGGGAAAAACACAGTTTTGAAAGTGGCCCATTTAGGTAGAATTGTGAAAGGTGAAAAAAAAGGAATGTGTTTTGCTTATTTGTTGCCACAGTGATGAATATTTGCCTTGATGAAGTCTGGTAATAATAGAGATTTTGCACAAGGGGAGCTTAAATGGATAGGAGCAAGAAGAGAAAACTCAGGGGAGTATGAAAAGGGAAGAAAAGTTTCTACCTCTTTCTTTGCTTACTTGAAATTTGGTTTAATGGGCCACCAGAAAAATAAAACTAAGGGTTGGGAAATAATACAAAAAGAAGAAGAGGGGAAGTGTACGAATCGGAAGAAAATGAAGATGGAAAATAACAAGACAAGTGATGAAGTGGCATGTGAAAGGGAGAGATCATGTAAAATAAATTACCATTTCAAAGTTTTAACTCTTTATTTCAAGGAAAAATTGAAGGAAATTACCCCTTTGCTTACTTGAAACTTTCTACCTCTTTTGATAAGATTGCAGCGACTAGTATGAATTTATAATGTTGTGCAAAATAGTTTTAATTATTATGTGATTTTGAAGTTGATACTACGTAAACATGATCTCAGGATGTCATAAATAAAGATGATCTAACTGTGCTTGAGCTAGTAATACCAAATTAGCAACTATTTAGTATTTCAGGCTATATTCTTCAATGAACCTCGAACTCAGTGTTCATATTTCTCTCCTATTGTTAAAGGATACATAGTATTATTAAACTATATATATACATATATATGATTAAATAAATTTAAATGTTAGTAAATTTGTTGTACTACTTTTATTAATAAAAGTGATTTTAGGATAAAATTTTATTAAAAGTATGTAATGAGTTCGAATCTAATGTCATGTATTTTAGACGTGTGACTAAACCCTCAATTTCAAATAACTATAGTATATATCTTTGCATAAAAACATCTGTCAAAATATAGAAGTTTTCAAAAAATTACTGGTTACATTAGACAATTGTTTATAACAAACAAAAATAGTTTTAAGTATATTTAATTAAAATCAAAGATCGAAATACATGGCCTATTTATTTTCTTTTGCTTTGATTTCTTAACATTTCGTCTCGTGCTTTGGTCGATGTTATGTGTTTCAAAATTTTGTTTTTTTTTCTTTTATTGTTTTTTCTTCTAGGTGATAGTCCATCCGTCCATCAATTTTGAGTTGTCTTTCGAACAACTTACTTTCATCATATAAAAACATGTTTAACTAGATTAAAGTAAAAATAGTTGCATGGAAAATGGGATTAATAGATATGATGGGTTAAGAGAAATGAAAAGTCATATTGTCTCACCAAAATGTGAATTTGTTTGGTTGCTGTTTAGTATTCTGAAATGTCTGATAGATTGCCCATGGGGAGAGGGGAAGGGAAGGGGGGGACTGCTGCCTGCCTGTCAAGAGTAGGGACCCTTTTTGAGTTCTTGAAAATTGGGAACCTCCACTTCCATACGCCAACTCTATTAACTATTAACCCTTTTCTTTCTTTTTTCAACAACAAATCACAAATGCTTCAAAACATTTCTTCAAATTGATCTTCGCTTCTTTGACGAGATCCACGTTAGCCATATTTTCAGAGATATAAACTGTGTTGTTGACCAATTGACTCATCTGAACATATCGACTCCCAACACCAATCATTCTGAAGATCCCGAACTTCTTGTTCTCATTCACAAGAATACTTTAAGTTGGACTACCTCTAGGAGGTAGGTCAATCTAACCGCTTTTCATTATAAAAAAATAACGTTATTTTTATTTTTTCATTTTTATACTTGTTTATGTGATGTGACTTCACTACTAGCACTAGTGATACCAAACAGAGTCTCCCATATCTCATTCATCCATTGCAACCTTTTTAACATATGTGTGTTACATGATCAATGTAGCTAAAGACGCCATCTTGTAATAGTTATTAAGCTTGTCTACATCTTTTGCAGTAACAATGGCAAGAAATAAAAAAGAATATTTACATCATAAAATTTGATGTTAAATTCCTTTTTGGTGTTATATAGCTTGAAATTGAGGTACATTCTTATTGCTGCTTCATTGTACATATTTCCATGGACCCAAAGATTACAACGAGTGGGAACTACAACATAGCAATATAGCATAGGAGGATGATAAAGTAGCTACTCAAAGTTTTGTACAACGTGTTCTAATACTCAAAATTGTACAATTTATAAATCAAAATTTTCAAGTAAGTGTTGCACGACGTCGACCCCTGCAGAACTTATCGAGTAAATTTGAACCTGTCATAGATAAGATAATTGAAATTAGAGTCATCCATTGTCAGAAGACTTGTTTGACAAGAGAGGTCGGGTCATGGCGTTATTTTCATTTTATATATTGACCATTTATGTTTGTTTAACAAAATAAAATCCTAAGTAGGTAATAATAGTTATGACATTATAATGTTTAATTGACCTTTTAAAAAATATGATAGTCGTTTTTGCAATTATATACATTTTTTTCTTCTGCATGTCAACCATATCAAAATTTATGGGTCTATTAGATTCAGGCTCAGGTTAAGATATATGTGTTATGATTGTGCAACCGGAATGACCCGGTCCAAATGCTCGGATTATGGATCCAATTATTTCCTACAAAGATTGGTCAGTATTTTGGGAGTGTCTGGATATTCGTGCATTTGTAATCGGATTGGTATACAAGTTGGATATCCGAGTTTTAAATTTTACCTATAAAAACAAGCTATTTATACTGGGTAGGTTGAATATCCCGTCAATCCGAGTAATTGTTATCCAGATCAGTCATAAATCCAAATGATTGGATACTTAATCCGATGAGTTTTTTAAAACCTCAATCCGTGTCCGATCCAAAGATCCGGTAAACCCCCAGATAGGATCATCATTTGACTGATTTTGTCGGATTCAAAATTTTCCAACCAGGTGAGCCGGATTGGATACTTTTGGCTGACCTCCTAAGTTGTGACAAAACTCGGACCTATATATTATAGGTCCGTATAGTTCAGGGTCACGTTTTGAAAGGTCTAATTATCATGAAGATCATGAAGTTTAAGATAGAATGATAAGGAGCTAAAATCTTGCCTGAATTGTGCTGTGTGCAAGAAATCTCTGTTTGACTCCGTTAAACTTGACATCAACTCGTTCCCAACTCAATTTTGTTAGCCCATTCAACATAATCTCCATCATTTCTGTACAATATATAGATATTTGTTTAACACACAAATTTCATAAGACAATCAAACCTTAGAAACATAAGAGTATGAGCAATGGACCTTCCGTGCTTAAGTTTTTCCAACCATCAGCTATAGATTCCTGAGGGTAGACCCTTTGGGGATCATACCCTTTTGCTGGCTCTCGGTTTACTACATGTTTGAATCTCTCGTGTCTACAGAGCTGGTTGCGCTGGATGAACAAGAGAGGGTAAGAGCATAAAATGAGATAATTTATAATTATAAGCTTGAAAAATGTCTCAGAAATTCTATTGTGTATCCCTATATCAGAGTGCAATGTACCTGTGGTAGTTCGCTTGGATGTCGTATTGATGATGTACACCAGCCCACTATCTCTGTTAAAAGGAGTTAAGGTTTTCTCTATAAAATTTTTAAAAAAAATTGTCAACCGATTGAAACTCCAAAGAAACTCACACCAGTAATCAAATCCGAAAGTGCCATGTAAACAGAACGAGATTGCATAAGGATACGGTCATAGCGTATATTTGCATAGACGATTCGATGCTTGAAAGACTGCAAGGCTGAACTGCACAAAGTAGACCAAATATGTTGTAATATTTGTATGATCATGTGACATTGGCAGCATTGAGACATTCTAGTATACCAACAAAATTAGGTAATGGACAGAAATACTATCTTTACATGAAAGGAAGATCTTCAAAGTCAGTGGACATCTGCAATAAGAGAGGTGGCTTCCCATCATCACTGTCAATCAAGAATAGATGCCTTCCTGTTCTACCTAGCAACCACGATGATCGACGTGCTAGTTTTTCTAATTTCCGGAGGCCACAAAACATCGGAACCTTGTAGTAAATACAATCATTCAGTTAGTCAACACATTATTTTCCAAATAAAGGATTAGAGTATATTAGGATATTTGAAATGATATCTAATCTACCTGATCATGTCCCATTGAACCGAGATGTGGTGTAGCGAATGTTATGTAATTTACTGGCTCTAGACCTGCAATCTTCCCTGCAATCTCCCCCATGGATGCTTTTGTAGAACCATTAACTCTTTCTTCTCCATTTTCAGTTGGAAATAATTTCAGGTAATTGGTATCATAAAGTAGAGCAATAGCATATCTCACAACCAGACCACCTAATGAGTGAGCTACAAATGAAATTTTCTCAACACTCGGATTGCATTCAATGACTTTGATCACCTGAAAAAACAGTTATATGAATATTAAACTGTTCATGAAGAACTTACACATTGCAAATTCATGGGCATTTTTGTTGGGCTAAGGGTGGAAGATTAAGATTCTAGATTACCTCGTCAGCTAACCGTCTTCCCATCACATCCACGCCATCAAATGTCAGTGTTGAATGATTGCATCGACTACCTGTGTTGCATTGTAACGTACCAATTAGGACAACAAACTTAAAAATGAAAGACAATTGAGGAATTTATTTGTCTAACTAAGTCACCAATATGACACATCTTGTAGAAGTCTATGGCCCGTTTGCTTGCTCATACGGAAAGGTAATTACTAAGAAGGATAAGGAAACTAGCTTAAGTCACCACTATGACACATCTTATGGAAAGGTAATGAGTCTAATGACTATAAGAACTGAGTATGAATATCTATTTATTGATGAAGATATAGAGTGTATATATACAGAGGTTTAGCTGAGATACTCTCCTAATATATTCTCCTGATATCTCACTAACTCCCTAATAATAGGTTAACAGAAGATTAGAGTAAATCTAAACAGGATGCATTATTATTTCAGTTACAATGACAAACATAAAGGGAGCTTAAACATCACCATTCAAACGGGCCCTAAGAATGATTCCATATATCTCTGACAAATGTAACATCAATAGCTCCCATCCATGACAGATATGCATGTAGGCGCATACAAAAGGAATGTGAATGTAGAGGATAATAAATGTAAGAGTTAGCAAGATCAATGATCAGAGTAGGACATCAATGAATACCGAATCTTACAATGAACAATGACTTCTTCAGGATGTTTCTTTACAAACAACTTTGCTGCATATCTCCAGTTCTTAGCACTGCATAGATCCAAGAATAACATAAATAAATTTAAACCAGCTTGATGATCATGTCATAACTCATAAGATAGTCCCGATTGAAATCTTGAGCGGAATGATACAGTACAAAGGAGAAGATATCATCAAATCACAAATGCACTGAACATCAGCTTCGAAGGGGGAGAAATCTGATTTGAACAAAATTGAAAGCAAAAACACGAGAATCGGACCTTCCAATAATACCATTAATCATAATAACAAGATGAGAAGGAGAAGGAGCACGAGCATCTCCATTACAAGTAGCAGAAACCATATCCGTGCTTCCATCATCATTCCGCCGCTCAAGCGAAGGAATATCAAAATCCGATCTGAAGCATCCAAACTTCGGAACGAATCGCGATTTCCTCCTCTTGATCTCAGTCTGTATCTTCTGTTGCTTATTGTTGTAATCGAGGGCTTGATTTTCGGTCGCCATAGACAAGATGGAAGTTGAAGAAATCAGTCAATGGCAGAAGAGGATTTGAGAATTTGAAGGATATGGTGTTGGAAGCGGCTGGGGTTTATGAATAATCGGTTGAGCCGACAACGAAGACGATGAGTCCTTACAGCATTACCTCCATTTTCGTTGAACACTGAGTAGGTAAAGCCACGAGAGTCAAGAGAGTTGTTGCATCGATGATCGAATTATACTAGTCTTCGTCTTACTTCATCTTCCAGAAACAAACTTCGCTTTTCTTTTTCCTTTTTTCTTTTTTGAAGGAATATATGGTGTATGTAATATGTATATCATGATATCGTTATGGTGGATCATAAATTAGTCATAAATGAACACTAAAAACATTGTTATGTTTTAATCAACTTTTTTTTTTAATAAAAGAAAAGAAAAGGTGATATCTTATAACTTATCCAACTAAACTGTGTATTCTCCAGATTATCGAATGATTCTTTACTAAACAAATCATTATCAAATTTGATAGAACAATATTGAATGATCTTAACAAAATAAGAATCCAAAATAATAAAAAACTCATGAAATTCTACAGGAAGTAAAAACAAAATTGGAACGAACAAATTCGAGTGTCTCGCAACAATTTGGTTGAGTATTTGGTTTTTTAGGAACAAAATCATCTTTAATAATGAACCAATTGGACCTGACAAAAAGATAATTACATTCATTAAAAACCAATTACACAATTGGAAAACTAAAATAACAGACGAAGATGATTATGATATTAAAAAACAACAAAATGACATTAATTCGACAACAAGGAAAAAACACAATATTAAATGGGAGAAATCAAAATCGGCCTTCCATAAACTAAATTTTGACGGATCAAAACTTGATTCGGGTGTAACATCCATTGATTTTGTAATTCGAAACCATAATGGAGATGTAATCAGTCTTGATGCAAAGAAAAATAACTTCAACTCAGTCATAAAAGCTGAAGCATTCGCTCTTAAGGCCGGTTTGCAAGAGGCAATCAGACTGCATATCAAAAAGATTGAAATCGAGTGTGACAACATGTGTGTTATTAGGGCACTCCAAGGTTTTTGGAGCTGTTCATGGGATGTCGAGATGATTATTTCCGACTCCAGACTGGATCTTTGTTTTTTTTACGAATCCAAATCAGACATGTTTTTAGAGAAATCAACTGTATTGCTGACCGATTGACCCATTTGGGAATCTCGACCCCCAACACCAATTTTTCTGACGATCTCGAACTTCGTGTTCTCATCCGCAAGGATGCTTTAGGTTGGACTACCTCGAGAAGGTAGCCTAACCTAACCGCTTTCCATTTTCAAAAAAAAAAAAAACTAAAAACTAAACCGTGTATTCATTTATTTTATTTTATTTTGCTTATAACTATTATTTACTTTTGAAAAACCGTTAAGTTTTAAAAATATATAATATCGATGCAACAATTTAGTTGTTCCTATTAATTATAAATTTACAGTAGTCTTTAGTAGAAGAAAAGTCTTGAATCATGAATCTTCTCTTTTATTCATTTCTAGAATGTCTGAGTTTTCTTTTGGTAAAATCAATATAACTCGTCAAACAAATATTCAAACAATACCCTTGTAATTAATATTGTTATCTTAACCTCCAACTTGACTTTATGATATACTAATTAAAGTCCGTATTTTATATGTGTGCTATTTCAATTAAAACCATACAATCAATTATAATGTAATTAATATATATATATATATATATATATAAACTGATTAAATATTTAAGTAAAAAAATGTTTGATTAAAATATCATGTAGACGAGGAATTTTATAGCAAATTTGGCTTTTGGTATTGTTTAAACAATTTGTTCTTGGGATGAGGTTTTATAGCAATTTGTATGTATGGTATATTTGTTTATACGAGGTTCTTTTGCTGTTGTACATTAGTAGTATACCACAGTATTCCATGTCCACTATTCTTATCCTGAAGGATACTTGTCCACAATTTGATAAGGCATGTAGGGACTCCATCTGTGCTGCCGAGGAAGAAAAAAAGATATACATGGTTGCTTGGGACGAGGTTTGCAAACCCAAATCTCAAAGGTGTTAGTTGGCGTTTTCATAAAGCCTCGTGTCATTTGAAACCTAGCTGGAAGTTATCGCCGTCCGGGGGTGTTGTCTTGCTTCAACAGGTTGGTGGTTTTCAATTCACATATTTCAAACAAGTATGAAAAGATTTTGGATATAATAAGTTCCCGACATTCCAAACCTAATATATAAAAGATCAGTGACTACTTATTTTATTGTAATGCTTTTAAGAATGGAACCTCATCGAAATTATGTGTTGGGTTTGTGCCCTAACACATGTGCGTTCGTATGCACACGACCCTCGCTCTACAATCCGTCAGTATCGGACTTTTACATGGTATCAGAGTGGTTAACCTCTATTCGGCTCACGACCTTAACATGTAGGCAAGTACAACTCGGTCTATATCCTATAGTCGCACTTGTGGGGGCGTAAGTCGAGCCAAGTATATAAGATCGGTGAGTTACTCCTATATATTGTCAATTGGTTTAAGGATGGAACCATTTTATGTGTTGGATTTGGGCCTAACGTGCATGTGCGCTCGTATGCGCATGACCCCGCTCTACACAACCCGTCTATATCGGACTTTGACAAAAGCTCGTATTCAAGAGAGAGCAGAATGCTTCGTCTGGAAGCTTCTCCGTGGTAGTTGTCTTACAAATGACGAGAGGGTCCTATTGAGAATCTTGAGATCCTTTAATTCTAAGTGTGTGTCGTTTTGTAAATTTCTTAACATGAGTTGGATGAGAAACTTGTGTATAGTAATTTTGTTGGGTATGTTGAGCCTAAAAGAAAGAAGAAAATGTCTTTATGTTGTTTGCTAAAGATTTTAACATCGAGCTAGAAGGCACTTTAATGAGAAGTTTAAATTGGTACATGTTTGTTATATGCATGATCAAGCTAGAGGGCACTTTAATGAGAAGTCTAAATTGGTACATGTTTGTTATATGCATATGAGTTTGTGAAGGATACTAATCGTGTCTTGAGTTGTAGGTATACTTCCCATTGTGGGATTGTGGATGGTTTTCCGAAGCTTTAGAAGATTGATGGGGAAGGGGGTCGATGACGGATTGTCCGTGTGTGCATTTAGGTGGTCTTTTTTCCCCCTATATTTTGACTTAGTTTACAAACTAGAATTAAGAGGGCAATCGTTGAGATCCTATAATTCTAAGTTTGTGTGTCGTCTTGTAAAATTTGGACTCTTTTTGTAAGCTTTTGTAAAGTTGGGTCTCTTTTGTAATATTGTATGGACTTTGTATTGGGCCTTGTCTAGCAGGTTGAAAAATGAAGTGGATCAGCGTTATTATTACTCTCATATGAAAACAAACCCTTCACAACTTTATTTTTACTGAAAACAAACCCTTCAACAAATATAAAGGTAAAAAGTGCGAAACATTTAGTTTGAAGACTACTACTCATACACATAAACAAGAACTCAATAGACAAAAGAGAAAAAGAGAAAGCGATAGAGATAACACGAAGAGCGAGAGAGAAGTGGAGACTACGAAGGAATAGATCGAGAGAGATGATGAGATCGACGACACAGTTTGAGAAAGAGAGAAGGGAGTCGCGAATACTTTGAGTTCGGCGGTGAAGACGCATTCACGGGGATCTCTATGAGATTTTTTTTCTTTATGATTTTGTGTAAATATTGTTTGGTTTTCTTCGGTTTATATAGTCGGTGCACACCGGATCTCTCTTGAGGCTAATAACATGTTCGTTTGGTTTGGAATGGGATCGATCTAGATCCGGGTTTTTTTTTTTTCCTGAAATCGGTTAAACCTTACATAAATTTTACCTAAATCGCGCATATGCTTAAATTCAAAATAACAGGTCCGAAGGCATATTGTTGTTGAAAGGTCTAGCAAGATATGTGGTGCGGAGGTTAAAGATTTTAGGCACCTTTTAAGGATGGCCCTAATGTGAAGGAGATATGGAAAGCGATGGGTGTCAATACTCGAGATCCTCTATTCTTTACCGCTTTTTTTGTTTCTTGGCTCTAGAGTGCGGCTTCGATAGGGTGGTGTTCATATCTGACTTGTTGTTAGCTATCAACCTCCTTAACCATGTGATGCAAAACACTATTGCTTGTGGCCTCTTTGTTGAGGACTTTTTGAGTCTTACAGTTTTCTTTAATTCATGTTCTTTGTTCATATTTTCCACTCGGGCAATACGGAGCGCACTTGATGGCTAGGTATTACCCTTAAAATGGTGCTTCACAAATCTTTTGTTGTGTTGGGGGTTTGCCAGAGGGCATTTCGGATCTATCCGAGATTGATCTTATTTAAATAAATTCATAGTTTCTACTTCAAAAAAAAAAATTCATTCTAGTTATATGTGGTGAAATGTTATTGTAAGAGGTTATGGTGGATCTGCAGATGGAGGAACACAACGGTGTTTAAAGACAAGGATTTGCAGAGATGCAAGCATTTGTTCATCGTTGATCAAGTAGTAGAATATGGACGGGCGATGGATCAAAAGCAAGGAAGCTTGGGTGTACTTTAGCAATGGGTGGTTCTAGTTCATTCGACTCCTCCTAGCCATGGTTGTTGTAAAGTCAATATTGATGGTACAATTAAAACTTTAGGAGCGACAACGGCTAGTTGTGTCATTAGAGAGCATGAGGGTTGGCAACGTGGGGTGTGAACAATATATGTACACGTACGGTTTTTTGGATGGGTTGTGGGTGTTTTACATGGCATTCAAATCGCTTGGAATGTAGATTTTAGGAATGATATTATTGAAACTGACTTTCAGCTTGTCACTCTCATTTTAGGGAGGCATCTTCCACGTTGGCATCCCCTCTCTAGCTTGGTGCACCCGTGTCAGGGCTTTTTCAAAAGAACATGGGAAATTAAGGAGTAGCGGATTTCCTGACTAGTCATGCCCTGACATTTCAAACTACTTTTTCATGTATTACGTGACCCACCGGAGGGTGTTATAGTTTAATTGTTGAGGATGTAAGACATTAGACAATCCCCGGGTGTTATAGTTTAATTGTTGAGGATGTAAAACGTTGAACAATACCCGTGTAACGACTACTTAGTCTTGTTTTATTTATAATAAATGTGATCAGATGTGTTAAAGATCACTCCTCCCTTCCAACAAAAAAAAGAAAGAAAATAAATCGTTCAATTGTTAGCTCGTTTAGATATGAAATTACAAAACTTGGGCTTCTAACCCATATTATTATCGGTAAGCCTCACAGGAGTTGGGCCTACATTCAAAGTATAGAGCCCAATGTTAAGCCCAAAAATGTTATGGGCTGGCCCAAGTTTAAGCTCAATACTCAGTCTTTAAACTTTTAACGTACATAGCTGCAGGGTAGACTCTAGAAACCAACTGAAAAGGCAAAAAACAAAATGAATAGGGTTTGGGAGATAGGGTTAGGCAGCATATGTTCATGTCAAGAAGTGTCGATTTAGCGATAAACTCGATCGTTGGATGCGTCACGTATGAACAAACTGATGTTACTCGTCTCGCAACGAACATCACAATCGCCAATAATTGTACGTACATTTAACCATTAAAGGTTCAAGTAACTCGGAATTTGTACGTAGCCTTAGTATGGTATCTTTGTTTATACTAGGTTCTTTTGTTTTTGTACATTAGTTAGGTCTTTCAATTATGTGATCTGACCGATATCTACTTCATGCAGTATAGTCTAGACAATAAATAAAAAGTAGCCTGTAGGAGTAACATATATTCATGTCGCACACTAACTAACTAATTGCCTTTTTTCTATAATCTATGAAACCCATATATTACACTAAATTAGGCTTGTTTGAATTGAATGTCATGTATTATAATATTTATTGGATTTTACATTCAAATCATGTATGTAGTATATATCAACCGGTAAATTTATGAGTTTTGCTATCATAATTCATACATGCAGTAAATCTAGCTTAGCTTTGAACGAATATTTTCCGTTTATAAACAAAATCTGAATTATTCTAAATTTCAATCGACTCTTTTAGAAAGTAAATGAGTTTAAATATGCGGAGATTTGGACTAATATCTTTATTTTCAACTCGTATATAAATAAATTGAGTCTAATTTTACCTGAACTAAAATCGTATTCGTTCAGAAAGTTCAAGAGTTCAAGCCGAGTTTTTTTTTTCTGGCCAAACACGAGTAGCTTAACAACCCATTGTTATTTGAGATAAGTTTTGACATGTTTATTTTCAGCTTGTTTATAATATTGTCGAGTCTGAACCAAGTCTAAAATATTATTACCAGTCTTAAAAATATATTTATATTCGATTCGTTTATAAAATAAATAAGAAAAGGTAGATAAAATTTATTAACTTTCTATTGTTCAGCACTGCTATAACAGCTATTAACTAAAAAAATAAATCAAGTAATAAGAGGAAACCAATTCTCTGTACAAAATTGATATGAGCAAATTAGTTTTTTAACTTGAGATAAAAATTGGATTGTTTGTACTTTGTAGATGGTGTAGTAGAAGGGTGAAGAAGAGGGTAAGAAACATGGGAACCCACATGCGATCACATCCTTTGATTGACTCCCACCATCTAACCTCCCCACCGTTGATTGGACAGACGACGGTGGGACCCTTCCTTCAACTGAATAGTCTTCTATCCATCTGTGGGCCCACTTTCCACATGCTTTGCATACAGCCCTTTGACGGGTCCTAGGCCCATCATTACGGCCCATTTCAATCTTTTATTTTTTTGGAAGAAAATAGAGTGGAATATAATTCCAACTACTTAGATATGAAAATAAGAAATTTACAATATACTAGATAATTAGATATGGAGAAAATAATACCAAAAAAGTAGTTAAAATATACTAGATATCAAGAAAGTACTTAATATATGAAAAATACAGAACTTCAAATGATGAGATATAGATATAGATCATACGTAGTTATTAATTATTTGTATAATTTTATAAATATAAATTCAGGTGAAATTCCACATTTTTTTATTTATTAAATTTCAATCAAATATGATCAAATGAAATATATTCAAATTAGTTTTTTTTTTATTTGGATGAACAACTTCTTGTGGATAACCTATATACAAAATAAATTAAACTGATGTTGGGAGAGTATTTTCGAGTAATGGGCCACTATTATATACCTACAGTAAATCTGATCGAACCGGACATGCTGCCTTCTTAAAAAATTTTTTAATGTAATAACTTCTTGATTTAACAAATTAACCAATAACGTAATATACTAAAAATAGAACAATTTTACAAAACAAACTAATAATAACTGTTTTATTGATGAAAATAATAATAATAATAATAATAATATTTATTATAATAATAATAATAATAACTCAATCTATGAAGTGAACAATTACATATAGTGCAACTATCGATATATAAAGATTTGTATACTTGTTTTTTGAAGAAAAATGTAGGAAAAGAAAAGAAATAAGTTGGGTTTCCACGTCAGAAGGGGAAAAAAAAAACATTTGACAAGACAGTAACAGCAAAGATTAAAAAAAAAGTAAAAAAAAATAGGGCTGACAAGAAGGTGGGTGGTGGGGCCATGGTAAATATGCATCGGGAAACAGCTCTCGCGCGGTTTTCGCGCGCTCCTCTGTAAATGCACATTGTAATTTCTCTTCTCACTTGCCCTTTTTGTGTCAGTTGTCTCTTTTTAATATTATTATTAACACTATTCTTTAAAAAAAATAATGGTAACAACTTCTGATGACACAACTATATGAATTTTTTTCAAATTCGATAAACAGTTCATTTCAACACTTTATTTACTACATCAAATATTTAAAAAAAATAGAAATTCCAAAAATAATTTCATGTTCTATAATTTGTATGTAAAACGAGTCTATATTTTATTATCAAGACATTACAAATTAAGGAATCAATAAATGAAAAATATGAATCACTCATTCTACTACCTTATTTACCACCGAAGACAAATATTTTTTTGTTGGTTTCAAAATCAATTCTTGATTTCATAAGAATTATATCAAACAAGTCTACAATTCTAATGCATTCAAAAAAATATAATTAAGATTATAGAGAAATGCATCAAATTTTTTTATTTTTTATTTTCACGTTGTCTATACAACCAATAGAGAAATGGGTATTAAGTTTCTACCTATAAAACCTTCTATCTTTTAGTAATATAAGATTCGTAGTTATAGTTGTGGTTTGTAATCGTAATTATTTTTTGAAAAAACAATGGAGATAAATACGTGACGTGTTTAGTAAAATGAGAGCTACGGGTATTTTAAAATCAGAAAAACACAAATACCTCTCATTTTTATTTCCATTTCCATTTTCATTTCCATTTCCATGTGTCATAATTGAACCAAAGAAAAACTTTTTTCAAAAAAAAGAAAAACCCAAAGAATCTATTAACAAGAGAAGAAGAAGCAATCGGAAGAAGAAGAAGAAGACTCAATCGGCAGAAAAAGAGGAGAAGAAGACATATAAAGAGGAACCCTTATCAAGGTCGTTGAGTGTACTTCTCGTTTGAGTATAAGGCATAGGAAAAGTCGGATTTAAGGTTCTATTTTGTACAGAGGAAGATGAAATTGGAAGAGGTGACAAAACGATTCCGGTGGAGAAATCCTAGCCCGACAATGGTGGAGGAACCCTAACCCGACATTATGATTCTGGTGGAGGAACCCTAGCCCGACAAAACAATTCCGGTAGAGGAATAGGAAATTAAAAGAGGTGAAAATGCTCTTTTCGAGCTGACAAGTACCTTATGGTTTTTTTTATAAGTTCTTAAATTGTTGGTGCTTTTACCGCTCTTTTCAGGATGCGAATGGTTTTAGGAGAGTTGAGAAGAACGAAACATATAAGGCTCGGTTTTTGCTAATCAAGAACAATTCTTTACAAACCAAGAAAAGGAAGATAAAAAATAAAAAAAATCTTAATTCTACACGATCTAGGTTTGATTTTAACATCTAGTTCGATTCTTTACGGAGCAAGAACGATTATGCCTGTCTAGGTTTGTTATTATCATCTCTTTAAAATCACTTTTAGTTTTCACCTAAAAACATACACCTTCAAAATATATAGTGCAAAATTGGAAATTTTCGTTTAGTTATTTTAACATTGAGAATACTAAGCTAATTACGATGATACGTTAGAACTAACTTTGTCCAACATTGTGGTAATTGAAAAAAAATGGGCATGCGTATCAAACTCGTTAATTGTTTAATTAAAGTTTGAGTTAGATGAGTAGTCACAGTACGTTGATGCAAATAATTATTTCTCTTTACGTTAGATATGATAAAAAGATAAACTAATTGCATGATTAATGAAGATTTGCCGACTTTACTTAGCGACCAACCCCTTACTTATTTATCATAATTATGTTTATAAAGAAGGCTTAGTTGTAACAAAGCACTTCACAAAAGAGGAATCCCTTTACTGTTCGCAAAAAGGCCAAACAGTGATTTGATGCTTCATTCATATTAAGTAATTGTATTTATTGTTCCTAAAAAGGTTGCAGATTTGACTAATTACTCAATGTCTTTAACTAATCGTCTTGCACAATGATCATTCAAACTACATACTATGTATTTTAATCATGGGAATAAAAATTAGACGATTTGATGCGCCCCTTGACCATCATGATCGTAGAAGAAGAGGACGATACTTTTTGGGTTCGTTCTGATGGACCGCTCACTCGTTCTCGAGCCAAAGTCAGCGTCTAAGTTGCCGGCTCAATCATCAGACGCACCATCACATCTTTCGGACCCGTTAGTGGCATGTCATGTCTCCACTCCGCCATGACATAGGCTACCGGCTCCGTCCACACTTGACCCGCTAGCGACATGTCTCGTCTTTTTGGCGCCACGACATTAAGTTAACATATATTATTATATTTTATTATATTTTTGCATTTTAAATAATAGACTTTTTATTTTCAGAACTTTAACTCCGGGAGTTAAATTCTGACCATTGATAGTCTTGACCTATCAATTCGGGAGTTAGCCCTGACTTTATTTCTTGCCATTTATTTCCATCATTTAATTTTCGACTTTTGGTTCGGCCCTCGCCCACTATATAAGGGATATTTGACCTAACTTGTAAAACATGTTCAATATTAATCAAGTTATTTGAAGGAAAATACTCTCTTGATTTTGACTATCACTTTCTCTTCAATCCCCTCAAAATTCTTCTTGGATCAAAGTCTTAGATCTAACATTAGTCATGAAAACAAAAAATGATATTATTTAGAAATCAAAAATAAAATCGGACTAAATAAGTATTTTTGTCTAGCAATAATATGATGGAGCATCCGGCTTTTTAGAAAATTATTTTCAATAATGGGTTAACCAACCCCATCAATAGTACAAATGCATCCATAATAAATCAAATCTATAACTGAAAAAATACTATCATTGCTGAAGACGGTTATGACATAAACCATCACCAAAATAAATAAATAAAATATTACCAAACGAAAAAAATATACATTAAATGGGAATATCCAAAGCTTGACTTCCACAAACTCAACTTTAATGGATCTTAACTTGATTTATAGTCACTTCCATAGGTTTTGTGATTCGAAACCACAATGGGAAGGTTGTCAGCCTCGGTGCTTAATATTTTTTCTTCTTCAATTCAGTGATAAAAGCATAAGTTTATGCTTTCAAAATGGCCCTTCGAGAGGCTATTAGAATGTAAATTGAAATTGAGGGTGACAATTTGTGTATTATTCAGGTACTCTAAGATATTTGGAGTTGTTTGTTGGAGGTCTAGATGATCTTATCCAACTTCATGTTGGATCTGCGGTTTATTGATGAAGTAAATATTATACATGTTTTCAGAAGAATTTTTTTTTAATTGCGTAGTTTGATCCATTTGAGAATCTCGACCACCAACACTAATTTTTCAGATAATTCCGAACTTAGTATTCTCGTCCATAAGGATGATTTAGGTTATACTAACTTTAATAGATTAGTAAGCCTCGTCGCTCTTCGTTTTCTGATATTAAAAAATGTGATGTTCCCTTTTTAACAATTTCTAGGGATAACCTTATCACATTAATTTTTATACTTCTTTTTCAAGATCAACCAGCATATAATCACCGAAAATATTTAAATATGACAAGTAAAAGGTAAGGTTAAAATCGAAGTCCAAAGTCATCATAAAGTCGTGTAATCGAATAATGTTACACAAGAATAAATTAGTAACTATCAGTATCAGGACCTAACAAAAGGTAATGTGACAGTTGTGGTGAATTGTTGGATTTGTAATAATTGGCGTCATTATAAATAAAAATGGTAAGCAGCTGGATTCAAACTAGTTACATATGGGAACATTTCCTAAACAAATTAGGGGTTCTTTGTGTATGATATTAAGAAATGGCGACAAAAAAACTAGTGTGTTATTTTTGCTTGTATCCCACTTAATTGTAATAAAAATAGATAATTGATATATAATACGGTTTATTGACAGAAGAAATGAACAAATAAGGTTAATTTCACAGAGAAAATTGGTTAATGTTGAGGGATGAGGGAAGAAAACGTGTCTCCAACATTAATAAAAGATTATATATATAAGTATATAGATTATTTTTTCTATTATTAATTAATTTTTAGATGAATTCTAGTGTGATTGTGTGCGGCTCATCAGATGTGTAACATCCACCTCTTAAGATCCCGAGATGAATATAAAAAATAAGTATGGTATCAATGCATGTCAGATCTAAGTCTGTTATCCTGACTTCGGAAATTAGTTAAAAAAAAGAACGAGTGGCAAAACCCGTCAAAAATTATGGGCGAGCTATAAATAAATTGAAATGTTTAGCCTGTGTCAAGTGTTACCTAATTCAGCACAAGACATTGTGAACCTAATATATAAGTTTATGGGTTACTCCTCGTATTGTCTATTGGTTTTGCTTATGTGTGGCTCACCGGCGGTGTGCCCTCCATATCGTAAGGTTTCGAGACGGATATAAAAAAATATAACTTAACAATTAAAGGTGGTCTTTTTGCTATATACCTGAACCCTGTATTTGGTAGAAGTTGTTGAATTTCAAGATAAACATAACGTAAAGTTGTGTCGTGTGAATCCGAACGGACATGTGCGTTAGGCCCAATCACAATACATAATATAACGGAATTTCATCATAAAATCAACGTAGAATATGAGCAGTAGTCTATCTAGTATCTACCTTATTAATTTAGCTTTTCGTTGTTGAATGGCTTGGATTCGCTTCAGATTTTTCAAAATTTTGTTTGAGTAGTTTATTAAAAAGATTTTGTGATATTTTAAAAACCTAATGAAATTTGAGTTAAATTGGAAATGATTTTTTTTAATAATGGGTACAAAGTAAACCCTTATCTAAAAATTTTCATTAAGATTTAAAATATTGTCGATAGATCTATCAAAATAAATAAACCTTTAAAATAGTATTAAGGGAGATTTGTTATGCCGAATATCGCCATTTTTTTTTCAAAAATATAAGATTCAATTAAAATATGATAAAAATCTATACCAAGCAAATCTTATATAACACTTATAATCCCTTTTCTTCTTTTTTTCCCCCTTTGATCTCCTTTTAATTTCCCGCTACATTATCTTACAAAAAAAGTTATCATATTTCTTTTTCTAAACTACTTTTTAATACGGTTTTAAAAATTTTAATATATAATATTAAAATCTATGAGTAAACAAAAATAAATAATGAATATTAAAAAAATTATTTCCATTCAAAAGTAATATTTGTATTCATAGGCTGAACATATGTTGCTTTAGAATCAACTTGTTGGTGAGAAACTTTAACATGTAGAGACAAAATATGGTGATTGAATGTGCCTTTTTCTCTTGAGTAACCATCTTAACAACATCACCTTTTTCCTTATTAGATTTCTTTCTTGACAACGGCCCCATAAGCCTTGTTATTTTAACAACGCTCGCATCTTGATTTGCCACAAACTAAAATTGTTCATCCTTGTGACCTTGTCGATCTTGGTGTTGAAAGAAAGCATATTTCTCCCAGATTATAGAAAAATCACAGAACCCAAAAGCTCTGGTACCAATTTGTTGTGCGAAATTATGAGAAAAACAAAATCAACCCAACAAGAAAGACGACAAACAAATTTATAGTTGTTCACCTAATAATGACTATGTCCACTTTCAAAGAGATTATTAAGAAATTTCATTTTACAAATAAAACAGATGATAACCAGATTATTTGGAGGCTTAGAGAACGCTAAAGTATATAGAGTGACAGAACCTTGAGTTATAATTAAACATCAAGTATAAGACTGAATCAAACGGTAAATACCCAAAATAAATGACAAGTTTAATTCTAGACATATCATGGTTAACGATCGTACAACCTTTCATAAAAAACAAAAAACGTACGAACCGAGTGTAAAGGTTGCACAATTATACTCGTAAGAACCACGTGGAGACACATAATGTGTACGTTCAAGAACATGGATTTCTAGATCTAACGTTACTTATAACTTTCTCCTCAATATATGTATATATATATTTGTGTTTGTGTGAGAGTGGGAGAGCGTGAGAAGAAGAAAGCATTACCCATCGGGAAGGTGCAAAAGCAAAGAATCCCTCATAGGTCATAACTTGGAATGAATGACAATTGACAACTCTTGTGAAGCTAGCTAGCAATGGCATATTAGCATGCATGTATAGTAAGTACATTATATACTTATGTAACAACAACAAACAAAATTTGTACTAGTACGTAGAATGAAGCTACAGAATTTGTCTGTCATAAATTACTGTTAGTTTTTGCATTGGAAAAGTTCATTTACTATTCATCTCATTGTGTTTTTTAATTCTCTGCAGTCTTTACATCAGTAGTAGACTGTGTATGTCTTTACTCTTTTACCTATTTTAAAATACACATATGCAGTCACACTCACACAGTCACCCTAATACAAATAATCACCGGTTCACTTGTTTTTACTGAAAACCGCTCCTTAATATTCATTCATTGCTAGCGGTTCAATAGAAGTCAAAATGAAGTTATATGGAGGGAACTAAGGCCGGGCTTATTTGATCCATATCAATGTATGAGTATATTATATATGGTTATCATTTTTATTTTTATTTGGTAAATGATTAAGTAAGGAAAAAATAAGACTTAAAACTAGAACCAGAATAGTCCTAGTTAAGCTTGCGTAACACAAGAGTACATCATTAAAAAAAACATAAGGGCTAGGACACCCAAGTACTTCAGATAGGCATGCAAGCCTCCTGAACATACCATCTACGTCAAACTGAATAATAATAGTAACCTCATGACACTGTTCATAAGGCCCTTCCAACTTCGGCATAACCATCAGCAGAAAGGGACACTCATAAACGAGATGTGTACCTATCCATCGGATCAAGATATCATTCACCTTCGGCAAAAAAAACTCATATTGGGGAGAAGTGTCCTCGATCAAACTCGAAATTTCTTAAGAAAGTCATCAGCAAATGAGTACCTAGTCCGGTACAATGTGTCCATAAAAAATAAAACAAACCAAGAGCAAAATACAACTCTGGTATAAAGACAAAGGAAAAACTACACCTCAAATCTTTCCCCAATTCTGGAAGGGAAAGCCTCATATAGCAGTGTGTAGGTGTGACCTCTAATCGTCCGGACCAGGACATCAATGGGGATCCTGTTCTGGTCAAACATCAGAGCATTCCTAGAATGCCATATGTAGTACACCGTCGCAGAGAAGGCATATATGTGTGCTTTGCTCGTCCAGCTCCTCCCTGAAGTAGTACTGAGAAGGTAGGTCAGGACGTCAGCTCTCGTATACATGTCTCCCGGCATCCGGAATCCATAACAAATTTGTCTCCAAACCTCCCTCGCATACGTACAGCCAAAGATCAAGTGGTCATGTGACTCGCTCTCTAGGCCGCATAAATGGCAGGTGGGGTCAATCTCTAAGAAATGCAGTCTATCTCCATTAGAAAGGCGACCAAGAATCGCCATCCAAAGTATAAAGCAGTGTTTGGCGTATTGCCTGCACCCCAGACTATCTTGTGCCAGTCAACCGTCTCTCCATGCTCCCTGATCATGTCATAGGCCTCAACAACTCTGAACTTGCCTCCCTGACAACAACTCTCAAGCACCTCATCAAGTGTCGTATCCTCATCTATGAAAGTGGCTGCCTCGTCTCTAGCTCCGATAATAGCCTTCACACAGAGGCGAGTCTCGTTGGTGGGCTATCCATTGCTCTGGCTCGACCACCTGCAGATATCTGTGATGGATCCACCTTACCCAGAGGTTATCCCTCTTAGCATGAATGTGCCAATAGTATTTGCACATAAATGCCGAGTTCCAACATCTAAGGTTAAGGAGACCCAAACCACCCTCTTTCCGGGGCAAGCACACCTGCGTCCATGCAACTCTGGGCCAACTCCATAAGAACTGTCTACATAATCCTATCAGCCTGTCCATCACCAAAGAGGGGACCGGCAGAAGAAATAGCCAGAAGCTCTCCGTACCCTGTAGGACCGTCCTGATCAGCTCAAGTCTACCTGCAAAAGAGAGAGATGCCTCTTTTCCATGCGCAGATGTACTTCCCAATCTTATCAATAAGAGGGGAATAATCAGCTGCACGGAGGATATGAGGTGCAATCGGAATTCCCAAGTATCGGAAAGGAAAAGTTCCCGTAGAGAATCCCGAGAGGGAGGTTAATTAGATCGTTTGCCTCTGTCTCAGAGACGGAAGCAAGGAAGATAGAAGATTTAGGGAGACTAACAGCCAAGCCTGAAGTCTTCTCAAATCTGCGTAAGCAGTCCATAAGGATGCTTATAGATTTAATATCTCCTCTGCAAAAGAGGACTACATCATTTGCATACATTAGATGAGAGATTCTGAGATCCTCACAATGCTGATGAAACCGGAAGTCAGGTTTGACTGTCTCAGCGCGTATCATCCTGGAAAGGAATTCCATGCAGATGACAAACAACAAAGGAGACATAGGGCAACCCTGTCTTAACTCCCGTTTACCGTTAATATGGTTATCAATACTAAGATATGAGTACGTGTTTGACTTTTAAAATTTTTTTTTATAAAGAGTATCAAATATTATAATTGATATTTGTAAGGTTGTAAAACTGTGAAAAACTATCTTTGATTTGGAGTTTTAAGACAACTAATTTCTAACAACAATACTAGATTTGAGACCTTTTAATAAGATTTACTTATTTCAATTTTGTGATTTTCTTCGATCTCTATCTTCCTTTGCGCAAAATAACGCTTAGATTTTACTTACACAAGGAGGAGACAATAATTGATAGAGGAGAATATCCGAAGACGGTCCAATTTTAAAGATATCAATATGGACAAAAAAATTCAAATTATGAGAATATAAATATGTCAATTTTGTATAATATATATATAATATACTTATATATATGGATATGAAAGACCGCTTGTGGAACCTCAATATCCACGGTTGTTCGGATACCTTTGTGAAAGAAGAGTAAATGAAGAAAAAACCCAATTTTATTATACATACATAATCATTAATTCTCCTAAAAAAGTTGAGAATTGTTCAATTTGACTTTCTCTCGTATAGTATTAAAACGATTTGTCTAATAACCAAGACACATTAAACTTGTTTGTGTTAGTGTAGGTGATTAAGGAAAATATGAGATAAGTTTTGTGGATTATTATTCCTACTGTTCATTGATTTAGGATAGATTCATGTATTGGGAGCATACTTGCCATATACTAGTATATATAGATATACGGTACGACACTTATAACGCAATAAAAACGTAGAAGTAAATGTAAAGTACGTAGATGAATGATTGTAGCAGAGGAGCATTGTTTACCGTTGAATGAATTGGAAGTATATCCTAGTCATGAGTACTGTATATCATTCGGCGTCACTGTTTTGACGGTACGTATTTTGGGGAGACAAGAAGAGGTTGAGTATCAATAATTAAACGTAACCTTGACCACCATTTTTGTGTCGTACGTACCAGCTAGCCAGGCCAGTAGAAGACGACAATGATGAAGATGGAATGGTCGACGTCGAGCCCTAGATTGAAAGAAATGACCTTTCATTTAAAAGTTTTACTAGTCATTTGTAATCTTTGCAGTTTGCACCTTCTCCTCCTTCCTCATTTCTTTTTTTATAAGAATTTTTAGGCTTCAAAATTTTTTAGTTTTAACGTTTAAACAAGTACATCAAATGATTTACGTTGACACTTTCAAAAAAAAATAAAATGATTTACGTTGATTGTCAATGTAAAATATGCAAATCCATGTTGGAAGTTCGCATGGTTGTACTAATTACACATGTATTGTTAGTGAATTGCGATTTTTATTGTTATTGAATTACAACTATTGAGTTTCAATATTTATAATTTACGATAAAGTTAGAGTGTCATTTTTATTGTTTGTGAATTGCGACTTTTTGTTATGAATTTTTGGTTGAAGGTAGCGTTGTTAATCGGTCCAAAAGCAAACATGATCAATGAGTACCTATGTATTCAAGTTCGGATCGTGTGGACGCGCAAATAATTTTTATAAATATATTTTTTTTTTGGCTTTTTTACACTAGAATCAAACCTTTTAAAATTTGGTGGACTAGGGTTGGAAGTGAATATCCGGTAATTAGTTTCGATCTAACAAGACTTTTTTGATCTAAAATTCGAACTAGAACTTAAACAACGCTAGTCGGAGGGTGTGACCTTTTAAGTTTAAATAACTTTATCTATTTTCTAAGATAAAGGTCCTTTATCAACAAATTCAAGAAATAATCAAATTATGTAGCAATAAGTATAACTATAAAAATTAGTTTTAGATGTAATAATGGAAATTTAATTCTTGTCTCGGTTGCATTTTTACGTAAATTCTACCCAATCATAGCCCACACTACGAAATTAATACAGATTGGAGGAAACCCAATTGAATAAAAGATAATATTTTTTATTGTTTGAAACAAAAATGTCCATCACCTAATTATAGGACCGTAAGTTAAAATGTGCCTTACATTTTCCCAACAAATAATTAATTATGTAAGTACATATTTCCAGTAGATATGAATTATATTTAATTTTGTATATTTTTCATTATGAAGTATATTGACTTATTTAAAGTCTATATGAGTTAAATATATAGACTGTATTTATGTTTTCCTAAGTTCTTGAATTTATTTTTATAAAAGAAAATCCAAAAAATAACTTGTACAGAAGTCCAATATATTAATCCAATATATACAAATTATAATAACTTACAGAGATCCTTACACCTTTTTCTAATCAAATTCAGTTTTTAAATTTAATCCCCGATATATTTGAATAATCAAATACATTTCATAATAATATTATATATATATATATTAAATATTTATTTTATTTTATGGTTAAAATAACGTTAAGTAGAATAAAATAAAGATCGAATAACGTTCAAAATCTATATATTTTTTCCATTACTTTAAACTAACGTTCGATAGATAATTTAAACATTTATATATTTTGTCCATAACGATCAATATATATATATATATATATATATATATATATATATATATATATATATATATATATATATATATATATATATATATATATATATATATATATATATATATACTTTGTCCATAACTTTAAAATAAACTATAGACTAACGATCAAGATCTATATATTTTGATTGTTAGTTTATATGTTTTATGACCAAAACATAAATCGTTAGCCATATATAACGATCACTTTATATGCTTTAAGATTTCTCTGTATTTTATTCTAATATTTTAGAATAAAATAAAAACTAACGATCAAGATCTATATATTTTGTTCATTACTTTAAATTAACGATCAAGATTTATATATTTTGTCAATAACTTTAATAAAATAAAGGCTAATGATCAAAATTTATATATTTTGATCGTTAGTTTATATGTTTTATGACCAAAACAACAATCGTTAACCATATATAACGATCAAGATCTATATATTTTGATCGTTAGCCATATATAACGATCAAAACAACAAGTAACGAGCTATTAATGGGTAACAAGCTATTCTAGTATATAAAAACTACAATTTTGATCTACAAATTAATGGGTAACTTAAATTAAAAATTTTCCAATTAATAATAAAATGTAATTAATTTTTTTTCTTATTTTCAAAATGAGTTTTATATAAACAGGAGGTGCATAATAATTGGTTATATCTGGTGAAACTCATCCAATAACTCTTACGGTGGGTGCAAATCGTTGAACGTTCATCCAATTATCTTACGGTTGTAAGAAGTTCCTACTCCCTACCGTAAGACGGTTCTTACTTGATCCTATATATATTTATATAAAATTTATATATAATGATTTTATTATTATACTTAACATTACAAAATGTGTTACATGATTATTATGACATTGACGTCCAACAAACCCTTAATTGATATATCAAATCTTTTTGTCTAAACAAGGCTCACGGATTCCTTTTAGTTCAATTATTGCGTAAGAATTGCTTTCAAAGGGTAAATCAGTAGCACTAGCAAATAGCAATACAACTAGACTTTCAATTCAGCCTATCATGTACCCAAATTGGTATACAAGAAGCTTATACCAAAAACAGTATCTCAATTCTTTTAGATCCAAAATATGAAAGCAATTTATTAATATTATAGTTTTTAATTCAACACTGTCCTTGTCAATATATTATCCTAAAACACTTTTATTTTATTTGTTTATATTTTCTAGCTTTTTTATAACCTAATATTATTCATTTACTATACAATGAGTAATGAAGACGTACATGTACCATCGTACGTATATTATATTTGATCACTAATTAGTTGGATGCTTTGGTATTAGAATATCAGTTTGAAGGTTAGTTCGAACTTGTTTGTTTGGAGGAGTCGTAGTTATGGATAGGATATACATACTGATACATCTAAGATATAGGCTCTTGTATGCAAATAAGTGTAATAAAAGAGAAATATATTCAATTACACAATCTTTTTTTGTTGATAAAAACAACCACACCTTAACCATTACTATCATCAACGTTCAATACATTACATAAATCCATAGGAAGAGGCTGATTAAAGCTGTAAAAGACAATGACCCGAGGATGAGAACGAGCTAACCAGTTGGCAACACCATTCCCGTCACGCTTCGTAAAGGACCACAAACAAACATCAAAATCAGTAGCCATCACCCGGATATTAGCAACAATAGACCCCAACACCCCCCGGTGAGTAATCGCGACTTAATGCGGGGCTTTGCATCTGACATTCGTTGGGCTTCCCCCCTCCGAGTCCGACTCACACTCGACTTTTCGCCAGCCCCTATCGGATGCACATTCAAGCGCCCATGACAAAGCTTCACCTTCAGCTTCCTTAACATTCCATTTTCCCCCTCAGGGGTTTTGCACCCAGCATCAAAGCCACACCCGCGCAGTTACGCGCTACAAAGCCCACAGAGGCCTCACCCTCTAAATTGATTGATGCATCCGTATTTAGCTTGACCATTCCAGCCACCGGGCGACACCAACGGCATACCAACTCACCAACTTCATTATGAGGAAAGGGCCGAATCACACTCGTCGGAACATCCGTGGCGATTTGAGAGAGGAGATCCAAGGCCTCCTGCACAATATCAGAATGGGAGATGATTTTACCTTCGAAAACCCAAACATTCCGAGCATTCCATATGACCCACACCATAATCATCCACTGCTGACGATCAAGCATAGGAAGGAAAAGCAATGATCTAAACCAGTCCATCGCCGAGTCAACATACTTGACAGGTGATGCAAGAGCCGGAAACCGGTTCCAGATCTGACGGATCCCTAGATACAAGCCAATGACGTGGAAACCCGTCTCAAGTTGACCACATCTAAAGCACCACAGTTCTTCCACTACCCGTCGAGCAATCAATTTGGCCAAGCAAGGAAAAGAGTTAGTACAGACCCGCCAGGCAAACTCCTTGACCCGAGGAGCCACCTTACACTTCCACAGAGCCTTCCAAAGGAGACCATTGTTCGCAGTGCCAGAAGAAGAAGAAGTCATATGCTCAAAAACCTTAAACGATCGTAATAAATGATAAGCAGACCGCACCGTAAAGAGGCCATTCGTCGTGTAGAACCAGAAAGGATCATCCAACACCATATGATGAAGAAGAGGGATGTTCAATATCGCTTCACAATCAGCCGAGCACATAAAATCACGGATCATGTCTTCTCTCCAATGCCCACTATTCCAGTCAATAAGATCTAAAACACGCAAGTCTGATGGAGCATGCGTCGGCTGCAAGATAGGTTTAAAATCGAAAGGCCTAGGGATCCACTGATCCTTCCAAACATTAAGGGAGCTACCACTGCCAACACTCCAGCATAAGCCCTTAAGTAAAACATTACGCCCCTTGATAATACTCCTCCAAGTATAACTAGGCCGGAAGCCCTCATTCGCACCTAAGAACAGATCGTTAGGGAAGTAACGTGCCTTCAAAAGTCTAGCGCATAGAGAAGTGGGAGAAGTAAGAATTCTCCAGCCTTGTTTTGCCAAAAGAGCCAAGTTGAAAGACTTCATTTCTCGAAAGCCCATACCTCCCATCTCTTTTGACATGCACATTTTGTCCCAAGCAACCCAATGGATTTTTCGTTCCCCCTTCTTTGAGCCCCACCAAAAGGAACTCATAAGGCTCTCGATATCACTACACATAGTTCCAGGCATCTCGAAGCAAGACATGAAATAAGAGGGAATTGCTTGTACAACTGACTTCAACAAGATCTCTTTCCCAGACTTACTCAGCATAGTGTTCTTCCATCCACTTAATTTCTTCCATACTCGTTCCCTGACATTAGCAAAGATTGCTTTTTTGGACCTGCCAACCACATTGGGGAGCCCCAAATACTTCTCGTGTTTACTCACCTCTCTGATATTCAAAATAGACTGGATTTCGGTCCGAAGACTCTCACGAACGTTTCCGCTGAAGGATAGCTCTGACTTTGCAAAATTCACTTGTTGACCTGAAACTTCTCCATATTCACGGAGGATCTTGCTCAATTCATCGCTCTGTTGACAAGAAGCCTTTGCAAACACCACGCTATCATCAGCAACAAAAAGGTGAGAGATTCTAGGGGCAGAGGGAGCAATTCTAATACCATGAATACTGCCCCGAAGTTCACTCTGCCGTAACATTCTCGAAAAACCTTCTGCACAAATCAGAAACAGAAAGGGAGAGAGAGGGTCACCTTGACGCAGACCCCTTTCCGGTATAAAGGGCAATGAAGGAAATCCATCCATGAGCACCGAGAAGGAGACAGAAGAAACACACTTCATAATGAGATCAATCCATTTGTCATCAAACTTCATAGCCTTCATACTCAACTGAAGGTAGTTCCACTCCACCCTGTCATACGCCTTAGCCATGTCCAGCTTAAGAGCCATATAGCCTTGTTTTTCCGTTCTAGTCTTCATATAGTAAAAGATCTCAAAGGCAGCAATGACATTATCTGTAATAAGACGTCCCGGAATAAAAGCACTATGGGAAGGAGATATCAATTTATCCAAACAAAGCTTTAGCCTATTGGCAAGCACCTTAGCAAAGATTTTGTAAACCACATTGCAGAGACTAATGGGTCTCAAATCCCGCACACAAGTTGGGTTCTTTACTTTTGGGATTAAAAGTGTGATTAAAAGAATCAGGGAAAGGACAACCATTAAACAAATCCTTAATAAAGCCAGTAATATCCGTACCAATAATATCCCAGTGAGATTGGAAAAAAAACGCAGGAAAACCATCAGGGCCTGGCGATTTATTCGGATGCATACTAAAAAGTGCACTTTTAATCTCCTCATCCGTACAAGGCTTTAGCAATACAACATTATCCCCATCATCGAGGCACCTTTCAACCCCCAAAGCTTGGACGTCTCCTCCATAGGAGCCGGTAGAGAAGAGAGAGTCAAAGTAATCAGTTGCAACCTTGGTTTTACCAATCGTTGACCTCCAAGCCATGCCATTATCGTCCACCAGCTTACCAATTTTGTTTCGCCGTCTGCGTCCAAAAGCCTTCCGATGAAAGAAAGCCGTATTACGGTCCCCACATTCAATTTCCAGCGCCTTGGAACGTTGATGCCAATATATTTCCTCATGAGCCATCAATTCACTTTCAGTCTTTTCCAGGCTTTTCCTTTCAGTGACCAGGTCTCCCGAAACCCCTGTTGTGTGTAAAGCCTTCAATCTTCTACGGATCCTTGCCAGATTTCACCCGATCTGTCCAATACTGTTTCTGCTCCTATCCGTAAGGTCCGTACTACACCTTCCGATCTTGGCAATGATTCCCGATGACACTCTGAGACTACCAGGATTGCCCCAGGCATTCCGAACAATACAGTCGTAGTCCTCATGACGAGCCCATGACAATTCATATCTAAACGGCTTGCTCCCTCCATGGGCACCTATGACATCTTCAACCCCAAAAGGAACAAGAGAAATTGGAGCATGGTCCGACTGAGAACGCGGAAGATGCACAACCTTTGTAGCAGGAAAACGATCCATCCATTGTTTAGACGCCAACGCATAGTCAATGCGCTCTTTAATGAAACCACTACCAGCCTGACTGTTATCCCAGGTGTGTCTCGGGCCCTCAAAAGGCACCTCTCCCAGTTCACACTCGTCAAGGACACGCCTGAAGTCCCTCATCAAACCAAAGTCCGGCAGACCTCCTCCCACCTTGTCCTCTGAAGAGAGAATAATATTAAAATCTCCAATAATAATCCATGGTTCGGAACATATTCACTGAGCCGTTTAATAAGATCAATAGTGTGTCGTTTTTCATTGCCTCTGGACCAACCATAGGTCCCAGTAAAGCGAATCTCTCCAATCTTAGCATCAATATGATGTTGGGTATAAGATTGGATCACCACATCAATATTACTAGTCCACATCAAACACAATCCCCCAGCCGTTCGAATACTATCCACAGTAAAACAACCTTCAAAATTCAATTGTCGTTGAAGAAATTCCATCCTCTTTCTGTTGCTCTTAGTTTCACTAAGAAACAAAAGATCGGGCTCAACCTGTTTAACTAGCTGCGCTAGTTTGGCTCTTGTCGGGCCTTTGCCCATTCCCCGACAATTCTAGCCTAAAGCATTCATTGCTCCCGGCAAGGGAGAATGTTCTTCTCCCCTGCCGATCCATCAACACCCACGTCAAGTTTAGCTCTTTTGGCTGAACTAATCGTCACTTGGTCATATCCTTCACCGCCATCCTGTGGTTCATGTCTGTGTCGCTTTTCATTTTCTGGACTAACATGGCTTCCTTTCTCCATCTGTGTTGTATCACGAGCCTGTCTTTTCCATTTCTTCTTTTGCTTCAGCTGAGTGCCTAAAAGGTCTCTTGGTAAAAACACTTCTTCTGACATAGTACCAAGCACCTCAATTTCCTTTTCCGGTACTAGCCCCATTGCTCCCACCACTTTGAGTAGAGTATTTTCCAGTGCTTCCGGGAGGGACACTTCCTCGTCGTTGTTTTCCCCCAGCAGATCCTCAAGGGCTTTTCCTCTTTTTTCTTTCTTTCTGTATCTCCAGTTTGATCATCCTCCCCCCTGGAAGTTCCATCTTCCAT
Source organism: Fagopyrum tataricum (assembly GCA_002319775.1). Lineage (NCBI taxonomy): Eukaryota > Viridiplantae > Streptophyta > Magnoliopsida > Caryophyllales > Polygonaceae > Fagopyrum > Fagopyrum tataricum. The sequence continues at coordinate 51,394,717 of CM008280.1, read as the reverse complement.
CGTTAATATTTGACTCCCAACTGACATAAGACCCTTGAACTTAGTTCGCTTGAACGTAGGGGCTCTTAACTCATCGCCATATTCGTTCTTGAAATGCTTTGCTTCTTCATCTTCACATTCACTGTTTGCATGCCCCATGACACCACACACATAGCAGAAGTTAGGGAGACGTTCATATTGGATTGGAAACCACATACGACTCCCACTAAATTTTTCCAAAAACCCCGCCGAAGTGGCTTAGACAATGGCAAAGTCACCCTGATCCTCATGGAACAACTGGTAACTCCCAAAGTTTCCTCCTCTACCTCCAGGAAACCGCCGATAAGTTCTCCAAGATCTCTGGCAAATTCCAGGGTTGTACGGCCGATAGGTATGTCATTAACCCTAATCCAAAAGGGCATCTCCAAAAAGACGATTTTTGAGGGTTGTATCAAGCCTGGTTCCTTTACAACTACCAGAGATTTGTCAAAAGACCAGGGGCCTTCTCTGACCAAGTGTTCTTTGTCTTCAACTGTTGCAAATTGGAAAGAGAAGAGATTTTTTTCAACTTCTCGAAAACTGAAACCCCGTTTCAACCGCCATGCTCCCTTCAAAGTCGCTTGTAGTGCGTACGAGTTAAACGGTCGAGACGTCCAGACCTTGCCAATAAGAACCAATGATTCAGTATCTGTGTTGCTGCCATATGATATTGGATCCTTCAATGAAATGCACTCCTCGTCTGTCAAATGTATTTGCATTTTCCCTTTGTCCATTTGTGAACCCCTTCAATCGAGAAAAGAACAAAGAGGAAGAAGAAGACCACCGAAACGAGACCCGCAAGACCTAGCCCACACGAAGGCGTCGGAGGGAGAGCAACGGGTGTTGGAGAAGACGAAGAGCGTAATCGCCACAGTGCCATTTCCACTACTAGGTTTTCGGCCTCTTACATGGAGCAGATTTGTTGTTCAATTACACAATCTATTACTAGGTTGTTAGGGGTAGTAGTATAAAATGTTGATAAACATTGTAATCTTTCTTACGAGAGTAATATCACAATTCAGTTCTTTCTTACATGTTAAAATGGTATCAGAGCATAGTTGATTATATGCTTCGTTGCTTTTTTCTTAACAATATGATTCGATTACAGATTATTCTTCCTTTTGTAATTCAGTTTACAATCCCAAATTAGATCTTCATCTTCTGCGATTCAATTCACAATCGCAAATTAGCCTTTCTGATTTGGAAATCACGAGTTTACAAAATCAAATCATGGAGAAATCGATGTCAGGAAACTCGAATGACCCGCTTTACTTAGCTACTTCAGATAATCCAGGTATGCAGCTGGTTTTCACATTGTTTGATGTTATGAATTTTTTATCGTGGAAGAGAAACATTCGAATGACTCTTGGAGCTAAATTGAAACTAGGTTTCATAGATAGATCTTGTTCAAAACCTAAAACTGATGAAGATTAGATAGCTCGACGGATAAGAGATGATTACATGGTTCGATGTTGGACACTTCATTTTATGAAGAGATATTTAGCAATGAATTTCTCTTACGTAGATTTTGCACAGAAACTCTATAATGAAATTGCTAAGCAATTCAAGATCTCTAATACACTATTTATGTATCAAATACACAAAGGTTTAGCAAACGTGAAGCAAGAGAATACTAATATAGCGATATATTATAGTCATTTCAATAAACTTTGGGATAAGCTCCAAAGTCTTAAAGTTTTACCTTCTTCTATTTGTCAATGAATTTCACAATGCAAGTGTAAGATTCTCAAGAAACTGAATGAAAGAAAGACAAAATGGAGGCTCATGTAATTTTTGATGGGATTGAATGATCAATTTGATCATATTCGTAGTACTATATTATCTTCTTATCCCTCTACAATCTATCAGTTGAGTCTTTCATATGGTTGTTCAGGTTGAGAAACATATAGAAATTACCTCGTAATATCATCCCTATTATCCAACATGAAGCCTTGTAGATAATCGAAGTGCAAGCTATAGGCAAGTTGGTGGCAATAGTAGGGACTATAAGAAGGACAAGAGTAACAGGAAAAATGACCATTTTCAAGAGAACGAACATCTCAAGGAGAGTTGCTTCAAATTAATAGGTTATTCTGACTAGTATAAACTTAAACTGAAGGCAAAGAGATTGCAAACACACACGGAGGTCATGGATCATTTGTTGCCAATAGTACTGAAGTTCCAACCTTCAACTCACCTCTAGAAGGAAGTGATGAATCCACTAAAGGCTTGGATTATACTCTAGTATCGGATGTGTTCAAAAAAGTGATTACAATGATGCAAAATAGGATCAACTTTTCATCTTCTAATTTTGTCAATTTCGCATGTAACTTGACAACCTTCCTTGCTCAAACACCTTTTGTGTCAATTTCTTGGATCATTGACTCAGGAGTTCTGATCATCTCTCATTTTGGAAAATATTATTCTATGAATTGCACTCCTTAACAAGATCAATACTCATTGGCTTGCTAGATTACACTATCAAGGAAGTTCTTCAAGCATAAACTACCTTCTTGTCTTCGTCACTTATACCTCGAACGGTATTGTTCATGCCAGATCATAGGCACAATATATTGTTTGTGCCTAAACTAGTTGAAGATCCTGCTTATGAGGCTTCTTTTAACTCTTTTACGTGCACATATTAGGACCTTATCAGTAAGATTGTTCTTACTATTGGACATAAAAAGGAGGTTTATACAAGCTTATACATCGACGATCTTCCTCCACATTCTACTTAAGCTCGTGGAGTATTATATTTTGATAACAAGAATGTGTCATTATAACATGTTAGACTATCCCATTCATCTATATGAAAATTGTAACATTTGGACATTTGTAATGTTCCATGTACTACTACTATTGATTTATCTACTCGTGTGTCAGCTAAACGACACAAACTTTCTTTTCCCATAGTATTTCTCATGCAACAACTCCATTTGCTCTTGTTCACCTTGATACTTGTGGCCTTTACCATACACAGTCCATATGTGGTGCAAAATACTTTCTTATTATCTTAGATGATCATACTAGATGCACTTGGACTTTTCTTATGTATGATATCATGCAAATCTATCGACTTTTATCTGGTTTTTTGATGTATGTAGACAATCAATTCTATTATTCTATTTAGCGTTTCATAAGACAATGGAGCAGAGTTTATCCATCACAAACTACAAGATTTATTTCAACAAAATGGCACTCTACATCAGAAATCAGTGGCTTATGTGCCTCGATAGAATGCTAGAGTGGAGAAAGCACTAACATTTGTTAGAAATAACTCAAGCTATTAAACTTGATGGCAACCTACCTATCTAATTATGGGGAGAATGCATCTTGACAACCATATATCTCATTAAATTAATGCTCTCTTTTGTTCCCAATGGAAGATTCCATATATAGTCTTGCACAATAAGAAAATATCGTGTTGATCACCTTCGAGTTATAGGATTTTTATTGTATTCCTTATTTTCTTTCAAAGAAATAATTCCAATATGTTTTACAACCTTGTGTCTTGATAGCATATCCTCTTGTCAAAAAAGTTACCAACTCCTTTAACCTCAAATCTTAGAAGATCTTTGTTTGTAGACATTCTACCTTTAAGGAAGATCAATTTTTTTTCAAAACCTCACCTCATATAAAATCCACAAATTCAGATTATTCCTTTCCCATGGTCTCTCATTTCATTGATATTGATCACAATAATCTTACACCTCTTATAATCTCCACTTCACCTTCTCTTTTTTACCATAACATCACACTTTCTTCTCATACTAGTAATTCTACACTTTCTTTTACATCTCCCATACCTATACCTTTTGAAGATACTACACCCTCTCATGACCTCATCTCTTCACCTATTCCCGAAGCTCCTATTCATTCACCTTTGTAGCCTAGAAGAACCACTCAAATTTCTCATTAACATTTGTGCTTTTGTTTCTGATCCTTCCCCACTTACCTCCACCATCATTTATTCTCTTCACAATGTCAATTGTGATCCTACTTTTGTGCAATCATATTGTAATATGCTCTCTACTTTTGAACATTCTCTGTATGCACAAATAAAGATCATCCAGTGTAGATAGAGGTTGTGTAGAAAGAGTTATCAACTCTTGAGACCAATCACACTTGGGATCTTACTGTTCGTCCTCTTGGTCATAAAGTCGTAGGTTCAAAATGGGTTTATAAGGTTAAATACAACTAGGATTGCTCTATTGAACATTGCAAATGAAGACCCGTTGCCAAGGGTTACAATAAGATCAAGAATAAAGATTATAAATTTATAAACATACTTGCTCTCCATTGTCTAAGTTTACAACAATGTCTTATTTGTTGCTAAATCATGGCCCTTGCATCAACTAGATATCAATAATGCTTCTTTTTTTTTTGCATGGTATTGTAGGTGAAGAGGTTTACATACTCCCTCCTCAAGGATACACTCACGATAAACCTTTTAAGGTATGTCACTTAAAGAGGTCTCTATATGGCTTGAAACAAGCCAATAGACATTGAAATGAGGAACTCACCAAGGAACTACTTCGTCTTGTATTTAATCAATCCAAACATGACTATTCTCTTTTTATTAAGCATGGATCATCTAGTATTACCGTTTCTTTAATTTATGTTGATGACATGCTTATCATTGGTGATATTCCGTCTGATATTCAGTTTGTCAAGAAAGCTCTTAATATCGCTTTCACCATTTAGGACTTGGGTCTTGCTCGATTCTTTTTAGGCATGAAAATATATCGATCTACTTCTTGCATTTTTTTAAACTAGCGATAGTATATTGTGGGCATTCTAATTGATGTTCCCTTGGAAGATTGCAAGCCAACCTTCTTTCCCATGTAGAGAAACCTAAAGCTCACTCGTGATTGTGGAGAAAAATTTTCTAACTCTGAATCCTACATAAGATTGCTCGGAAAGGTGCTTTACCTCACACTTACAAGGCCAAACATTTTCTATTTTGTGCACAATTGAGTCAATTCCTTACATCTCCTAGATTACCTCATTGACATGCTGTTATATACCTTCTTCGATATAAAGGCACTATCAATAATGCCTTGTTTTATCCAGCTCAATCTCCAAATATAATCAAAGCTTCCAACTAGCGATGTTAATTCGAAATCTTTTACTTTCACATTTTGTCCTATCATTGGTTATTGCTTTTTTTGGCTAACTTTTTTGTTTTTTTGAAGAGTAAGAAACAAAAGACAATCACTAAATCCTCAACTAAAAGTGAGTATAGAACCACGTCTACTATTTCCGGTGAGATTGTCCGGTTAGAGGGCCTTTTATCCAATCTTCATACTCCCATGTACCTATACATATGCATTGTGACAATAAAGCTTCCCAACACCTAGGAGCTAATCCAACATTCCATGAGAGAACTAAGCATTTGCGTCTTAATTGGCGCTATGCCTGCGATGAAGTCCAAACGGATTCATTCAAACCGTTCATGTTAACTCCTCCGTCCAACTAGCTGACATCTCACTGAGGCTTTTGGAGAACATCAACATTATTTTATTTCAATCAAGCTTAGACTTGTTTTCAGATGTCCAGCTTGAGGGGGTATATCAATAGGATATACATATATTAAGATATATGCTCCTTTATGAAAATAAGTGAAATAAAGAGGACATATGTTCTATTACACAATATATTATAGGTTGTTAAGGGTAGGAGTATAAAACCTTGATGTAACAGTGTAATCTTCCTCAGAAGAGTAATAGCAGAATTCTTGTTCTATTTTCATGTTAAAAACGGTTGTATATTCGAAATCTAATGATGCGTGTGTTGGATATAATAAATTATCATATCTAATGGAAATATTTTAAGCCTAATATATATGTGTTGGGATTTGGACCTAACACAAATGTATGCTCATATGCACACGATTTTCGCTCTACATTATGTTTGCATCGGACCGCGTGTTGGAGATATATAAAAACGCGTTTATTACAATTAATTTTACACTAAAATCTCACTGACTTTATGAGTTGAGTTTGAGCATAACGTTAATGTGCGCTCGTATATACACGACATCCGTCGGACTTAAAAATTGTGATCGAGTCAAAGTCTAAAATTTACAATCTAGCTAATTTTAATGAGAGTACTACGAAACAATGTAATTTTAATGAGAGTACTACGAGGGTTAAGATTATGTTCTGGTATATGTTTTGTACATTTTTATATTATTATTTCAGATAAATATAGTTTTATGAACTAATTTTCTTTCATTTACTGTTCCCTTTTGTGCTAGGTACAAGCCAAGTCACAAATTATTGTATTTATCCCATCATTACAAATTAATTTATAAGAATAAACATGTAAAACCAATATTTTTCCCACAGTGATTTGATTAATTTGCTAGAAATTGGATCATCACCCATGTCAATAATAATTTATTTTTCAAAATGGTTGATTACGGACGTAAAAATTTTAAAGGGTTAAGTATTTGAGTGTGATCGAACTCGTGTGTTACGATTGCCACCAACAATCATATCATCGTAAAAAAATTATTCAACCTATTTTAACAAAATTAAAATATAGTTATAATGACGTGATTTTTGGTCGACCAATTTAATTGATAAGACATTAAAAAAAATACTTAGACCAATTTAATTGATAAGACATTAAAAAAAATACTTTTAAAAATCCGATATTCATGTTCTCGAATTAGCCAAAATTTTGAGTGAATTAAATTGACTTATTCGGTGATAGTTGATAGATTTCGTTGGGTCAGAATGGATGTGGGGTCCATCGCACGTCTGATCGCATATGCACGTTGGGCTCAAGTCCAACACACAAGCCCAGCAGGATTATCCTCTACACGCACCCTCAAGTGCAACCGTCTGGCTCGGTTGACACATGACGAAATGCCTTAAGGCCGGCTAGCCCAACCGGACGGACTATCATTGTCCATGTCCGCAATTCGAGTCTTAAGGCCGACAAGCCCAATAAGCCAGAACCTGCTCTGATATCATGATAGATTTCGTTGGGTCAGAATCGACGTGGGGGTTCATCGCACGTCTGAGCGCATATGCACGTTGGGCTCAAGTCCAGCACACAAGCCCAACAGGGTTCCATTCTAAAACCAATTGGTCATAGAAGGAGGAGTCACTAACCTTATATACTAGACTTGTTATCCCAATATTGTCGATGTGGGAATCATAATCCTCCAAAAATAGTTACATACAGTTAATACTTTTTAAAGTTTGAAATATTTTTATTTATCAGTGATAGTTTATGTTACTTTTGTTCAACTTTTCATTAACTCGAAGTTGGTTTTAACTTTAATCAAGTAGTATTTTTCTTTAAAAAAAACTATGTAAACAATATCCATCTACAGAATTTTTCTGAATCAATGTTTTGGATCTCTATTGTGACTTAAATTAGAAAAAACTGATTGTCTAAAAACGTCATTAGCAGAAGTGTTTTATTTATTTATTTTAATTTCTTTACTTTAATCAACCTAATCAACTATATAACTCATGATTATTGATTGCTTAGGTCCAGACCAATAACATGATTACCAGTTTTGGATGATAAGTAACCACTTTTTAAATCATGACACAAAAGTTGCCTAATTCAAACTTTGCCAAACCAGGAAATGGTGAAAATGGAAAGGGCAAAGAGGAAAAATCCGAAAAGTAAATGAATTGGGCATAATTATTAAGGTAGCTAAAATGTCCCCTACCTCCCATGACCCAGTTTGCCTTTTGGGTTGTGAAATTATTAATATACATTGTAATTTTTTTTTCTTTTAATAATGAAGATAGATTCTATATGGTAGATATAGCTAGGGAGACCGCGTAAAATCAATGGCATAGATATGCACATACCGTTATGAAAAAAGAGCAAAACGAAACATTAGAAGAACAAAGAAAAGTAAGAAAAACGAGATTATAAAACACAAAGATTCGATCGAAGATCGCAGAGAATTATAAGAGGAACGAGAAGAAAATCTGAGCTATACCTAATGTATCTAGAGATGAATAAACAATGTGAAACAAAGAAGAAGAAAAAATCATTTTAACAAAAAATATCCAATACGAGATTATGCAATATGAAACCGAAACTCAAACTAAGCATATTTTCAGTAAAATCAACTGTGTTGTGATCGATTGACTAATCTGAAAATCTCGACCCCAACACCAATTTTTCTGATGATCCGAACTTCGCGTTCTCATTCGTAAAGATGTTTTAGATTGTACTATCTATAGAAAATAAATAACCTAACCGCAAATAATAAAAAAAATATATATAAACCTGAAACCGAAAACCCAATTTCTTTTCTAATTTGACATAAACAATAAAAGAAGAGAGATAATAGCTAGGCAGAATCTTGTCACTCTCAAACCCTCAACCACTCAAGATAGACAAGCAGCCTTTTCCTGTTTCATGACTTCTTATATCTTCTTCTTCCTCTTCATATTCTTCATATCCATGGCTTCTCTTCCCTTCTTTCTGGTTGCATGTCCTTCTAGCTAGGGTATACCCTACCCACAATTATTACAATATCAAACAAACCCTTCGACAATTAGGGTATACCCTCCTCTTCCATAGGAAAATTCTCCAGATCTCCCTTGCCTTCTATTTTAGCCTGCTAGGGTTTTCAATTAGAATTCTTTATCTTTCTGATGGAGAATTACAATCATCTAGGTGAGCAAGATTCATCTCAAGAAAGATCAAATTTTCAACCCTACCTAACTTCATCACATCATCATCATAATATGAACATGGGTTCTTTGATTCATCTCCAATCGGCACAAGCTCCCGCCGATTACCTGCAATCTCTGGCGGACTATCACCACCACAGCTCCGCTATGAAGAACGAGGGCACCGGCGGATCTTCTAGTAGCTTGACTCATAATACTGATAGTAGTAGTAATGGAGTAGACGCCATGAAAGCAAAGATCTTAGCTCATCCTCAATACTCTAATCTCTTGCAAGCTTACTTAGAATGTCAAAAGGTAAACTAATTTCTCATTTTAATTATACTTTTAGTAATATTTAAATCTTAATTTTTATGATAATCATTATATTTAATTAACTACAGGTTGGAGCTCCTCCTGAGATTGCAGCAAAGCTATCAGCTTTGAAAGACGAAAATGAGACAAGACAAAGATCTTGTGTTACTAGAAATGCTTCCAAAGATCCTGAACTCGATCAATTCATGGTTAGTTTGTCTGTGTTCTTCATTATACATCTTCATATATTTTTTTTACAGATTTTATGTTGAAATATATACATATGTGTATGAAGGAAGCGTATTATGATATGCTGGTGAAGTATAAAGAAGAGCTTACAAGACCTGTTCAAGAAGCTATGGAGTTTATGCGCAGAATTGAATCTCAGCTCAATTCACTCAACAATGGCCGTACTCGTATCAACATTACGTCTGGTACTGTAAATGTTAATCTTTTTTGATTTTATAAAATACTTTTTTGAACAGAAAAATCAATTTTTTAATACTTAATTAAGACCGTGGGTAAATAGTACTGAGCATTGTTTAAATAGTATACAGAAAGACCGACCAAAAATCTAAGTCGAAGTTAGATCTAGATCAGCATTTTATTCACAGACTTAGATCTGGGGATCAATTAAGTTATCATATCTTCCTCATTTATTAGGGCTCATGTACATTTTTTACAATTAGGCACCTTGGGTTGTTGTAAATGGAAACCCTAACTAATCATATGATTACCAGTTTTACTCTTTTGCTTCTTTTATAGGAAAAATAAAATCTAACTTATATTTGTTGAAGAAGAAGTTTGTTGGCATTTTCTTAGCTAGGGTTTGCTTGTTTAATGGATTAGTTTTTATAATTTGTTCAGGTGTATAATTTTTATTCAAGAACTTTGACCAAAAAACAAATATTAAGAGGAGTATATTGTATATAATAATACTCACATGTCATTTTTAAACAAAGTCTTAGATTATTTTTTATATAATCAATACCCACAATGTGTGTAATGGAAAATCCTCATCTTTTTCATTTGAATAAAATATAATGTTTCATGTATAATTTTTTTTATTGAGATAATCTTTTTAAACATACCTTTTATTTCACAATTAACAAATATAATATTTGTTTAAAAGTTAAAACTATTATTTAAAAACTTATAATTTGTTAGTGAAATATGACTTAAGAAACTTTTTCTACTATATTACATCTATTTTTACACCAAATCAGTTTTTTATTTATTTATAATATTGATCAAATGTATAAACATTCAATGCTTTTTCACAAATCATGTCTAGATATTATGCTTATAAATCTTTTGAGATTTTTTAACATCTTGTAACAATTTAAGATGATACTTCTATATTATATTTATATGAAATATTTAACATATTTATTTTTGATAGATTTTTTATTTTTATTTTTTTGTTAATGCAATAAAATTTTATTATAATGTATTCGAATGTACAATTTTGTGGCATTTATTCTGCAACACAATACCCTTACATCTTCTACTTAAGTAAATATATATATATATCTAACAAATAATTTTGCTTTCAATTTTCAAAATAGCTAAATTAACTGTATTATGTGATGAAGAAGCTCTTTAACTATATTTTATATACCACAAAAACTTATGTTTTTGTTTTTGTCAGAAGATTCGAAAAATGTGGTAGTGCCATTGAAACTAAGCGAATGTCAAATGCTAGTTTTAGCCTTCTGTTCAAGAGAGTTGTATAGGGGAGTGGGGTTTTCTGTCAGGTTTTCATTTTTCTTTACTGATTTCAATCCTTTCCATAGAGCAGTAGTCCATTGAATTTGATAAATAATATATACACTAAAGTTTTTTATTTTATTTTAAAATTATATTGTATATATATCTGCAAAGAAATGTATGTCAGCTTACCTCTTTGGTAATGTACAAACCTGCATTTGTTCCTCTTTGCCCTGTATCCTGTTCTTTCATTCAATGGTACAAATGCTTCTTCTGATCATCTTCTTTCTCTTTCCATTTCCATTGAGTTCACTCCCTGTATGAGTTATTGTATTTCCCCAATTTTCCTCATTTATATGTAGCTTTTGACCAGTTGCATTATGTTGAAAAAGTATAACATAAGTCTTCATTTGGAAGACAAACTTAGGTCCAAAGATTTTTTTTTAAAAAAAAAATCTAGTCACCAAAAAAGTAAACGTAGTAGATTTTGATAGGTTTTATTGATAATTTCTCTAAATGAATAGTGACCTAGTTAAAAATAGACTATATTCGTATCATTTTCATGTCGGAGTTGGAGCCAAATAACCCGTTATAGTAGTTTATGAAGTTTTGGAAAGCTTGTGGAACTTATGTCATGTGATAAAGTTGTTTGAGTGATAAAAAATGTATCGAGATGAAGAAAGATGATGTGTGTTTTTTTCTTAGACTTCATAAACATTTTGAAAGATAATCATTTGGTTTTCAAACAAACCCTAAGACTCATTTGACAAAACTTTTACCATACATGTTATCACAAAATATAGTGCAAAACTCAAACTTAGTAGTACATGTAACAAAATTTTGTGTTATATTGCTCTCTTGAATGCATTATATTCTATTTGTAACAATAGTTTGACGATAACTTCGAAAACCATAAAATTTAACAAATAGTTTGTTCTAAATGCATGTCTAAATCTTCCCTTGATCAATAGTTCTTTTGATAAATGAAAGCCCTTTTAATTTGATCTTGATGAATTATTGAATTCATAATATTCATGATGAGGAGATTGACATTTACTCAGATGAAAGATCAACTGAAGGAAACGGGAATTCATCTGAAGAGGAACCAGAAAACAGCGGAGGAGAGACGGAACTCCCGGAGATCGATCCTCGGGCTGAAGATCGAGAGCTAAAGAACCATCTTCTTAAGAAATACAGTGGCTATTTGAGCAGCTTGAAGCAAGAGCTTTCCAAGAAGAAGAAGAAAGGAAAGCTCCCTAAAGAGGCTCGTCAGAAACTTCTAAGCTGGTGGGAATTGCACTACAAATGGCCTTATCCTTCGGTAATTAGCCCTTACCTTTTATTCATTAGCTATCAATCTTCATAATCTACAAAACTTAGGGGCTATTTGGTACGATGTTTCAGAGCCCATTCTAGTAAAAGATGTTTGGTATGTTGTGGAAATAGTCGAGGTCTTGAAATGACTAAAATATGAAATCATTTCGATTCTTACAAAACATAAGTTTTGTGTGGATGTGTGTTTGTTTGACAAAACCTAGGTATATCGAGTCTAGAGCTTATATATAGAGTGAAATTAGAGCTTTTCTTAATGAACATGTAAAATCACTAGTTTTTTACGAACTTTTTGTGTTTGTTAATATTGTTATACGTGGTTTAAAAACTATAGTCATGTCCTAGATCCATTTGGATAATTGATCCGGGTTTGACAAAACCTAGGGATGTTGAGTCATAGCATTACTCATTCACGAAAATTCACCCTAATTCACGAACATAACTTTCAGGAGTCGGAGAAGGTAGCATTAGCGGAAACAACGGGTTTGGACCAAAAGCAAATAAACAATTGGTTCATAAACCAAAGGAAAAGGCATTGGAAACCCTCAGAAGACATGCAATTCATGGTTATGGAAGGAATTCACCCACCACACAATGCTCTTTACATGGATCCACATTACTTGCATGGCCCTTCGGAGGCTCATCCTTACAGGTTTGGAACTTAGCCGCCGCTACGTTATCGATCATCAAGGGCTCAATTGGGTACGTTAGATCTCAACAATAAACGTAGTAGTTGCTTGATTGATGTTATATATGTTTTTAACGAGAGTATTATCACAAGCTAGTTAAGTGTGTTGTATTCTACTAGCTGGATTTGGATCAGACTATAAGTAGCTAGCAATTGTGTGTTATTAATTGTATTTATTATGTGTATGCATTTGTAATATAGATATAACATTAATCTCATCTCTTCGGTTAACCATAAGGCTAGGTGGACTTTTTTGGGCCAAACCGCCCTTTTGTGTTGGTTATGAAATTTGATGTACAATGTTTCGGGGATTATAATGTATATATTTTTAGAAAAATAATCATAAATATTATTAAATTTATCGAATCATTTTATCACGTAAACTTTCATGACTTTTGTAACAATCAAATTACTAAAGAGTCTACGTACATCGCCTCCTTTTAGTAAATAAAAATGTCGTTTATCCATACAAAATCGGGTTGAAATTGAACGTGAGACAACCAATTTCTAAAGAAGTGTTTTTTTATCGTCCCTCGCATAATACATGTCAGTTATAATGTTAGAATCTTTACGATTTCATTCCGAAATCAAAATCTTTGATGAATCTAGACTTAAAACATGATTCAATCGAAATATGCCTATATCAATAGAAGACTAACCTTTATCCGTAGAAGTCTTCATTTCGAATCGAACGCGTGCGAATTGAACGAGTATAAATTGATTTTCTCCTCCTTGCCTTTTTGCTTTTAGTTGGATTTTAATGGAGAAGTCCCTGTAAATCTTTTCTTCCTTTTTTAGAGAGAGTACGTTGGAGAAGAAGAGTCAGTTACTCTTTTCTCTCTCCTAATCTTTTAAAGGTAAAAATTAATTCTTTTAATTTCTTTTATCTAATAATATATTTATTTAAATTAATAGATAAAAGAATGATTTATAGGCAGAAGGAGAGGGAATAATTAATCCCGTAATTCTAATGTCCTTTACCGATACCGATCCATTACGGTTTCGTCTTTATATTAGAACCGCATAATATACTAGACTTAATCTTTATTATTAAACCTAGACACATGGACCACATTAAATGAATATATAATACGAATATATTCTAACATATAAAACCAAATAAAACAATACTAGACATGTATTATGCGAGGGGTTGGCATACCCTCACATTATAACGATAAATACATATTGGATGCTCAATTAAAACCTAACTATTTTTCTCATATACAACATTTCTATATCAATTGAATGGGACTACAAACACAGCCCATGAAAGTTATAATCCACCTACAAAGGCCCAATATCAAGTAAATAGCAGGAAACAAGGTCTCGGAGATCTCAAAAGATAGATGACGATGATCAAAATCTAATGTTCATGAGGGAAGAGTGTAGCCGACGACTGGTCTTGGGTCGGTCCGATGGGATCTGTATGTCCGGGTAAGCTTATCCTTGACGGTTCTTACTATAGACACACTTGTCAGCTTGATTATCTTAAATCCATTTGACAATACGACAACATCAAACTTTTGATGCCATTGTTTTGGAGCTTGCTTTAGCCCATACAAGGATTTGATCAAGCGACACACTTTGTGTTCTTGTCCTTTCAAGACAAACCCTTCGGGTTGTCTCATATACACTTCCTCATCTAGATCACCATTAAGGAATGCCGTCTTGACATCCATTTGGTGAATCACTAGATTGTGTATATCCGTCATAGCTATTAATAACCTAATGGTTGTAATCCTAGCCACCGGAGCGTATGTGTCAAAATAATCGACGCATTCCCTTTGTCTAAAGCCTTGGATGACCAAGCGTGCTTTAAACTTGTCAATGGAACCGTCAACTTTCATCTTCCTCTTGAAGATCCATTTGCACCCCAAAGGTATGCAACCGGAAGGAAGGTCGACCAACTCCCATGTGAGGTTGTCCACAATGGAGTCCATCTCCTCTTGGATTGCTTCCTTCCAAAAGGCAACATCTTAAGACTTCATGGCCTCCTCAAATGTCTTTGGATCCTCAACTATATGAAATTAAGAGTGACGATCCATTTCATTATCCCTTGATCCTTCAACCAAGAACACTTGGAAATTTGATTTTTGAGACAAAATAGTGCTCATAGGAGCAATCTCCGCCGAGTCAAGCCCATGTGAGGCTTGCCATAATTCAACTTGAATCCTACGACGTTTGTTTGGGTGTTCCTCATCTAAGGTCATGTTGATCACTTCCCTAGGCCTAGGACCCGAGGTGAAACGATCTTCATCAAAGATGGCATCCCTAGACTCTATAACGGTATTGACCGAGATGAAGTCATTTGGTTCTATCACATAGAACCTATAAGCTTTGGAGTGTTCGGCATAGCCAATGAACACACACTCAACGCCTCTTTTACCTAAAGTCTTACGTTTATTGTCATTTAGTCTAACTATGGCTCGACATCCCCACACTCGCAAGTAGTGTAGGTTTGGCTTTCTTTTGAACCATAATTCATAAGGAGTCTTCTTGCTTCTTTTGTTTGGAACACGATTAAGCAAGTAGTTTGCCGTGAGCATAGCTTCACCCCAAAACGAGTTCTTAAGGCCCGAGTAAGAGAGCATCGCATTGACCATCTCTTTAAGCACTCGATTCTTTCGTTCGGCCACACCATTTGATTGTGGTGTGTAAGGTGCCGTGGTCTCATGTATGATCCCGACACTCTTAAAGTATTCCTTATCCATAAATTCACCACCACGATCCGTGCGTAGTCTTTTTATTAAGGTACCTTGTTGTAACTCAGATTCATTCTTAAATACATAGAATTTGTCTAAGGCATCACTCTTTGCAAAGAGTAGATATACGTAACAATACCTAGAGTAATCATCTATGAATGTTACGTAATACTTCTTCTTTCCTAATGAAGGAGTAGAGTGTAAGTCACCTAGATCCGAGTGGACTAAGCCGAGCATAGATTGTTCTCTTTCAATTCTAGGAAATGGAAGTCTTGTTATTTTGGTCAACATGCACGTTTTACACTTATCTTTTGGTAAGTCAAGTTTAGGTAAAATACCATCCTTAGTCATGTCATTTATACGTTTAAAGTGAACATGTCCAAGTCGTGCATGCCATTTAACAAAATCACAATTGGAAGAAGATGACAATGTAAATAAACTATTCTTATTATTATTAATATTAGAAAGTTTATTACATAAAGAGAGAAGAAACATATTGTTGTTCCAATGGCCAAAGCCTACAAATGTTCCTCTCCTAGATAATACATAACGGTCGGCTTCTATGACTTGTTTGAAGCCAAGCCTATTAAGTACACCACCAGAAACCACATTCTTTCTAATGGCCGGTGCATGTAGAACATTTGATAAGACTAGTGTCTTGCCACTTGTGAAGTATAGATCAACCCGCCCTCTTCCTAGAACGGGGGTGGTAGACTCGTTTCCCATATGTATGAGTGCTCCATCGTTAGCGACGGCGTACGTCTTGAACCAACGCCGATCTTTGCAAACGTGAGTTGTTGCACCCGAGTCCACCCACCATCCAAGGTCATCATCCTGCATGGACAAACATTCAATAGTCAATGGCACATAATTCAAATCAGAATTTATATCAAAGTTAGAATCAAGACTCATAAGAGAGTTACCTTGGTTTGGGGTTTTGGTCACTTTGACCTCCACCCTTGGATCCATCGACCTTAGCCTTACAATCCCGCTTGAAGTGGCCAGTCTTGCCACACTTCCAACAAGAACTTTTCGGTTTCTTGTCAATATTATCCTTCTTGGACTTCTTTTCCTTGTCCATGTCCTTTCCTTTGGACCTCTTCCTTTTTCCCTTGCCATCCATCATGTTGGCCTCGTGGGAAGTAGAAGTTTTATCATCCTTCTTGATTCCACCCTCTTGTGCCCTAAGGCCTTGTTCAATTTGAAGGTGTGACCCAAGTTCCACCAACGTGAGTTCTTCCTTCTTGTGCTTTAGCACATGGCGGAAGTCCTTCCATGAAGGGGGGAGCTTATCCATTATAGACGAAACCGCAATGGCCTCATCCATATGCATGGCATGTTGCGTGAACCTCCCAAGAATCCGGAGCAATTCATTATATTGTTCCATTACCGGCCTTGAGTCCACCATTTTATACGAGTTAAAATCCGAGACTAAGAATTTGCGAGATGATGCATCCTCCGCCATATATTTAGACTCGAGTTGATCCCACAACAATGTTGATGACTCTACACTTTGGTACACGTCAAACAATGCATCACTCATGCCATTGAGAATATGACCACGACATATGTAGTCATCATTATCCCATTTGCTCCTTTGTCGGACAACCGATATTTCCTCCACTATATCATCAACCGGCTCGGCCGGTCTAGGTGTCGTGAGCACATAAGCAACTTTCAGTGTAGTCAAGAGGAAGTGCATTTTCTTTTGCCACCTCCTAAAGTCCACACCCTCAAACTTATCCAACTTCCCAAAGCGAGAAGTCATTTCCGTCATTAATGTCTTACTCATTATTGACCAATCCAATTCTACAAAACAATAAACAAAACACAATAAATACACTTACAAGATTGTTGGATTTTAGGTGTCCGGTTTTAGACCAAAGGGCCGTAGTCTCACTTAAGTGAGTAGACGGTTCTCCCAATTGCCAATCAAATTAATATATATATATATAAATATCTTGAAGTGAAATCAAATTATTAACAAGGGTTTGTAATCTCCACAAAGGAGTAGACAAAACCCAACCAAGAGTTTGTAATCTCCGAAAGGAGTAGACGAAACTCTAATATAAATTAAGTTCAGTTGCAAGTCTTATAAACCGATTGTTATATGTTTAAAACATTGACTTGGATTATGTAATGAGTCATTCATAAAAGAATTTTCCTTCTAAGTGTATTTTCCCCTACACCGGGAATATCCAAATACCTTAGTGGGATAAAACGTTACACGTTACAAAGACTAAGTAAGTGACTTACTTGTCTTACTTTGTAAAGAAAGGGTATTCCTAGGTTTCGTCAATACAAAACCAATCTAAGATGGATGCCTATCCAATGTCAATACAATGGAACTATACTGGTCTTTCGAGTTTTGCAAACAAGCTATAAGAAGGCCTATCGAATGTCAATACAATGGAACTAAAAGCTTATTTGTTGCAAAAACAAATGAGGAATCAAGTGCAAATGGCTCTCCCTTATATAGGCATAGGGGCCAACGTTTTTGGGAAGTTATAACCACCAAAAAGCGGTTAAAAGCGGTTAGGGAAGTTACATGGAAGTTGCTTGGATGATGGGCCTTGAAACCCTAGAAAGGCCCGAGGCCCAAACAAGGAGCCCAAAACTGCTCCCCGGAGCTAGCTTAGAGCTAGCTTATTTTTCTTGGTCCAAACACTTCCAATGAGCTTTATTCACTTTCGCATAGCTAGGGTAAGCTCCAAGATCCGCAAATACTAAATATCTTAGCTCAAGCTAGTGTAGCTCATAAAGAAGCTCACTAGTTGCTTCATCGACATTCACTAAGCATTTGAGCTTGGATTGCTCCCAAATTTTAACCACATGTTCTTTAGCCAGTATAAGGCCTAAGAACCAAAGGTGTGCCGAGAAACCGTGGCTAAAAAGCCCCAAGTATCGGCCTTGTAAAATTTGGCACAGGTTAACCTTGTCGTAGATCACCTTGCTTCGATTCGACTCCCTTACAATACTAGTTGCTCTTAGTGCCGGTCACTTGGCTTGCCTCCCGCAACCCAGACCATAGTGACACACATGTGAACAACTCATTGCACCTTGTCTCGAGACAAGCTCAATGGTTACAATGAAGACTTAGCCAAATCTCCAACACAAACTTCACTTCTTTGCTCCCAATTTCCATGCTTATAATCCCTAAATGAGTAAGTCCATGTGTGCTCCAACATCACATGTATATGCAAATATATAAATATATGTTCTTTGCTCCTAATAAGTCCAATGAATTAAATTTTATTCTAAAATTAGTTGGTAATATGAGATATAAGTAGTCCACTCAACTTCAACTTATATATCAGACTGAATTCATTTTTATAATCAATATAAGACACATATCAACACACATGATCGATGCATATGCAAAATCTGAAAGGTAAAAATTCGTGTTGATTTATCCTGCTATATATAAGGTCGATCAACAACTACTTTTATATTGTCTATTTTTTGGATACTAATTTATTGGGTTGTCGGCCTTAACAAAAAATTTGACAACAGAGTTGAAAATTATTATTCCTATTGATAGGATTGACCGACCATAAAGCATGTCATCAAGTGTCAACTAAACTAGATTTTACTTGATGAGTCGGCGTGTAAAAAGAGAATACCCCATTTGACTTGTGTGTTATGCTCGAATCTAATATGCACGTGCGTTTGAACATGTGAAACCCCCTCACGTTACTGGCCTCGTCAAGTAACATAGACGATTGCACCTAGGGCACTTATGAAATTGATCCCACATTGACATAAAATTGATAGTGAGTTGAGTATGTATTTGATGGACTACTCCTTCCACTTTCAATATGTTTAAGTTAAATAAAATCATCTGGGTTTATATATTGAGCTCCAATAATGTATATTCGAACGTGCAAACCCAAAGAACGTTATACTGTTCACAAAAATTTATCATACAAATTATGTTAGTACAAAACCCATAAAAGTAACGTCATAGACTCAAATCTTATGCACGTGTTCTCATACCTACTAGGCTACTATGACTATATGCTAGGATTAATAATTAGAATATATACAATTTAATTAGAATAATTATAATATATTATAGTTAACGTAAAATACAATATCAACATTAACCCTTCAAAATCCTCGTTTCTCACGCCGAAAGAGTATCCATCACAGACTAATTAACACATATTGCATAATCTGCATATCGACCTTATATAAACTAAGATGAAATACGAGGAAAAGAGCAAGCCAGCTAGGCTATATCAGTATATCACTATCTAGGGTTTTCCTCTTAACATCATATTGATTTCTTTAGGGAACAAAGAAAGGAGAAATTAAATGGGGAGATCACCATGCTGTAACCCAGATGCAGTGAAGAAAGGAACATGGTCGTCCGAGGAAGACAACATCCTTAAGTCTTACATGGAAAAAAACAGCACTGTCGGAAACTGGATAGCTCTACCTCGGAAGATAGGTACATTCATCCTCGTTGCTTTGCTTATTTTCCTTTTTCTTACTTAAAATGATCGATTCTGTCTTACCAAACACGCCCTTAGCAGAGTACTGATCTTTGAATATTTCGATCGGTTGCGAATAGGGTTAAACAGATGCGGAAAAAGCTGCAGATTGAGATGGCTAAACTATCTACGTCCAAATATCAAGCTTGGTGGTTTCTCTGAGGACGAAGACAAAATCATTCTCAACCTTTATTTTACCATAGGAAGCAGGTAGTTTGCTCAATAATTAAAGAATAATAAAAAAAAGTATTATATCTTCTAATTTTATAATTTAAAAAAATAAGCATATCACTTACATCATTAGAATAATTTATAATCTTTTTTATTAGTTATATACTTTATTTTAATTGTTATTGTTAGTATAATACTATAATCATTCATTTGGATACCCTTTTTTAAGTACTTCAGTACTAACTGATAATCACTCAACTATATTTAATATGTTAGAAGATCTTATTAGATCGTATTGGATACATTAGTAAATCTAATATATTTTTCCTATTACTAACATGTATATATTGTATAATTCCTCTTTCTTAGCCTGAGATATTTCTTGTTAGGTCTATCGATCTTTATCTTGTGCATCAACTAAAATAAATCTTACCAAAAAATCAACTAAAATAAATAGTTTATATTTATGTATAAAACAGTTTATAGTGTGATTAAATTTCATGTACACCCACCCGTTTGTCAAAAAAAATCTTTCATATTCTTTAATTCAAAATATATTTCATATTCTTCAATTCAACAACTCCAGCTAAATGACCGAGTTAGGTCTCGTCTTTTGTTTGATTGAACAATTATTGTGTATATATGGACGATAGATGGTCAATTATTGCCGACCAACTTCCTGGAAGAACAGACAACGATATCAAAAACTATTGGAATACAACACTGAAAAGAAAAATTCATGGTGCCCAAAGAAAGTATCAACGTCAACGTCGCTCCTCACTCGGCAGTCTTGAACATCACTACCTTAATTCTGCGTTTACTATCACCGACGTTAGTAGTTCTCGGAACATGTTTTCGAATTGGCCGTTAAATAATCAAGAGATTGATGTCGGAGGGTCCAATGAGAGCATATCAATGATAAGTTTCGCCATGAAAGACGAGTTTGCCAATCCAAATCCTCTGTCAATATATAATGGCGCGAGTCAATATTTGACTAGTACCCAAAACTATCGGGTGAATAATATCAATGTCAGTGCTTCTAATGACAAAAATCTTGATGATGTCTTAAGGGAATTTGAGGAATTGTTGTTCAACAAGCTTCCCTCACACGAGACGAATGATGACGGCAATGGTCAGGAGAAGATGATAAATGTTAACATGAGTAGTGACTTGATCGGCTACGAGGAGAGCATAGGATCATGGAATTGGGGTGATATGTTCGAGTAGTGATATTTAGCCGAATGTTAGTTAATATATTTTAGATGATTGTACATTCTTAATAGATCGAGACCAATAACGGTAGTTCGTTGTAATTGTTTCTCGGTCTGCATTATACTATTAAACTTTGAGAATTAAGAGTTCATTTGCCCGATGTTAATATTTGTTATTTTACGGTCTTATTCTCTTTGAATTACAATTTTACGGACTATACATCAAAATGTTTTTAAATGCAATTTTATATGTACAAAATATCTATATGTATATTACGATCGAATAAATGTATTCATTTACTTTCTATATATTCTCAAATTAAGTTATAAGTTAATTTTGTTTTATTTTAAAAGATTCGTTCGATAAACAAACTAGTTTTTTAGTTGATACTTATCTAACAAAATCTATTTTAGTAAAAACAAATTACACAAATTTTGATTTGTTAAAATATTCACAATCCTCCTTTTTGCTAAGGTATCGGTTTCAATTATAAATTATTTTTATATTGAAAATTCATGTGTAATTATTTAATTGCTTATGAGAATTTTATAATATATTTTTTTAACAACGGATCTTATAAAATTTATTTTTGTAAAAAATCACAAATGTTAATTCGTTAATGTTAAATTATTAGTTTCAAGAAACAATATACATCATCTTGTTAATGTGACTTATTATTCATACAATTTTTTTGAAGGGTTTGTTTTCACCACTGAAAATCTCATATTTTGGATCTCTTACGAACTTTTCGATTTCGACCACGGGTCAACTACCCCTCTTAACAAACAATATACATCATCTTGTTAATGTGACTTATTATTCATACAATTTTTTTTCATTTTGAGAGGAATTTTAGACAAGAGAAATGGACAGGAATGTTTTTGGGACGTAAAGGAATGAAATTGATTCTTATTGAATTGCTTCTTGTTGTCACATCCAAAAATTTTGATGTGGGATTGAAATTGGATTTATATAAATGTATAAAATTCCACACACATCAAAAAAATCTATAACACTTGAAAATTTTATTCCGAGAACCCATCAAATTACCGGTTATATTTGGGCCAGTTTTCTTTGTATCTAGGCCGGCGTTTTGGACCTAACTCCCCAGCCCAACCTATTCCTACTTTCTTTTCACCGGCCCAGGACTCAGCCTACCCGTCTCTCCCAGCGGCCCAACTTATTTTCTTCTTCTCCAGGTGTGCAGTGGCCCAGTTCCTGGCTACGAACAACATGAACAGCGATTTTCGCTCCACTATTTTGCCGACTGAGAAGTTTTAAATTTAAAAAACAAAATTTTGATTAAAAGACTCGTACTTTGTGACATTTTCATAATTTTGGCAAGTTTATTTATAACAAGATTAATTGAGAAATTTTAAAAAATAAAATGGAGATGTTTTTCCATAAATTTGTGAAATATATCATTCATAAATTATTAAATTACATAAATTTGTCAATAAGTGATTTTTTTTAAAATTATATAAAATTTTCGATAAGTGATATTTTTTTTAAAATTAAATTTCACCAACAAACATGATTTTTCTCCCTCAAACTACCAGTAAAAATAATAATAGAACTAACCATAAGTCTCTTATCCAAAATTTTATTTTAAGTGTTAAACTTCTTAATCGTTAAATATAAATAAACTACTTTAAATATTTTAGAATAATGTGATGATTAACCTTTACTAAAGAATTCGTTAAGTAAACACAAAATAATATATATGCTTTTTGGAGGGAAAAAATACATGGATATTTTTATGTGATTTAAAAATTAATGAGTTTGTTAAATAAAATTTAACCACAATTTCACCATATTAAAATTAGTTTAATGTGAATAGTTTGTACGCGTATCAGTAATTTCGAATATCAGTATCGACACATAGTCGGCCTGCATGGCGCTTTGTATACAATAAATTTTCAAACATTGTTTTGTTTATGGTTTAATAAATTGGTATAGTATTGATCATTTATACTGATGATGAGACCATAAGTCTTTTCAATACTTCTATTTCTGCTGTTAAAAGGCCCAAATTAAGGCCCAATAACCTTGGCCCATTTAGATCCCGGCAAAACTTGAAAACAAAGCAGCCATGGTCAAGAAAAGCTGTAGGATTTGCTGCTATGGAGTTGAACTTCAACTGCTCTGACATCAAACCATGGCGAGAAGCCCTTGCATCCTACCCGAACCGAATCCCCACACTCAATAAAACCGACCTTGTCTCCCTCGATGAGTTCTACTGCCATCAGCTGCCTCTTCTCCTTCAAAGCCGTAACCCTAAACCCTACATTACACGATCGGAGCTCACAACCCTCATGCAATGGAAGCTTACCAGGGGAAAATTCAGGTTCTCTTGTTCAAACCTGACTATCTAACCCCTTGGTTTACTCTTTAATGACTATTTGTACCTTGTTCTTCTACAGGCCCCGATTGCTGGACTTCGTCAAGTCGTTGGATGAAGAGCTTGTGAAATCGGCTTCTGAGAAGGCGTTTCTCTCTCTTCCTGACCTATCTAAGGCTATTTCCGAGCTTACTGTTCTGAAAGGAGTGGGTCCTGCCACCGCATCCGCCATCCTCGCCGCCTATTCACCGGATGTCGCCCCTTTCATGTCTGACGAGGTCTGAAATTAGGGTTTGTGTCTGAAAGGAATGTAATTGTGATTAGTTATGCGATTTTGTTTTCTGATTTTGGTGATTAGGCTATGGAAGCTGCCCTTGGGAATTCAAAAGATTATACGCTCAAGCAATACATTTCCTTTGCAAGTAAATTGCAGACGAAAGCTAAGGTTTACCTTTATGTCTCATATAATCTTTGACGATAGAAATTCTTCGATGATGTTTTGATTTTCTAATTCATATTTTTAAATCTTTTGTATGTTTACTTTTCATGTGTATTGGATCCTGATGATATATTTATGCTATAAAACACCCTCATGGTTGTTTCCTGAGCTTTAGCTATGGCTGTTTCCGAGCTTACATGTGTCTATTCTCTGTAAATGTTTGTCTGGGCAATCATAAGTCTCTAGATGTACATACAATCTTTCATAAAACTGAACTAGAGTCCTTGAGTTTATCGGTAGTGTGAAAATTTGGTAACTAAAAACTAACTGTAGTAAAGGTTAACACTTATTCATTTAAAAGACAAACCATAACCGTTATACTTAGTATACATATATCCTTTAGAAAATAGTTCATTACATGTTGCTTTCCTATCCTTGTTCATAGTGTTATTGTGCTCGCTTTCTGGTTAACTAACTCTATTAAAGCTTGAAATCTTTGGCATTTCGATACTTTAATGAAAGCGCACTGTTATTAGCGGTGGAAATGAAATTTAGGGTTAGCAACTTAAAGAAAACTTCATGGTAGAAGACGAACCATTATTAACTCTCCAGCATTCCAAGATTATGCTACTATCCTTCATTTCGTGATTTAAGGTTGCACCGTTTTGCTTCTCCTGAACTGCAATTAGTTACATCTGTTATTCGATTCAGGAATTGAGCTCAGAAGACGAACCATTTACACCATCAGATGTGGAAAGGGCACTCTGGAGCTCGGCTATAGGTGCTAAATCGCTAAACCAATCTCGAAAACAGAAAACAGAGGTTGATTCAAAGACACCTTCAAGGAAAAAGAGGAAAAGTTGTGCTTGAGTCTCACTCATCTTTCGAACACTAGGACAAATTGCATCAAATGTTTCGCCTGTACCAAATTAGGTATGCTTCTCTAGTTTTGCTTAGAGGTAGCTCTTGAGTATGGTTATATGGACAAGCTACCCAGGTTTCTTTGATCTTTCCTAGAAGGGAGTAGCTAAATGGTTGGGTGTGTTTGTCAAATGTCAATGCACCTTTTGAAAATAGGATACTAGTTGAGTGTTTGGCATTTGAACATTACGGTTCAGTAGGCTAACACCGGTCCAGTCTTGGACTGTAATCTGACGGTTCAGTTCAGTCATGGGCCGGTCCTATTTTTACATTTTTATGTAATATTTTAAAAAGTGGAAGTGGTTATGGTTCGGGTTTGGACCGTATTTGATCTGTATAGTGTCTATTAAAAGTTTAAAAAGAAAACGGGCCCATATGGTCCGAACCTGATGTTCCAGTCATCCTATCCATGGACTGTCAACATGTGGAAATGCTAATGATCCCGGACCGGGTAGTTGTACAACCTACTCATCCAGCATTTATCGGAACGGATGGGTTGGTCATCCGTCAGGGTTTTATAAAACATTTTTACCGTTTGGTTGCATTTCCGGAAACGGAAACGAATATAATCCATATTTTTAGATCCATGAAACTTGTAATCATCCTTGTGTTATGTTTCTTGAACATTAAAGAGAATGATTATAATTAAATAGTCTTGTTTTTGTCAATTTAACTCGTTTCGAAACTTTATAATTAAAAAAATTAGATTGTTATTCTATGTATGATAAATTCTAGATAATCTTTGCAGATAGTTATCAATAAATTTGAGTAAACATAGTAAAATTATTGATTGACAATCTTGAAAGGTTAGAAAAAAATATGATCCATGCATTTTGGTCATTGATGAACATAGCAACACGCTCAACTTTTCACCGATTTTGCTCACTTCTTTCTAACTTTAGTCTGTCAAGACTCTCGTGGTGCTTAAAAGTTGATCTTCTTTCACATTCGAAATTATTCTCTTTTTTTTGTTCCTTTTTTTGGGTCTCAGTTTCTGTCCTACAACATCAATCACTCGTTCTAGTAACTATGACTTTCATTTGTTTCAACTTTAAATCTTTCGAAAATGCTTTGTGTTAGGATTGGAACATAGTCAAAATAAAGAGTATATCATAATTGGTTATCTAGTTTGTCATGAATTGTGACTATGGTTGGGGCATTGTCAAGTGGGGGTTATGCATTATAGTTGGTATCCGCTTAGATATGTAGTATAAAGATATCGAGAGAATTATTAACATATTACAAGAGAATAAATAGCTTTAAAAAAACATTTATTTCATTACATTAAAAATATTTAAATAAATTTGACCTAATATCCTAGCCATATAAACGATTTTTTTTTTACTTGACTTTAACTCGTCCGATCGGAAGACATCGCTCTATCTTCGAACTAGATACTTTGTAGTCTCAGTCCTAGTATTATTTTTACCGTTCATGAAGATATCTCGTGTCTATCTACAACCAAATCAGTTGAGTTTAATGATCGTTAGTAATGTTAAGGGCTCGTTTGTTATGTTTTTCACGAAATTAGGAATTGTTTTTGAAATCAAATCATGTTTGATAGTAACGGATACTAAAACACTATATAACAATTGATTATTATATGTGAGATGTCCTAAATAAACTATAGTATTAGTTTATGTATATAGCTTTACATAGCGTTTTAGCTTGTATTGCTAAATTTGCTATCAAACATAGGAATTGATTTATAAATCGGTTTGCGAATCAAAAGGGCTCCTTCCATTCCTGAAAATAAAATTCGGGTCTTTTCAAGTATAATGTTTTTGGTTATTCATTGGTTATGCGAAAATTGAATATCAACCATTATTTTATGATATTTTCAACCAAAATTTTAATCTATAATCTTAACCAAATATCATTATTTAAGAATTAAATTATATTATTCTTCATTCTATTTCGATTCTTATGCGCATACCAAACGAATCCTAATTATTTAATATTATGTTTTATTTATCACCTGTTGAGACGTGTCTCACAACAATCACAAAAACATATTCAACATTTCAACCTGAAATAAGGGCAATGAATTAATCTTTCTATTATCAAATAACTTAGTCAAACGCTAACTTATGTGACATATTTGAACCTAAAATACAACCTCCGATCTCGGGTTCGATTAAATTTAACATTACCACTGAAACCAAAATTGCAGGCGGCATACCCAACGACAAGAGCTTTCTTGCAACCTTTCGTCTCCAACGCATTACAAACATTACGTCTTGTCATTTTCCTTATTCATAATTGATAGAAATTGGACATCAGCCCATATCTTACATGTTTATAAGGACGATTCTCTCTGTCGTTATCTTTTTTTGTTCATTTTTAGTTATTTCGTCATACTTTAGGGTTTCAATCACGTTCTTAAATCTTAAAAAGGAAAAAAAAAATTTAATCAAATTATTATAAATTATTTATTATGTCATTGTCACTCTTATTTTTTTGTAAAATCGAGTTTTTGCCTACTAGTCTCTCTATATAATATATAGCTCTCTTCCAAAAAAAATAGAAATGATTTTCGTAACTCACAAAAATAATTAAAAAAATGAAAGTAACTATTTTTTAAAAAAATATTAAATTGTTTTTACATTAAGAAGTTTGCTTCATAATTATCATTTAAAAAATTCTGGACATGGAAATTTTGTATGGAAATATGTTATAAAATTGACGCAATTTATTTCTAATATAATAATATGAAACTAGTTGAACCGTCATTTCAGGAGACAAGAGTGTTCATCTAAAGAGCTGTATACATAAACTAATAGTATAGTTTATTTAGCACCTCTCATTTATAATAATCCATTATAAATAATTTAGAGGTCTTATATAAACCCTTTTTTCAGGTTCAAATCGGATTTTTGAATTGATCCAACACGGAAAGTAGGTTCTCGGTTCATTCAGTTTGTATCGGTCATTTAACAAAGAAAAAAATTCCCAAAATTCATCACAATGGAAAAAAGGCCAACGAGCAAAACTTGTTATCAATTGAAGATCATTTTTTCCGGGTCATATCCAAATCGGGTCGAACGGTAATCGTCTTGTTCCGTTTAAGTTATGATTGAGTCGATACAATGGTCTGGTTCACGATTCAGAATCATAACATAAAAGTGTCACTTTGATTAGGTATACAAGTCATAAATGCTCTATTTGAACATATATTATCCTAACGCAATTCCCCTATTTTCAGATTGGAATTTATACTACAATAATCAAGTTTGATTTGAATGTAATGATTCTAAGATACATGTAGACCCCAAATAATTTAATTAGTATTAATCGCCACTAAGAGCTCACTAGTGTTGAATATATACAATCTAATTATACAACTAATGGTATAATTTGAATAATGTTTCCGTAAATTCATCCCTCATTCCGGTATGAGCGTCCCCACCCGCACTCTTCCAAAGTAGTACTCTTTTAGGTCACCAATACTCAGTTGGTCTAGTGGGATGTGATGTTAGACTTCTTAATTGTTTAGCTTGGAGATTCGAGTTTAGAATCCTCCTGGCGTCATGTATGAAAAAATTGATATTGAGAGGGTATATCCAGCAATGGGCCACAACTTTCTACCCGATCCAGACGTAGAGCGACTTAGCCGATCGAAACGAGTGGTCTACGAATTTACCATTAACCAAAAAAAATAAAGTTATTCTTTTCGGTCAACGAGTTTGTTTAATAAGATGATCAGTTTATTATACTCGAAAATGAAGATAAAGATAATATTTTGCAATCTTCTTTAATCTTATAGCATGATGTACTTTTTTCATTTAGCGTCGTATATCTTCCACCAAACACATCGTATGTTTATACGAGTTCGTTTGGTCGAGGACGTGAAGTTGAAGATTATTGGTTGATAGAGTAGACTTTGTTAAACTTTAGTAATGGTTCTTGGGCGACACTAACGTATCGTATAGAGGAAAATGCTTTACAACATTGTCGCATATGCAACCGCGGGTATAGATGATTGTATGGGTTGAGGCATATAAACTCATCCTAGATTTATAGTCAGTCGAGCATAGTATGGTGTAATACCTTCGCCATTATGACAACAATGAGCTAGCCAAGTCGGACCGTAATTGCATCAAACGCGGCCATTGCCAACGTCATAGTGTTGTTTTAGATCTTTTCATAGATCCTTGACAGTGGGGGAGTAAGTAATAAATTTGTGGACTTTTCGTCGAGTGTAGCAACAATCCAACCAAAGAGTATTGAATTCATGCAACTCCAAGTTTGCGTGTTGATTGAGTGGTTTTTCCGATGATGAAATCAAGTTTGCGTGGTGTTTCTTGTTGAGTCTGTTATACTTTGTGCTAATTACAGCCACACGTTGGTAACTGAAAGTGGTTACTGGTGATGTATAAATACAGTCTGAAAAACTCATATGAAAGTAGTTCTCAGTTTATATCCAATTCTCTCTCTCGATTATTCTCTCTTCCTTCTCTTTCATTACAATTGTTACATTCTAACATTTCTTATGCATTTTTTACTGCGAAAAAACAGTCTTGGTAGTGACATTATCGGAAAGGTTGAGACATATAGTAAGACCAGAATGGTTAGAGATGGAGATAATAAGGATATGAAGTTGTCAGGACCGAAAGATTAGTCATCGATGAATTTGATATTTTAGAGGACCTTGGCTAAGCTCGATACCAAGAAGAGATGTCAAAACTAAACTTGTGTTTACCAATGTTGCAATGTGTACATATATACAAAGAACATATACAGTAAAGAACATATACAGTAAAGGATAACAAAAGAAGATCTCTAGGGAATGTGATCTAAGTGTTAACTGATAACTAATTTGTCTAGTTGATAGTTGACACAAGTCTTAAGGCTAACTTAGCCATATGTGACATTAAAATGCAAAAATCTAACGGATGAAAATTTTACCAACAACCACTCAAAACACATGCGAGCAAGATCCGCACAAACCTTATTCTCGCACCGTATAAAACTTTATGTATCTGACGGGTCCAACAACACATAGAGTTGCACATCTCATTCATAAAAAAAGAGTTTATCTTAAAAAAAAATTTGGTTAAAGGAGAGGATCGGTGTCTCCGCGAGTCTAAACGTCTTTTTATTAAAAAAATAATAAAATAAGTAGTATCATTGCATAATTTACATTTTAGTTATTACATCCTATAGTTAATTGTATGATGTCACCACTAATATATTTCCCTTTATTGACTAGGATTTGCAACATATTCATTTACCATAATTAACAACTCCCACTATCATTGCAAAATCTACATTTTAGTTATATATTTCATTTTATTTTGGAGGTGGTTACCTACCACATATCGTCGGTGCAATTATTTTTTTATGTATTACGTGATGGAACCAACGAAATTTACTTAAGAAATATAAACCCAATATTATATATATATATATATATATAACATGCACTGCAGCTGCATTCCATTATTATGGAGAATTGAGAGATTTTAGGGTTCGAATATCCTCTTTCTCGTATTCTTCTTGGACGGCCACGTCTATTTACAGGCCTGCAACTTTAAACTGTATATTATGTGTTTATTATCAATTATTTTTGAAGATAAAATAAAAATGACGTTTTTATTTATAATCAATTATTCCAGATTTTCTTGAAAACTATAAAAAAAACGGGAATGTGATTGTTTGATAACGTTCTTTGTTGTCAACAATCGAACGAGCAATGACTATAATAATGATAAAAAATGGTTTCACATATATTAAAAATGATATCAAGTGGAAGATATGAGTTTTTAATTGAGAGGAAAGAGTCAAGTTTTGATAGTTATGTAATTTGTTTAGGAAAAGGTTAGTGAGCTAAATTTATCATTTTTTAAATATGGTTCAAGTCAATACTCAATAGTAAACGAGTTTGAAGGGAACTTTTTCAAATCTAGATATCCTCATTTACATTCGTCCCGTTTTTAAAACTGATTAAGCTTGAATCAAGTTTAATTTTAAACCACATAACAACATGTTCATACTCGACTTATTTTGTAATTTTTGTGGGGGTACAAGCAATCTCATTGATAGTCATATCATTTTGCAACAACCAAAGAAAATACAAAGGAAAAGTGTTAACAATAGATTAACACAAGTATAGACGGGACAAATTGATGCCGACTGATAAAACTCAGTGAACATTTTTAGAAAAGAAAAACAACTGGATCTAGATTGATCCAGTCTTAAATCGGTCAACGAACACAAAAAGTTAATGATGCAGTTCGGATAAACCCTACTCTGCAGGATCTCGGGAGGGGAGAGTAAGTGATGGCATGTTTTTATGTTATCTTTTGTATAATTGTTTTCTTGTGTTTTTAAGTAGAATTTCATGGGTCTAGGCATTTACTTATTTGCTAAAGCTTATTTGCATCAAAGAATGTCTAATTTCTTTTCTCTCTTGTGCTTAGGTGATTATAGGTCAAAAGGAGAACCAATGAACAAGAATAACCCCAAGATAGCAATCCTCACCTCATCATCATTGGAAGCAAAGAAAGAAGAAGCAAAGAGAAGGTCCGGCGCATTAATAGAAAAGAAGGAGTGGGTGAAAGATCATCCGGAGATGCATGTCCTAGAGGCCGAGTCACATGTGAAACCCTACTCAAGGTTTCCCTTTACTCACACAAAGAAGGGGGAAACAACTCAGACTCAAAAACTTAGGCTCTCCCAAGACGAAGACATCGAGCAAGGCGGAAGCTAGACATGTCAAGCGTCCCTCAAGTGGCGGTCGAGTCAGACGACCCACTCGACTCAAGAAGATAGTAGTGTCACCGACCTACTTTTCAAAGTGACCCGAGTCATTTCTTGGCTGACTCGATGCATGTGTTGTGTGGTTATTAAAAAAAACTCGCCATCTGACGACGGTTACAAGGAATCTTGGTGTCGATGCTGGCAATCCTTGCCAAGATAGGTTGTGATTCATGACAATATTCCACCTTCTCAACCTATTTAAAGAGTGCATAGTTGCATGGAATAGATATCAATTCACCACTTCACAATTCTCTCTTATTTCTCTCTATTTTCGGAGCCGAGTCTCCATAGTTTAGGGCCAAGTTGGCCGAGTTGAATCCGAGTATGTCCGAGTTGTAAGATGATTGTGCCGAGTTGCTGCCGAATTGAGTCAATACAAGCTGGATTGCTACTTTCCTTTGTTACTTTGGTAATTCTAAATCACTTGTAGTTCATAGAATCATCTATCTCTCTTGATCTCATGGATTGCGTGATTGTTTGTTTGCTTTTTGTGTTGTCCTCACTCACCATGAGTGAATAGTTCCATACTAGGGATTGAGGTGAAAATCTCAATCCAAAGCTATGTAGTATTGTATCGTTATAATGCCTAGAATTTATGTGAGTATCAAAGCATGATAGTAAGCATATAGGAGGATAAAACCGATTAGAACACTAGGATTCATGCTTATACTAATTTGAAAGTTGGATTCTAAGCTTTCTTAGATTGTTCGATGCACTTTGTTTAGATTTAAGCACGCTCCTATGTGTTGATAATTGACCGGCTAGTATGAATGAGACACATAAGTAATTTCATAATCTAGTAATACATTTTGTAGACGCATATATTTCTAGGATTAGGACTTCAATTATTCAATAGCAAACACCATGTGAGGAATAATTGAATGTTAATTTATGAAGTGCAAGTTCACTCTAGATTCTTATGATTTAATCAAAACAATAACAAACACCATGTGAGGTTTGATTATTTGTATTGATCAATAGTTTGAGACCGTAGTTGACTGACATTTTAACTATAGCAAACACCATGTGAGGTACTATGCTTATGCTTGCATTCATCTATAATATTCATACAACTGTTTGGTATCATTCTCATGATTACTCGAGAAAATAGTACTCACTCGTTGACATTATAACCTGTATAATTACTGCATTAGGAAAGGATTGGAAGAATTAATCACAAACCCTAGTCGTTTGCTTACTTGGTTTCATCTTTTTCTATTTCTTTGTATTTGACTCGACTGAGTTCAAAAGTTACAGGAATGCCACTCGATCCACGTTGTCAGGGTGACTCAATTGAGGGGACTTAGCACCATCCACTCTTACAGTGTTTTAAGTCGACCATTTGGTCGCATCTTTTGATTTTCTTTTACAACACCTACACTTTCTTATACGTTTTCCTAGAGTAAGGGGAGGATAACATAGTCCTCAGGGAGACGACTTGACCGAGTTGCTATATATTTACGGTGATGCGACCCTTCTCTTGGGAGTTATATAGTCTTCATCTAAGTGGATACACATGTATGACATGTGTATTGACTAAGTTGAGACCGGACAACAACAATCAACCCAATCTACTAAGAAGTTTTACATTTAAGAACAAAGCTTCGAAGAAGCGAAAGATACAAGTGCAATAAAGGATCTCCACATGTCTAAAGCGAAAGAAAGCGAAGAAGACAAGAAATAGAGAAGTATATATCATCTGCAAAACCCTTCAGGCTAGCAATCAAGCTTATAGTGAAGCGAGATTAGACGAGGAAGAGAACACCGGAGAAGGATCTCAGACAAAGAACACCGGAGAAGGATTGGACCGTTGATCACTACGCCCACGATTAAAATAACATGTTATTCAGAGTAAATAAAACCCGGTTCGGCCCAAAACTTTATATGTTTCTCTGTGAACCCGACTTATATCCGTCTTCTTCATCTTATAACAAAACCCAACACAAGTTTAAATGACCCAATAATATGCCCTCCTATTGCTAACTATGAAAAAAGTCATAGCGTTTGAGACGTATTTTTTTATATCATTTTAAGCTCATGATGCTTTAAATCACACCTATAAAACATCACAAAGGAAGTAGACATTCACTAGAAATATATAACTTATTATGAAATAAATGATGTTTAATTTATGCAATTATAGCATAAACTAAGAGTAAGTGCATTTAAAAAATAAGTATGAAAACATGTTATCGAAGTTCCTTCTAAGTTTAGGAATTCAACTAACATGTAGAATGATTCTAATCTTTCCACCATATATACAAAGAGAAACATTACCAATTCCTTTACTAATAAGCGAGTTGCCGTTGCCTAACATGACTTCATTCCATCATACAATCTCAATCAACTAAACATTGATTTATTTGAAGTAGCATGCATAGTGTAATACAAGTGTTGATACTATATTTATCAAAAAAAAAAAAAAAAAAAAAAAAAAAAGTGTTGATACTATAAAGAATAGTAGCACACATAAGCCGTTCATGTTTATATACATGTTGATTTAAGTAAACAATATCAATCGTGTAAGACTTAGATTTATCAATGTTGGAAGAGCACATAAGTAATTCACTTAGGTAATTAGATTCACAAACAAAAACAGAGTGATCAAAATTATCCTTTTAGTTTTCAAATTCATCAAATTTTTTCTTTTGTATTGATTCATGAAATAAGCAAGATCATTACAATAGAAGCATTTTTCCATTCTTTTTTGTATCTTCGTTCATTGGCAAAGAGCTAATATATGTTTATCCTTGTTATTTTGCTTATTGTGATTATTCTTGTTAAATGCATTGATATAGTTTTTTATCTTTAAAGATATCATCATGACTAAACTACATAACGTCTTTAAAGTAATTAAGCTGACTAAATAGAAAATTCGAAAACAAAATAGCAGAATGATCATCATAGATTTTATGTTACAACTTTTCAAGTCTTGTGTTAATTTCAGAAATACATCACAAGTTACCATATAAAGACATAAAGACATCCATTTTGAAATTAAACAATCTACACATAAAAAGATATATGACTAGGAAGAGATTTTTTAAGATATAGATCCTTTAACTTTTTTCATAATAGAGAGGGATCAATGACACTTATAATTAGAACATATCGTTAACTAACCTTATGAAGATCTCAGAATGAGTTTGTTCCCTTAACAATACTTTCTAGTTTGGCAAAGTGACACGGGGAAAATTTTCCTTTGAAAGTGCTCACTAACACTTCTCCGTGATGATAATGACGTTTTAGTTTCAGTGATCATATTGTAAAATTGGGCATGCTATCAAACGACTTGATTTTCACTTTAATTTTTTGACATAGCCTCTTCCTTATAAGACAAGATTTCAGATGTTGGTACTAATAGACATAGAGTTTAAAAAACACTCAATTTCACATCCACAATTAAAAAAAAATGTCCTAGGGTTTTCTCAAGGCAAAAACTTGAAAGAGTTCCTCTATCATGTAAATCACAAAAGAAGGACAAAAGATGAAGAGCTTTTAAGGTAAAATACGAATTAAAAGGTGAAAGTGAGAGGAAATCTAAGTTTTTGTATATGATCTTTCAAAACTGGAAGAGAAAATGCGTGAAGCTTATAAGATTGTAGACTTGTCAAACATATGGTAAACGACACACAATCAATGCCGATCTATGTTCAAGATCCTCGTTCTTGTTCACATCTTAGAAAGACTCGTAAAAACAATAAAACTAAGAGCTCTTATTGATACTAAACTGAAAAATTGGACACGAAGTTTACAACTACAAAGGTCGGATCAATCTAGAGCGATCTAACTTTCAAAACTCAAGAACATAGAACACATACACACTTGGTGACACAATTCGGTACAAAGACCTACAATGCGGGATCTTGTGAGAGGAAATTCAGCCCAATCCACCAAACAACTTCACTATATTACAAAAATACAAAGAAAAATTAAAACTTTGTTACATATCTCTCAAGAAAACCTATAAAAGAAAGCAAGAAGAAGTAGAAAAGAAGAATTAAAGAGTCTTTTACGAACACTAAGACTTTAACTAAGCTTTCAATGAAGCGAAGTTTAGACGCTAGTGGGAACGAAACGATTCCGACGAAGCGAACAACTCCTACTTCTTCCTCTCTTTTCTTTATACGACTCTCTTTATATCTAGGTTTTTCTTGGAAAATAAGGATGAGGTAGAAGCAGAGAAGGCGAATAAAGAGTGACATAAAGTTCAAACAAATCTTTAAGTGTCTGGGAGTTGTGACTATTCCAGATAACACTCTGACTTAAGTGACGCGAGCAGCGCGTGAGACGGCCGAAGATGAATGGACCGTGGTTCACCGAATCCACAATTCACATAGCATGTAACTAAGAGTATATAAAACCCGGTTCAGTTCAATACTTTATTTGTTTATATGTGAACCAAACTCATATTCGTCTTCTTCATCTTATAACAAAATCCAACACAAGTTTAAATGACCCAAAGTACCTATAATAATGTACTAAGTGTTACTCATTTACCATCGATTTATATATTGGCGCGTAAAAATCAAATAACCGAAATAAACTTTTATTGAATTCAATTGTGATACTTCACTTCTTTTGTTATAGTTGTTCGCTTAAAAACGTGGCTAAAAATGCTAATGTAATAAAATTCAAAAAGTCAAGGGACAACTATTTCAAAGTTGAGACGTTGGTTTTACTATACGGAAGTTTAAAATTAAGATTGAATGAGGTCACTTAACGGTCATCAACAATATTAAGGGGAAAAAAGTTGTTTCTGACGACTAAAATTAAAAGAATTTTTTTTTTGATAGAAAATAGAGTCATTGTTTTTTTCACATGGTTGCGTTTTTTATAGATAAAAGTAAGAGATGAGTAATCCGCACACAGAATAGTATTATCCTTATATATTAAAGTAAAAATCAAATCAACTACCTCTTAAGGAGATGTAGTTGACCAATATATTACAGTCAAAAGGAGTTTAAAAATAAAAAAAGTTAAACGATCAGGCGCATTTTTAACTTGTGGTAGACATGGCTAGCTTGGATAATTCAATATCTTTTTAATAAAGTTTTTTTTATATAATGTTATTTTTAAAATCATATAATTTAGTTTAAAATTTAAGTTTTTTTTACATGAGGTTAGGATTTGATAAATTTTGAAACTTAAAAAAATAACAAAATACAAATAAATACATTTTTTTAAATTTCATTTCAATAAATGAATATTAGCGTAGAACTATATTTAATGTGCAAATAATATAATTTGCCCATCAAATTAAGAAGAAAAAAAAAAAACAAGATTAAGATTGGGAAAAAAAATATAGAGGTAGATACTATATAGGCCCCCGCCTACTTTTATCCACCAATAATTCAAAAAATTAATAATGGCGGTTGATATGTAGAAACATAAAGTACTAGCTAGTCGTTATAATTTAAATGGAAAATGTACGTCCCTCCGCATGCAAAAATGCCTGGATCAATATCATAGCATCTCATCAGTTGCATTAACAAATCTCGTTTATTACATTTATATTAATTACATGATACTTATTTACCGGTTTTGTTTAGTAACAATTGTCGCAATTATATTAACTTTTTACGTTACTCCTATATAACTATAAATTTATATGCATGTCGGCGCCACCAGACATCCCGCGTTACCGTTTTCTTTTTTTTTATCCTTCTCTTATATTTTTAATTAGATGGTAAATACAAATTTCTGAAATAATTATCTAAAGTAAAATTTATGTTAATCCCTATAGTTATTGACTTTTTCGGACTAAAATTTTGAGTTTTTGAACGGTACTTGAGTTTTGAGTTTTGGACTTTTTTAAATCATATTTTTTATTATTTATAAATTAATATTTATTAACCTTTTACAACATAAATAAATAAAAATAATAATTTATTTATTTGATAAATTATATACACCGTTAAACTGGCTAGTGACTATTAACAATAACAAACAAATAATACTTAAAAATCAAGAACGCCACCCAAAACTAAAAACTCATATAAAATAGTCCGAGATTCCCTTATATAAAAAATACTTATTTTTAATGTTTTGAAAAGTTTTTAAGCAAGAGCGAAAGAGGTAATTTTAATTAAAATAAGTTTAATATATATTTTCACCAATATAAAATACACGGTTTTATATGAATAGTATAGGTTAGCTTTAAGAGTATGAACTAGGTTCATACCAAACTTATAATATCTATGAATATTTTTGGACTGTTGTAACGTAAATATTAATTCAAACAAATAATATAATAATTCAGATATATACATTATCATAAGTTAAATAACAATGAATTTTTCATAAACTTAATATTAAATATATAAAATATAGATATTTCAGTATGATGATAAATTCAAACCTTTTTAAAATTTTATTTTATTTTAGTCCGATTCAGGTATTTCGTGACGAAATTTTCATCTCTAGATTTATCATCCCTATTCACACATATGCTTGGTGGATTATTTTATTTTAGATTTGTGAAACAAACATTTGATATATTATTTTTTATTTTAAAAAAGCTTTATAAATACTTTATAATATTGTAATATATTAGAGGTTGCCTTCTTGTAAGGGAGATTGAAACCCTATCTTGGCGGCAACCATTGATGCTCCTTCCTTCACATTCCTTTGATTCTAATACGGCGTTTAAAAAATGCATTATTGTTACGGATTATTAAATACATTTTAGGGTATAATTTCCCTTTTAATTACCTTTTTGCAAAGTAAATCTTCATTTCCATGTATCTCTTCTAACATTCGAGAGTTCAGATTTGCTGATTTGGATGGTGACGTTCTTTCTTCTATTTGTATAAATTTCACAAAGTACCATTATATTTATCCTTTTTACAAAAAAACACCCTTTTATCACTTATTATACAAATATTACTCACTATATCCAATACTTATTAATCTACTACCCGCTCCAACTACATGTTCACTTTAGGTTGATTCGGATGTAACAAAAAAACAATTAAATCATGTAAAATGATAAAAAAAATAGTTATAAACCTGTGAATTTACATAGTGTTTTTTAAATAATATTATTTCAGGTAAGGAAAAAAATATGCGGTTTTGTGTAATAAAGGTATAGAGTGGGTGGTTAACTGGATATGTGCGAAAAGTATAATTTTATAGAATTAACCCTTTTTATCTTTTAAAAATATATAAAAACCCATAAAATTGACAATTATATAACTTTTTCTATATACTTTTGTTTTTATTTAATAAAAACAAAGACGTGTTGAGCTGTTTCCATCTCTTTCATCTCTGTACATCCAATTCCTCCATCCAACCCTTTCTCTTTCACTGTTTGAATCTTCTCTCATTATATTTGTGAGGAATACACTTTTCTGGTCTCCACAAGCTTCATTTGAATGGCATCGTCTTTCTCTGCAATTTCTTCTTCACCTCTTTAGCTTTTCGTTTCATCTCTAATGGTGTACATCTCTTTATAATTGCCCATCAAAAATCCCCTTCAAACCCCTCACTCTATACACACATTTCATCTAATTCTGTAAACAAGCACAAGATAATGGCGCCATCATTCGACTGGTTTGCTGGTAAGAAGGAGAAGAAACACAGAGGAACACCAGTGGTCATAAAAATGGAAAACCCTAATTGGTCAATTGCCGAACTGGAATCCCCTTCCGCCGACGAATTCCTTCTAGAATCTTCCACCACCATGGACAACAAGACGAAATTGAAGGGAAAAAACGCCAAACAACTCACCTGGGTTCTCCTCCTCAAAGCCCATCGTGCCGCCGGCTGCTTATCTTCCCTCGCTGCAGCCGTCCGCCGTCGTGTTAAGTCCGGCCGTACCGATTCTGGCCGTTCTAAAGCCTGGTTCTACTCCTTCATCAAAGCAATTTTAGCTCTCTCGCTTGTTTTACTTTGTTTCGAATTCGTCGCTTATTTCAAAGGATGGCATTTTGGGTCTCCGAATTTGCAGCTTCAGTACATAATCTCGTCTTCATTTGGGTTCCGGGATCTGTTCGATTGGGTTTATTCGAAATGGGTGTTGATTAGGGTTGAGTATCTTGCTCCCCCGCTTCAAATGCTTACGAATTTTTGTATAGTTTTGTTCTTAATCCAGTCCTTGGATAGGCTTGTTTTGTGTTTGGGTTGCGCTTGGATTAAGATTAGGAAAATCAAACCTGTTGCTAAGGTCTCTTTAGATCTTGAATCTGGTGATGGTGAAGGTTACTACCCTATGGTGCTTGCTCAGATCCCCATGTGCAATGAAAGAGAGGTGAGGATAAGATTTGTTAATAAATTAGAGTTTGTTTGGCGTTAATGAGTCTAATTGTGTATTTGTCTGTGGTGATCAGGTTTATCAGCAGTCCATAGCTGCAGTTTGCAGTTTAGATTGGCCAAAATCGAAATTGCTTATTCAAGTTTTGGACGATTCTGATGACCCAACCACTCAAATGCTGATCAAGGAGGAAGTTCTTAAGTGGAAAGCACAGGGTGCGAATATTATTTATCGTCATAGGGTAATTAGAGATGGCTATAAAGCTGGTAATCTCAAGTCTGCCATGAATTGTAGCTATGTCAAGGACTACGAATTCGTTGCTATGTTTGATGCTGATTTCCAGCCTACCCCTGATTTTCTAAAGAGAACAGTCATCCATTTCAAGGTAATGTGTTTATTTTCTTAAGAGAGCATGAGTAATGTTGCTACTTGTTAGATCCTTTAAGTAATTAGGCAGTTGAGCTGAAATCAGGATGTATATAAATGATATCTTGCAGGATAATGATGAAGTGGGTCTAGTTCAAGCAAGGTGGTCATTTGTGAACAAGGATGAGAACTTACTGACAAGATTGCAAAACATAAACTTGGCATTCCACTTTGAGGTGGAGCAACAAGTTAATGGCATCTTCATAAATTTCTTTGGATTCAACGGCACGGCTGGTGTATGGAGGATTAAGGCTTTGGAGGGATCCGGTGGCTGGTTGGAGAGGACGACAGTTGAGGATATGGATATTGCAGTTCGTGCCCATCTTCATGGCTGGAAGTTTGTCTTCCTTAATGATGTTGAGGTAGTGATTAACTATTTCATGTTTGTTTTTCGTTTACTGTCTCAACTCAATTATCTGTTGCTATTTTAGGAATAGTAAGTAATAATTTGTTTGAAATTTGAATTGTAGTGTCAATGTGAGCTGCCTGAATCCTATGAAGCTTACAGGAAACAACAGCATAGATGGCATTCAGGACCTATGCAGTTATTCCGTCTTTGCTTGCCTGAAATTTACAGCTCAAAGGTGATAAAACTTTACAATTAAGATCTTTTGTATCAATACATGTATCCCTTGTATGTCATTGGTTGAAGATAAATAAATAAGGATTAAAGTATCGGTGCTTTACGAGAAAAATAATAAACAACACAAATTCCACCAATCACGTGACAGGGATATATGGAATATATGTATCAGTAATACAAGAGATCTTGACCGAAAATTTTATCCTTAAACTTAACTTTATGTGACTTTTGGATGAAATGACTCATGTTTACAGGCTTTGTTTTTAATTTTGACAGATTGGAGTTGGAAAGAAGGCGAATCTGATATTCCTCTTCTTCCTTTTGAGAAAATTGATCCTGCCATTTTACTCTTTTACCCTCTTCTGCATAATCCTACCAATGACAATGTTCATTCCAGAAGCCGAGCTGCCAGCTTGGGTGGTATGTTACATACCAGCCACAATGTCATTCCTAAACATAATGCCTGCACCCAAATCATTCCCGTTCATCGTCCCTTACCTTCTATTCGAGAACACAATGTCCGTCACAAAATTCAACGCCATGATTTCGGGTCTTTTCCAACTAGGAAGCGCATACGAATGGGTTGTCACCAAGAAATCCGGACGGTCATCCGAGGGCGATCTCGTCTCTCTTGCAACCGAAAAAGAG
Source organism: Fagopyrum tataricum (assembly GCA_002319775.1). Classification (NCBI taxonomy): domain Eukaryota; kingdom Viridiplantae; phylum Streptophyta; class Magnoliopsida; order Caryophyllales; family Polygonaceae; genus Fagopyrum; species Fagopyrum tataricum. The sequence continues at coordinate 51,353,042 of CM008280.1, read as the reverse complement.
CCAACTCTCCGTCAAAGGGTCTCGTCAGAACCCAACCTACTCGAGGCTAAACAAGAGCTTAAGAAGGATTTGACAAAGAAGAAGAAGCACAATAGAATATACATGAAAGAACTTTCTCTCGCGTTCCTTCTGCTCGCTGCTGCAGCGAGAAGTCTTCTTTCTGCTCAGGGCATTCATTTCTACTTCCTGCTTTTTCAGGGAATGGCATTCCTTCTGGTTGGTCTTGACTTGATAGGTGAGCAAATTAGTTGAAGAAAACTATATATATATATGGACATTACAAGTACAGTAAGTTGAAAAGGGGGATTGAAGAAGTGAGGTTTAGGGAGTTGTATGGGAAACCCAGATTGAATTAGGTCTGAGCGATTGCAAGCCTTTGCTTTTTTCCGCAATCCGCGGCCTCCTGGGGATCCTGTATGAAATATATGCTTCGAGTTAGCATAATAATGGCAGGTTGGTTCGCGAGGTGAGAGATCTCTGCTTCTGGAGATCATGGGAAAGAAGTGAATTCCCTCAAATGTGTAATTTGATGTTTTTTCATTCTTTTGTTTTTAAGGGTCTATTCAATTCTTTTGTGTAGGAAACAAACTACAAATTGTGGGTTAGAAAATGAAAAAACCCAATTCATAACATATCCATGGTGAGACACTATGTTCAATCTTGATTTGCCATAAATGTTGGAGAAAATATTGATATTGGGAGGCTATCCCAAGAAAAATGGGTCACAACTATACACCTAGTTTCGGACGTAGAGCGGCAAAGCCGATCGAACCAGCCACGTGCCGAACATTTAGAAAAAGAAAAGAAAAATGTGATGGGTGTAGGCCTATTTGGTGAAGATGATGAAGATTTGTGCAACGTTATTGTTTGTCAAGTTATATTCGATTGACGCCCACTTCGTCTTTTTCGTTTTACGAAAATGTAAAAAGTGTAGCTTTTTTCTCCTGACAAAAAGATGAATTGCTATTGAAACTTATAACATCAACTACTTCATAATCAAGTGTAACTAATATTTCATGTCAATTTCCCATCGTGTAATGAACATAATCCGATAGATTTCGTTGGATGTTGGGTCACATGGAGTCTATCGTACGTACAAGCGCGTATATGTGCGTTGTAACCAAATTTAACACATAAGCTCAAAAGGTTTCACCCTAAAATCAAAATCAATTGACAACAAGAGTAACTCATCAACCTTATACTACACTTATTATTCTAATATTATCAATGTGAAAGCATAATCCTCCACATAACCATCAAAATATATCCTCCGTTTTATTCACCCGATCCACCCGAAATGGACTCAAATGACGGATGAATTGGATGCAACATTTGATATAGCGGATCTATACAAAGTTGTGGAGTATGTGGTTTAATTCGCCGCAAATATTAAGTTGCAATTTGCGATGTAATTTGGAGTCTCGACTAAAATAATGTTGGGATAATATCCCCGGAATAATGCAGGAAATTGAATGAGAAATGTGATACACTACCAAACAAAACGAGAATCAGTGGAAAATGATGTATGGATTGTGAAATGAGATTGCGGGATGGACAATGCACGTGAAACTGATTTTATAAAATTAGGGTTTTCAGGAGACAGCATTGAATTTCATGTGTCAAATTAGTCTCAAAGCTGGATTTTTATTTATTTTATATTTGAATTTATTTTTCTAGGGTCGATAACATGGGTTTGTTTCCGATAGATTTTCATCTTCTACTTCGTGTTCATGCTTGAATATCAATATATTTGTTTTTAGTAGATATTAATTTGATATACATACCTTTAAGTTCAAGTACCGTATCGATCTGCAATCGAACAAAAAGAGCAATCTAGTTGGGTTTATATTGGTTGTCTTGGTCTGGTTTAAGTAGGTCTTAGACTAGTCGAATTGCAATCTAGTTGGGTTATTTGAGCTAATTTTATCAGGATTCTTAATTAGAGAAACGGGTTTAGACCGGAATATAACTCAATCTAAATCTTTTAAAAGAAGTACAAACAACTAAAAAGTACGGTTAATGTTCCGTTAAAAACAGACGAGTCTTACAAATTATAATTTTCAAATAATCAACACTTTTAAATAATCTAATAGATCGAAGAAGGATGTAAAATTGGTCACCTTTATCCCAAAATTTAATTTCATTTTTTATAACATTTATTATTCAGTATTATATCACCCAATCTAAATCTTTTAGAATTTTTAGTATCTAAAAAGAAAATTTTATCTCGAGTTGCTTAATTGTAGGTTTTTTTTTCTGGCAAATATGGACAATAATTATCGAGAATTATTCCAAACTAAGCTTTCACAATAGCGACACCTAGTTTGAAAACCAAATAGCGACATAATTTAACCAATTTTTTTTTTCATTAATTCTATTTATTTATTTTATTCGATTAAAATGGAGGATCTAGTTTCAATTCTCAAGGTCATAAAAGAAGAACAAATATCCTTCAAACAACTTGGTGTAATTATTCTTCTTTTCTTGTGGCTACTCCTATTTCAACATTTTCTAGTAGTCTTTTTAAGAATTTGTACAAAGAATAATAAAAGTTATTAAGCAATTAAATATAATACTATTACGATGGTTCAACTTTTATATTTTTTTTGGGCAATAAATACTACAATATTTTTAAAAAAAGACGAGATTTTGAAATTGGAAAAATAAATATTGTTTATAGTTTTAGATGATAAAATGTATAATTTGTTTGTATCTCTTTCTATTTTACATCATCGTGTTTTTCGTCGTATTTCACAAAACATTACACGTAATGACTTAACAAAATTTTTCTGTTAACTTTGTCACGAAATCCTTTTGTGTGCGTTATTTGTATTTTCCACTTAGATTATTACACCTATATTGTATTTTCGTCGTATTTCAATATAAAATATTTTTGCACAGATTGTATAAATTTATTAATAATTGAAATATACTGAATTTCTTTTTGTTATTGAAAAACATTTAAAAATAATAATTGGGATACGAGAGGTTGAGGTGTTCCACCTACATGTAATGTAAACACTTAGATTGCAAACTTGAGGATTCATGTTCGACATGTTCGTTGTCGTTGCAATTGTCGGCGTCGGCGGTTAGGATTGTTAATATTTAAATCTTCAATTTGAGTCAAATTTTAAGATGAACTTGTTGTACATTTGCACACCACAATTTTTATTATTATTAATATTCAAATGATTTGCATGGTACAACTTTCATTATCAAGGTAGAATATTTTTAATCTTGTTAATGCTAATTTATAAGAACATTTGTTTGAGACGTGATTTAATGTAATGGCAAAATTAGTTCATGATTTTTTGGTACTATAACAAATTAATTATTCATATGTATATAATGCTAAATACATGACGGGAGAACCAACCTAAAGGGATCTACAACAAGTTTTAACAATATAAACGGGTAACCGATTATCAAAATTATAAAGCTTCGTTGAACCTACATGGATTATCCGGTAAGAATGATATCCCGTGATTATGAAATTGTAAAATTGATCTCCTTAATATAATAAATTACATCTAAAATTGTGGCATTTTGATTCTAGTATTTAATTTCCGTAAGCTTTTCGATTGTCAATCGAATTTAGAATGAAACTTCACTTATATCGTATAAGTTTGGACTTAACATACGCGCGCTTGTATACATACAACATAATTTGTTGCCCGATGGGCTTTCACTTGGTATTGTTTGCAATGAAACTGTTTGAGCTTATGAGTCGGCTTATAGTTGATAATTTATTAAAACTCTTTTATGTATTTTTCTAAAATGACAAAATAATTTAGTCATGTAATTTCATAGTAAATAAAGTTAACAAATAACCAATAATTGATATTTTTTTTACCTTAAAAGTCAAGTACATTATTTGTTATTTATCCTTAGATATTTACTAATAATTCATATAAAAAAAAGACGTTGTCTTAGTTTTATTACTTATATTGGTATTTATCATTATCTTTTTACGTTGTCAAACACAAATAAAATAGTCAATAATAACATAAAAATAAAAACAAGCGTCATAAACATATCGAATTAATCTAATTTGTGAAGTATGGGTCCATGTTTAGTATTTGTCAACCCATAACCTAAAACTAAATTACCTAAACCCACAGATCCACGAGTTTAGTGAAATTTCTAAATCCAACAAAAGCAGAAGCAATGAAAATGGGCCTAATAAGGCCCATCTAGGAATTATAGGCTCAAAATAACCTCAATACACGGTCATAGGCCCAATAAACATCCTTAAATGGGCCACAGGCCCATAATTCATGATTATGATTTGAAATGGACATAAAACACAACGGTTAACTTTTGTTTCATAATCACTTGTTTCAGTCACCTCAAAACAAATCCATGTTGAAGTTAGGTCTAACTTCTTTCCGATGTATTTAAAAAAAAAAGAAAATTTATGTTGAAGAACTTCTAAGGGAACAAAACGGAGAAGTAGACAACAATCATGTTCAACAATCAAACTGTCTTACATGATTTGCATTTTTCTTGATTTACAACAAATCTTCTTCTGTATAACAAAAAAACCACTTAGAAGAACAATTAGAACATAAGAGCAACTAAAAGGCCTATACAAACACCAAAAGAAGACACTTTCACCTTGTCTTGCTTGTTTACTCTCTTTATGCAAACTATATTTTGTCTTCTTTACTAGTCTCTGAATCTGCAGTCAGCTAACTATCTGATGTAGCCGTTAGAGTGTCGATCAAAGAACGCCTTCGTTATGCTTTCACTTTAGCTATCGCGCTTCCGGTTTTGAGCTTCCTGTCAAGAGTAAGAGGATAATATAATATTTTACTATTTTATCATATAGAAGGGGAAAATGCGTAACAGTAGTAACTGATGTTTTCTTTCGTACCATTTGGTCCAAGATTAACAACTCCTTCGTTCGAGTCAAAACCCATGTGATACATTCCTTGCATCTCGCCGTCCCACATACCCTACAAGTACAAATTTTAGAACATTACTAAAAATTTGGTTTATGTAATATTCAATTATCAGAAAATACTAAAATACCTGAGGCACGGGATGGTAGGCGGGTGCGGTGGAGACGCCTGGCAGGGCTCCTTGATGAATCCCTGGTGCATATGGATTGGAGGAGCTCGGTCCGGTATTGAACCCTAATACAGGTGGGACTACACCTCGCAAATGAAGAATCTGGATAGATAAAAAAAAAAAAAAAGATATATGATTTTCATCAGAAAATATAACTCATTCACACCACATGGCTATGTATTGTATCTTCATCTTGTTAGTGTGTCCATAAGAATACAAGAAAAGTCATTGATGGATCTTTTACTTACATCTTTTGATAGGATTCGGTCAATGTCAAAGTTCAATTCTGGATTCACAGTGGCGAGTTTCATTGATAGGAACTGCAACCAGATGAAAACCACAATGAATCATTTTACAAAATGCAAAAATGAAAGCATCAAAGGAATACATCAGTTTACACTGCCTTATATTTATCAGACTATTTCAATACTATTAAACAAAATGCAAAAATAACTCACCTCAACTTGCTGTTGAAGCGACTGTACATAGTTAATAATCTCATCTAGCATCACTGCTTTCCCTGTAATCTACTCAAAACAAAATAATTTGTTTTTATGAAGCATCATCTTCAATTCTAATAAAGAAGCATATCACAAGAACAAGACTGCCTACAAAAATACCTTATTACATCCCGGTACAAGTTCTTGAAGCAATCTCATCCTTTGACTAATCTTTTCTCTTCTCACCTGGAAATGAACACTTTCTTCTTACTTACAAAAAATCCACAAGCCTTTCAGTACATATCAGTTGAGGAACGAAGAAGATACATACCCGTTCAGCTAAGCTGTGACTATTTGTAGCCTGCCCTCTTCTAGCTCTCACATGAATATAATTATCTTTAGGTTCCTCTCCATCTTGTGAAATATCTCTAACTTGTTTACCCGTTTGCTCCATTCTCCGCTTCTTCTCATCTGATTCCTTTGGTTCTACAGTTTCACCTGACAAATCCCTCTCTTGATCTACTCTAACAGCCTGCCGATGCATCAAACAGAATTTATCAAACAATTTATAACTATAAACAGCTAAGTCAATAGTCCTATGTCAAGTAGGCAAATTGTGAGGACAAAACTAACCATATTAGTATCTGGAGGAGAAGAAGAACCCGAAAGCCTTTTTCTTTTTCCGTTAGGCGACGGTATCAAACCCGTGGATGCCTTCTCAATAACCATATTCTTGTTTGAAGCATACTTTTCAGGGCAGATACCGGTGTAACTCTGTCCATAACCCGGCACCCCAAATGAACTGACCATTTCAGAGAAGTTACCACCACCAATCTCTGACCATTTTGGGACAACCATTGAAGTTGTCCCAAAATTCTCAGTCTGGCTTAAAGAAACCATTGGGTCCCAACCAGAACTATAGAAGCATTCCCCGGTGTTCATAGCCAATCCAGCAACAACCTTCTCGGAAACTGCACCTGCGTCGGTCTCTGAAGAGGGACCACTTCTTCCATCATCCCCCATGATAGTAGAAATTGAGAACCCTTTGCTTGTGTATAACTTAACTTCTATATATATATATACTGTATCACTGAAGAAAGAAAGGACAGCAACCTCCAATAATACTGACGGTCGCCTCACCTGGAAGCCAAGCTATGATGTTACTATAGGAAAAGGAATGTATGTTATGACTAAATTTAGCTTGTTTGGGAAATCTTGCAGAACACAACAAGAAAAAAAAAAATCATGGAAAACTTTATATGCCTTAGAAGGAAGAGTTAAAGCAAAAGAACCCTCTCATAGCAGCATCTACAGTCTACTGAGACACAAAGGAAAAGTGGAAAAGAAGAGAAAAAATAAACCAAAGTATCATCAAGCATAAATTCGACACATAAGTTTGTTTTTAATTATTTGTTGTTGTTGTTGTTATGCCTCGTTACCGTTATTTCAGTCTCTTGATCCTCCATGTTTGTCTTGGGCATCAAATCATTTTCCTTTTCAAAACAAAAACAAACAAACAAAGGAGCAAGTTTACCCTCTTCACTTTCCTTTCAATAACCCTACAAGGAGGCTAGGATCAATAATCAATGCCCTCTCCATTACTAATATCAATGGAATGCTTTCTTAGAGACAGCAAAGTAAACCTTTCAGAGCATAAAGTGATGCCATTAACTAAGAACCAACAGCTCACCAGGCTAGATTCTCTTTTGTTTATCTTCTTTTCCTTTCTTCTTTGAGACTAAATTCTGCTATAAAAAAAAAGAAAGAAAGATGAAGCCATAGCTCAATTTTAATACAGGAAGTGATTCCAAAACAGAATTACAAATTTAAATGGGTATGAATTACATGAAACCCTAATCAGGAAACAACATTGCATAAAGCAAGGAATAAAAGAAAACCCTCCTCGTTATAGAACATAAAGCCCTAAATAGAGACAGCTGGAAAACCCTTTTGTGTGATTATAACCTCAAATCAAAAGGGCATCCAATTCTACTTTGAACTTACAGAAAATTGGGGGCAAAGGGATCAATAAATCCCCCCAAACTCTGGATAATTTGGTAGAATAGAATCAACAAATGGCATCAAATCTAATAGTCATCTGCTTAAACTTGACAAAAGAAAAATTGAACATAAGCTCACACATATCTAGTTGGGGAAACAAGAATTCAAAGCATCAAATTCCAACTTGTATTGAGATGACAGCCATTCATGAATGAACTTTAAAAACAAAATATAGAATCAAAATTAACTACTGACCTCCACCCACTGCTCCTGTTAGGTAAAACATAAATTTGATTTGAGGAGAGAATGAGAGAATTCCAGCTGATCTTCATGTACTGATGTCGCAGTTGATTCAACGCTTTCAGAACCTTTCAGAGCATAGAGAGGAGAGATATCAACTTCTTTTTCTACACTCTCTTTTACTTTACCTTCTGTAATGCACCCTTCCTTTCTCTTTATATTGTTATTCATTAAATTATTGCTATACTTAATTATTGCTAATTAGATTTTTATGGGCTTTAATTATTCAAAATAGCTCTAACATTTGTAAAAGTTATATTAGTATAAAATATTCATATTTTGACAAACATACTTACATAGCCCAAGGATAATACTTAAACTATGATATAAGGAGTTATGTTTTGGATTTTTCCTATTGATTTTTATTTATTTGAAAAATACAGCATTTTACATCTATTATGTTTAATAATCTAATTATAACTTAACAATATCCAAATTTTGGAATATTTTCAAAATAAATAACCCTTATAATGGTTAAAGTCAAACACGACTTAATATATAGAAATGAAAATTTAAAAAAATTATAATTTTTATTTTAAAGAGGGTGAAAGTTAAACTTATTTTACAAGAATCAAGCTTAAGAATTTAGTGAAATTAAAATTCTTGGAAGTTGATTTTTTTTTTTTGGGTAGAAAATGTATGTCACATATATTTTAATTTTTCTATAATATTTAGTTGACAATTAAAGGAAATCTTGAAAAAAAAACTAAATGATTATATATGAATAAATTATTCATAAAGCAAACTTATTGACTTACATCCTAAGTTAGAAATTTTGAATTTTTTTTGCTATCCTTTGTCTATATTTATGTTGACACATTTGCATGTCTTATTGATATGTCCAAATTTGTCTTACTTTTGAGATTGGTTTCTCTCACTTTAAAATAGAGAATAAAGTTATAATCAGAAGAATTAAATTTTAAAACGGAATTAACCAATCATAAGAGTATAACACAAAATTAGGACACGAGATAAAGAGTAGAACACAAAATTAAGACACAAGATAAGTTGAAAAATACTTCTCTTAAATTAAAAAAAAAAACTATATGTCGTTCAATTGATCAAAAATCGAAAAAACCGAAAGAATGTGAGTAAGATTGCAAAGCCTTCTTTTTTTTTGAGTACAAGGTATGTAATTCAATCACCGTTAAAAAAAAAGTAAAACGAGATTGTGATTGTTTTGCTTATCTTTATATTTTATAAAATAATTTCCTCCCTTACTGTCTCACATCATATTATTATTTTCAGTGACATAACTTGGAGGTTGCCTTTGCTGTTTCACTCTCATCTCCTCTATGTAATGCCAACTAACCAAACACTTTAAAAAAGGACCATTAGAGATAAGTTACTATTATTAGCTTACGCATCATCAAATACGAGTTTCTTCATCGTTAGCAATCACCTAACTTGTCAAGATTAATTGTAATCTTAAATGTCATTACCAACTCTAAAGTCAATGTTATGCTAGTACAAATTTTAAAAAATTTAGGATTATTTATTATTAGGAAATTAAATACCCGTACATTAAAGTAGTTAAACAAGTAGATTGAGTTTTCAATGTCTTCAAAAATCATATTGGATATATGAGTTGTTATACAAGATTAAGCATTATAAAAGATAAGTTTTTACGTCGTTAATATTCTCGTGACATATATTGTCATTTATAGCTTATCAAAAATGAGATTAAGTTTTAAATCTATTACTATTAAGTTCTTAAATTGCTAATATTGAAGTGACATTGTCATTTTTTCTTACTAGTGCATTACTCTCCATGATGTCTCACAATCACATTTGTCTACCATTGTTTGTCTCTCAAGCTATATAAATGGGTCCTCCCAACAAGTCTTAGTAAACCAATTAACATTAATTAGTCTATTATATTAATTTTTGTATCATGTGGTTCTTTCTTCAATTATTTTAGATAAAAACTCTTTACGGATCATAGGGGTCAGATAATTATAGCAAAACAATATATAATCACCGATAACAACTAGAGTGATTTATCGGTCAAGACTCATACAAGAACTGAATTACCAGTTTAATTCAAATATCACATTTTAACGGACCTGAACAAGATTAACTTTGTCGGTTGGTCCGGATTGGTAATCGATCTAATGGATAGATCCTCATTTGGTAATATACAACATATATTTGGAAATTTGTTTCATTTGTTTCATTATAATTGGTGGATTTAACTTGGGAAGAAACACGTTTGTCCATACTATGGTTGTTTGAATCCTAAATTATGATTAAACAAAATTTAAGATGATTTGAGATGGATGGGAAAAACATTCAAAGCAAGGGATGATGGTGTTACTTTTATTGGTGATTTGATTGGGTAGACATCAAGAAATGAAAATTGGAATAAATGAGTCAACACATTTATGATGATACATGATAGTAAGATTCCTACATTTGCCTAAGTTCATCAGATGATTCCTCATCTCAATTACTACGTTTCGTTTCTTCATTGGTGAGCACTGCAAATTTTTTGACAATTGATTCTTTGGAAATAACTAAATTAATATATGTTTGGTTCGTTTCATTTACCAATACTACTATATCTACTTATCTAGTGTTAATTGCGGAAAATGCGATAGAGGGTACTTCATCTAAGTTTACAATAGGTACGTACATCGATACAAACATATAGATTCCATGTTATATTTGTTCACCTGATATGTGGAAAAATATAAATAATACATTATTGCATTTGATTTACACTTCCGGTTTATGTATATATTCGAATATTATTAGTAGCTTCACGTCCCTTGCTCACTTAAATGTACAGGTTTGATTTGATTTTGGGACTTAGACTCAATTATTAGAACGTTAGTTATTGATTTTCCCCTTTTTTTTTCAATGTTATATTTTAGGAATTGGGCATGCATGGAAGAGCCAGACTCGTGTGTGCCTTATGATTTTTGGGAAGGTCGTTGTGTCTTCGTCGTGAGCTATTCTGGTTTTTGTGTTTATGTCATTGAGATTGTTTCGTTTTGTCATTCTATTTCTTGGGTTTTGAGTTTACATTTTTGTTAAGTAAAGGATATATATATATATATATATATATATATATATATATATATATATATATATAGTCGTGTTCTTATTGAAAGGTCCAATAATGAATTTGTTGCAGACTAATTCCTGTGGACCACTGTGTGATCCAAATTCTAGTTATACATCAGGTTTTCAGATCCGGAGCGTTACAATATCATGCACTATAACTAATAATTCAAGTATGACGTTTTTTCGTATTATGTTTTCGGTGTTTAAAAAAATAGATATTATAATAAAGATATAATTATAAATTTCAAAAAACATACAAATCATGAAATTTACCCCCCGTTTGGTTGTAATTCCGAAAACGGAAACGGATTGGAAATGAATCTAGTCCACATTTGTACCTTGTTCATGAAATTATTTCATGGGGTTTCTTGCAAAATGTACTTGCTTTCCCCCATTTTGTTACCTATATCCTATAGGGTATCAAAACTAATCAAGTTCTACTACATATAGTTCAAACTACAAGGAATAATTTCCAAAAACTTCATGAACAAGGGTATACATATGGACTAAATTCGTTTCCATTTCATTTCCGGAGTTAAAACCAAACGGACCCTTATTTATCCAATTGATAGTATTGCGAAAGAGATATCTTTTAACCGTGTTTCGAACTCAAGTACTACGCAATTTCTTTTTATACCTAAAATTGTTGATCCAGTAATGTCATCCATTAATATTTTTAACTTGTGTTTTGTTTACAATTGCAGATTACGCAATATAGATGAAGGAAATGGGATCATTGCAATGGCAGATTATTTTGCAGAATAAGAAGATGAAGAAAATATGAATGATGATGTTGTTGTATGTGTAGCTTAACATGCAAGCTTAGGATCATCACTTTGTTGTTTTTAAGAGCATGCATGCAATCCAACTATATATACAACTGTTAAAACCCCAACAAGCGTGTGTCTGAGTTATGTTTTTTAGGGTTTGAAATGATTAACAATAATACATTTAGGGTTTTAATTAGGACAATTAAATTATTAAAAGTTATAACCCCAGATCTGAAATTAGCCAACACAGAATATATATATGATAAGAATATTTATATAATTATCCATGTTAATAATTGGATTAGGAATCTGGGTTGCAAAAAACTCTTTTGAAGTTGCATTTTTTTATATTTAAAATCTAATTATAAGAGTTGCAGAGTGCATGTGGGAGGTGCAATAATACATTAATCCTGCTAATCATACCAACTTTCATTTTAATAACAATTAATAGGGAGAATACCTATTTATATGTAACTTGACTTAAAATCAAGAACTTGAAAAGGGTCATGTTTGAATATTGAGCATGAATCTTAAAATCACAAAATAACGAGCATGAATCTTAAAATTACAAAATAACTTAGAAAAAAAGGGGATTGTTTAGACCGTCGGTATCATCAACATTTCTAATAGTATAAGTAGATAAGTACAACTTTACCGGTTTAATGTTAGATTGGCCAAAAACCGACAAAGCTTACTCAGGGGACTTTTTTTTTTTTTTTTTTTTTAAAATGGAAATCGGTTAGAATGAGCTACCTCCTCGAGGTAGTCCATCCTAAAGCATCCTTGCGGATGAGAACACGAAGTTCGGGATCTTCAGAAAAATTGGTGTTGGGAGTCGAGATTCCCAAATGGGTCAATCGGTCAGCAACACAGTTGATTTCTCTGAAAACATGCCTCATACGGACTTCGTCAAAAAAACGAAGGTCCTATATGGAGTCGGATAAAATCATCCCGACCTCCCAAGGACAGCTCCATAAACCTTGGAGTGCCTTGATCACACACAGGTTGTCACCTTCAATTTCGATCTTTTTGATTTGTAGCCTGATAGCCTCTTGTAGACCGGATTTAAGAGCAAATGCTTAAGCTTTTATAACGGAGTTGATTTTTTTTTTGCGGCGAGGCTAACAACCTCACCATTGTGATTCCGAATCACAAAACCAATAGATGTGATTCCTGAATCGAGTTTTGATCCATCAAAGTTAAGTTTAAAGAAACCAGGTTTTGGTTTATCCCATTTAATATTGTGTTTTTTTCTTTTGGTAGAGTTGCATTTCTTTGGATGTTGTTTTATATTGTAATCGTCCTCGTCATTTATTATAGTTTTTCAAATTTGGATTTGGTTTTTAATGAAACTAAGGATATTTTTGTCAGTTCCCATAGGTTCATTATTAAAGATTATTTTGTTCCTTAAAAACCATATACTCCACCATATATTAGCGAGACACACAAACTTATTTGTTCCAATTTTGTTTTTTTATTTCGTGTAGGAGGTCATGGGTTTTTTTATTTTGGAGGCTAATTTTGTTAATTTCGGTCAGGATTGTTCGATCGACATTGGAAATGATTTGTTTAGTACGAGGACATTCAATGAGCAAGTGGAACAAGTCCTCAAGGTGGTGGTTGCATAATTCACAGTGTCTTGTTACGGCAATTCTTCTTTCATCAAGTTTTGCTTTTGTTGGAATTCCGTTATTAGAGATTTTCCACATAAAGTTTTTACTTTTGGGTTGTGTATTCAATTTCCAGATCCATTCACACGGATAGTTATGTTGGATATCGGATTTCTCCTCAATCATGTCAGAAGCCGATTTTGTAGAAAACCATCCATTTTTACTACATCTTCAATATATCTTGTCATAAATTTCGTTCTTGGGTATGATTATTTCCTTTATCTTATTCCTAATCTCTGGGTTAATGATATTTTGTAGCTCGTTATCTAATTTGTTGGTGTCCCAATTTCTTGAGTCGTTTATGAAGTGACTAACTTTGATATTAGTATTAATTTGGTTTGTGTTTTGTACCATTTTTATAAGTGGTGTCGTTGTTACCCAATTATCATGCCAAAAGTTGATGGTTTTTCCATTTTCAGTATGCCAGATAACACCTTTTTTAAATTCGGATTTAAGTTTTATAAGGTTATTCCATTGCCACGACGCTAATCCTTTTATTTGGTAATGGAGAATATTCTGGTTTTTCAAGTATTTTTCGTTGATAATTTTTACCCATATGTTGTTTGGTTCTGCTATAATTTTCCATAAGAGTTTCATTTGTAGAGCTTTATTTACGATTGCAGATTTCCTTAAACCAAGACCGCCATTCTTTTTTGATTTACAGATTGTATCCCAGCTTAAGAAATGTTGGTCTCCTTTATTCCAAAAGAATTTTTTATAAGTTTTATCAAGTTCCTCCAAGTTATGGCTTGAGAGTATAAAACTTTGCATGATAAATGTCGGTTTAGTTGCCAGATTATGTTTTATGAGAGTGTTCCTTCCTTCTTGTGATAAAGAGTTTGCTTTCCATTTTAGAAGTTGTTGTTTTGCCTTAAGGTTAGTTTCACCAAAAGTCTCTTTTGTCACTCTTCCATTTATGATTGGGCATCCTAGATATTTGTCGAGAGTTGTTGTATGGCACATATTTAGCACATTTTTTAATTAATTGATATTGCATTCACTTGTGAATCTTGTTGTTTGGAACGCCGATTTTTGGAAGTTAATTTTCTGTCTCGATATAGAACAATACATTTCTAGGATTTGCTTTGCTCTTTGGCAAGAAGCTACATTTGCTTTAGCAAAAATTATCATATCATCAGCAAAAGATAAGAAAGGGATAGGTGTTGCTTGTCTGCATACAGAGAATCCTATGTGGTTATCATAATTGTTACAATCGTCTTGTAGCATTTGCGAAAGAATTTCAGCTCCCAAGATGAATAGATATGGGGATAATGGGTCACCTTGTCTGAGTCCTTTTTCAGGAAAGAATTGGTCCGTTGGTCCGTTGTTAACGAGAACAGAGAAAGAGACTGTGGAGATACACTCCTTAATCCATCCTACAAATTTATTATTGAAACCAAATTTTTTGAGAATGCAAATGATAAATTCCCAATTGACTTGGTCATAAGCTTTTTCCATATCAAGTTTAATGGTTGTCCATCCTTCTTTACTCTTTTTTGATCGAAAGGAATGGAAAATTTCATGTGCGATGAGGATATTGTCATGAATAGACCTGTTAGCCACAAACGCTCCTTGAAGAGGGTGGATGAGTCTGGGCATAATGAATTCCATTCTTTTCGATAATATTTTAGCTATGATTTTGTAAATTGTTGAGCAAAGACTTATAGGTCTAAAATGGTTAATTGATGTGGGATTATCCGTTTTAGAGATCATGGTTATAAAAGTATGGTTGATTTGTTTAAGCGATTTTCCACTTCTGAAAAATCCTTTTATCGCTTTTGTCACATCCGTACCCACAATATGCCAGTATTTTTGGTAAAACCGGCCGGCATACCATCGGGCCCTGGAGATTTATCACAACCAATATCGAAAATTGCATTTCTTATTTCTTCATTATTTGGAGGTTTTGTTAGGATTAGATTGTCGTCGGGGGTAACTTTATTTTGATGAGTTGGAGTTTCTCTTCAAGAAGAGATTGGTCTATTGATGTTTTAGAGAATTTATCTTGGAATTCCTTTTTGATTTCTAATCGGATATCAGATTCCGAAGTAAGAATTGTTCCCATTTTAGTTGTGAATTCTTTTAGGTGTTTTCGATTTCTTCTTCCAGTAGCAATGCGATGGAAGTATTTGGAATTTGTGTCCATATTTTTCAAGTGAGTGTTTTTTGTTATTTGTCTCCAATATCTTTGGTGAAAAGAAAGTAGACGATTTTGTTTAGTTAGCAGGTTCCTTTGGATTGTTTCTAGCTTTTGATTCATCGTGTTATTTGAATTGCTTTGAATTTCTTGTAATTTTGACTCTAAATCTTTCAATTGCTTGAAAATATTGCCGAAATTAAATTTGCTCCATTCTTTTATCTTTGTTTTAAGTAGTTGAATTTTTCTTGTAAGGTTAAACATTTCAGGGGACATTGAACTTGATGGAAAAACAAAAGCAATATAAAAAAGAAACCGTCTTAACCATATACATTTTTTTTGTGTTTTCGTAGAAAACATAAACATAAAATGTCACTCTCTCCTAAGTTTTCTTGCTATATGGATATATCTCGTCTTATAATTAAGAACTTAAAAACGATCTTTCAATTAGCATGATCCCTAAACTTAGAGTGCTAGCGGCGAGTTCAACCCTATTAGCTCAACGCTAACTTGCCCAAACTTATCCGAACAACTATATACATAAGCTTTTTGTAACTTATGATTTACGAAAACGGATAAAAACATGAAAACGTAAGAACCTAAAATAAATGTTATATAGTTTGTTATAGTTTTACATAAGTAGTCTGGTTTTTGTATTTTCCTAAAGAGAGGCAATAAAAAAAGTTGTCCCCTAATAAATTTTGATGATACATAGCTAGATATGACTTGACTTAAATCAAGAATTTGAAAAAGGGTCTTGTCTAAAGCATTGAGCATGAGCCCTAGACACAGGGTGCTAGCGGACGAGTACATCCATATTAAGTATCAACTCAATATTAATATTTTCTAGTGATCTTATAGAAAAACTTTTCGGTAACTTAAAGGTGCACAACAACAAACAATCTGTTTTGATTTTGTCATATTCTTGCACGTGATTTTTAAGTGTATAATACTTTGTGCATTTTTCTTTATAAGATCGTGCATCTTATGACCATTTTATGACCGTCGGTCCGTCATGATCAAATATAAGGGGCACAATCATATACTATGATCGTGCACCTTGTATTTTTATCATGTATATAATAATTATACGTGAGAGATGTACGATCGTATACCTAAGAACCGCCCATACACTAACGAACAATGTCAAAATCAAAACCATTAGAACAATGTCGAAATCAAAAAGTGTGAAATTTATTAAAATTGTTAACTAATCATAAAAGGGGTTAATTAAGCACACAAAAGTGAAGGAACCTCGGCGTGCGAGGCGGTTTAAGATACCTCTGTTTGGTGCATTATGAATAGGGTCAGTTTTATACGTAATAAAGTATAAACAATGTGTGTGTGGTCCTCTTGATTAAATAATTAATCATTTTTTAGTAAACTATTAATTGCAATGATATATATGTTTAATATAAACTTATGTTATCTTAAAGATTTGCTGTCTTAAAACCCATACAAGCAAAGCAATATAGCATAGGAGTAGACTTGTTGCTTTTGGATTATCAAATCCATGCCTTCCTGTCTAATCTTTATCAAAAGTTACCCCATTTTTTTTAATTTTAATTATAGAGTAAGTTAGAGTGAAAATTGAGGCTTTCCTGAATCATTTTGGTCTACAATTCTTACGATCAAATTAAATATGATTCAAATTTCAAAATTTGGTTAAAGTTGTGAATTAGTTTTTAAAATATTGTAAATTGTAAGAGAGGATAGTGTAAGAACAATAGGAATAGGAGTAGAAAACTGACAAACGTACCTTTTATTTAATTAAACAAAATATTAAATTTATTACAATATCTCAAACGTGTAAACGTGTATTTATTCTGTTAAAATTTACCAGTTTGACTATTTAAAGTCTTTAGTTTTAATATAAAAGTAAAACAATGTGAAAATCATTGTAGTGGTGTAATGATCTTATTTTACATATTATAAGAAGTATTATCATGTATCTAACGATCGTTAAATACTTTTTATAAGCTTTGCTAACTATTTTTTTTTTTTTTTAACTATAAAGAACATTCTAACAAGCTAAGGATCGTTCTAAAGTAAAAAAAAAAAAATTAATAGGTAATGTTCGATATGATAAGCTAACGATCGTTACCGGTGGAAGAAAAAACAAGCTAACGATTGTTACCGGTGGAAAAAAAAAGAAGCTACCAATCGTCAAGATTTTATTTTTTCTTTTGCACCAATAACAATAGTTAACATAGGTTAACGGTCGTTACAATAAATTTTATTACCTGCAACATAGGTTAACGATCGTTAACATAACTAATGATCGTTTCATTTGGGAAAAAAACGGATTCTCTACTTGTGTAAAGATCGTTTGTGTGTTTTTTTTTAATTGTATGCTAACGATCTTTACATGTGAAAGAACGGTCCTTACATAGGTAAGGATCATTAGTTTGTTATTAAAAAAATGACCGTTCAACTTTTGTTTATATAAAACCTAATTTCAGCCATAAATAATGTAAGACTACATGTCTTAGGGACGCTGTCTCCATGCCAATCATACCATCTTGAAATTGCTTCCGCACGAGCAAACTTAAATCCAGAGTTATTTGTACTCACTCTACCACCGGAAAAGAAGAATTCTTGATGATATGGGTAGTAAGTAGTAACTTATCCTTATAAGTTAATCACAAATCTCCAATCAAATGATGCGGGATGACAATTTTACGAGATGTTACAAATAAAATATCATTATATTTATTGCTAGTGTATATATTTTAAGTTCAATACAATGAAACAACTATTTGAACACTTACCATGATTTCTAAAATATTGTTCATTCAATTTTTAATCGGAGGGTTTTGGATGCTTTTGGGGAGCACGCGGTTCATTGTAAGGAACTACCCGGCTTCAAATATAGGCATAATCTGGTTCGTCATGTTTTATGTGACATTTCTAAGAGAGCATGGATTTCGGCCAAGAAGGAGGTGTTTATGTACTTCTTGACTGATCCGCGTGAAAGACGGTCTACGTTGAGCCCAATGGATGTGTAAGTGTTTGGATGGGTGGATGGTAAAAATGCTTGTATTGATTTGACAGGAGTCTCTCTTCGGGTTTGTTTGGGTAATGGGTCTTTTGTGGTGGGTAAGGCGGCACTCAACGCAACCTCTACGAAGGTAGATGTTCGCTGTTTTTACACCCCTATAAACCTTTATCAATAATGATAAAGACCTATAAGTTAGTAAGACAAGGAAGGGATAGTTTTATATTTATAACATGTAATAATTCCCTAAATAGCAACGAACCCACAGTGTATGGGTCAATCACAGTAAAAGTAAGCATTCCAGGGTCGATCTCAGGGAATGAGAGGATTAATATGCAACAATGATTATAAATAGAATAGATCTCAATTAAGGACTAGGGTTGGAAAAGATAAGGGAAAGAAATAAAAAAAGGTTTTAAAAAGGGTTTTAAGGACTCGCAATTAATTGTCACTATTGATTGAAAGTCAAAACAAACAAACAAAAAGAGAAAACAAAGATAATCAAGTTAAAGGAAAGAAAATGGATTCCAAGGGTTCAAGATCATTGTTTATACATATAGATTCAGGAAGACTCATAAAGATATATGGTAGAAAAGTCACAGGGATGAACGTTTCTAGGCTGATAGTCTATTACCGGGTAAGTCTCACGACTATCTAGTTCCAAACCAACTACCTATTACAGGGTAAGTCTCAAGGCAGAGAGGTAGGAAATTCTAAACAAACCAGACTACAAACTAAGGGAAAGACAAACCATTACCGGGTAAGTCTCAGGTATTACCCTACTTAGCAAGGAATCTAAACACATTCAACCAATAAAGGATAAACCTTTATTACCTATGATCAGTCTCTCATGTATCTATGAAGGAATATCACTGGGTAAGTCTCAATTCCAACTTAGGTTACTAGCTAGAAAGATTCTAACTAGATTCAAGTCCAAGCCAACCATTAGGATTTCAAGAAAATCAAAGCCAAAACAAAGCACAATCCAATCCATCATAATCCAAGGCATAAACAAATCCCTGTCAACCTTGGAACCACAAGGTTCTAGCCAATAACAATCATATCAAAGAAAGACAAATAAATAAATAGAAAAGGGAAATAAAAAGAACTTAACTTCAATAAATGAAAACCTTCAATCTTGACAAAACTCGAATCCAACGAGGTCTTCCAAACAAACCTCAAGCAAAAGTATGAATCTTGAACTAAACTAAGAAGAAAAATGGTGAAGAAGAAGAGAAGGAAAGAGAGACGGCTAGCCCTCTAGGGCTAGCTCTGGGCGACTCCCAGCACAAAAGACGGACTAAATTGGACCCTTAGAAATAACCTAGAGCTTCCCTTTTATAGGCAACAATCTTCCAAAGGATGGGCTGGGCCAAAACCGATCCAAAAATAAGATAAAATCGCCGAACAGGAAATCTCGGGCAGAAATCTCGATTCCTCGCCTTTCCCGTGCACGTACGCTTGCTCCAATGCGTCCACTTCGAGGCTTGATCCTCAAATACGTTATTTTAGCTCCAAAATGTGCCAAATCACCTACAAAGCCGCAAATAGCGTGTGTAGACATCTATTCTTGCAAAGTAGAACTACACAAGCATAAATGGCACAAACTAAGGCCAAAACATGAATGCGGAAAGGGGAAATCTAACTAAATGCATGATTGTAACAGGTCGATAAATCATGTTATCAAAATACCCCATACTTATCATTGCTTGTCCTCAAGCAAGTAGTAAATCTAAGGTAAGATAACATGAATTATCTATGCAAAACAAAAAACAAAAACGCAAAGTGCTTCTAATTATGATCACCCTCAATAGTACAAGTTTCATAGCTAAAGATATAATTCAATCAAGATCAAATGAAATAGGCATAAAAAGGATAATCATACTTTACAAGAATTTCAAGTTCATCATCAAAATTACTATATCTAATCTTCATGAGAAATTCAAGTTTAAGCCTGCCAAGTCAAATACATTTATACATAGATCAAAAGGACTTAGCAAATAAAGGCCAAGAAACGTGATAAGGGTAAGATGTTATTTAGGTCATGTGGTGCTAATCCGGAAAGAAGAAACAACACACTTCATCTTTTCAACTCAACATTCACCACCCTTTCATAATCTGCAGATTTTCTTCCTTTTCTTTTATTTTCTTTTCTTTCTTGAGTGAAAGGCATTGGTGCACAATAGCCGAAACCTTGGTGCTCAGTTTCCTTCACGTACCTCACACCAAAATGCACATACCAAATCAACTCTAAGGGAATGTTTTTAAAACTAACCAGACTTTGGCAAGGCACAAACACCCGGCTATGTGAATGGTACCGAGTTACTCATCTTTCATAGCCAACAATCCCTTATAAGCTTTGCTTTTCTTCATCACATCACATTTCACATCCTTCAAACTTCTTCAAACAATTCACAACACAACATTTTCAGCACACACCTTCAAACAAAACATTCCTAATTCCCGGATAGGAGACAAGAGATTCCATGTTTGAGGAGCTAAGCATGATAAAGATAGAAGAAGAATGAAGTCGAATTGCCTAAATCATCCCTATGCAATGTATAAGAACTTCTCATGAAGCTTCAACTATTCAAACGCAATCCAACTAGACAAAGCAATTTTCATAATTCACACAAAATTCAAGCAAAATATTCAAATCCCAAATACTCCATAAATCAAATTGAGCTCAAAAGTAATAATCAAAAGCCAATTCACAAGCACAATATCGTCATAGGGGCCTTGTCATTCCTAGAAGCACATTTTTTTTATGCATGCTCAAAGGAAACGTGTTACAAGAAAAGAAACATGCTAAAAGACTGCGGGTATTCCACCCCATACTTAAAACTCACATTGTCCCCAATGTGAAGAATAAATAGAAGTGTAAAAGAATACTCACAATGTAAAAATCAGTGATATGCCACACTATGTGTAAGTGGTGGTGGAAACAAGCGGCTGTGCAAACTCCTTCAAGCAACTATTATTCATTTACCTAAAAACCTGAAAAGACAAAAGACACCAAACGCGCAGAAACGCAAAAGCAAAAAGCAAAAACAAAAACAAAAGCAAGAAAGGAAAAAAAAACTCATACCTCGGGTTGCCTCCCGAGAAACGCTTGATTTAAGGTCTCTAGCCAGACCCAATTCTTTGGTTGTGTTAGCTCACATCAAAAATCTTGGACTGCTCATCCAGTCCTTGCAACCACTTCTCACATGACCCATATAATTTCTTCTTGAAGACTCTCTTCATGTCCTGATGGAAGATCTCCACTCTTCCCAGCAATAAAAGATGGTATGGGATAGTAACCTTGTGGGCTACCCCATACTTGAACGATAAGCTCTTTTGGTCAGGGAGAAGCTTCAATCTAACCTTGGGAGGTTCTTTTGGGACTGCCCTCCAGCTTTTAGGCGCAACTCGAGTAGGATGAAAGCCACATGGACGATTTTCATCAAATCTCGGGCAGCCATGTAAGAAATCTCGGCCGAGATTTGTAGGGATTAGGCCGAGATTTTCCTTCTGCACAGGAATCTCGGTCGAGATAGGAATAATCTCGGTCGAGATCGGGATAGGGCTGTCCGATCCGTCTTCCTCCTTCGTCAGCTCTTCATCCTCGATGCGCTCTTCCTTTGGATGAACCTTTTCCCTGGGAGTTAAAATGCTTTCAGATTTCTCTCTTGAACTCCGCAATTCGTTTAGCGTTCGAGGTTCATCCTCGCGAGACAATCTCCTCTCTAACCTGTCATACATCCTCAATAAATTTTCATACATCAACTTTAACTGATCTTTGGGATATTGCTGCAGAGGTTGTATTTGAGGTTGTGGGGGTTTAAGTGTTTCTCCAAAAGGGTTATAAACATAACCCTCACAATACCTCCAAGAGCCAGACCCGTTATTCCAAGCCATCTTGTACCTGAAGAATACAAAGACAGAAAGAAAATGAGATCAAAAGTAACCAGAAAGACCTAAACTATAAATAATCAAAAACGAAGAAAAATCTTTCTCAGTCCCCGACAACGGCGCCAAAAACTTGTTCGCTGTTTTTACACCCCTATAAACCTTTATCAATAATGATAAAGACCTATAAGTAGTAAAACAAGGAAGGGATAATTTTATATTTATAACCTATAATAATTCTCTAAATAGCAACGAACCCACAACGTATGGGTCAATCACAGTAAAGGTAAGTATTCCAGGGTCGATCTCAGGGACTGAGAGGATTAATATGCAACAATGATTATAAATAGAATAGATCTCAATTAAGGACAGGGGGTTGGAAAAGATAAGGGAAAGAAATAAAAAAAGGTTTTAAAAAGGGTTTTAAGGACTCGCAATCAATTGTCACTATTGATTGAAAGTCAAAACAAACAAACAAAAAGGAAAAACAAAGATAATCAAGTTAAAGGAAAGAAAATGGATTCCAAGGGTTCAAGATCATTGTTTATACATATAGGTTCAGGAAGACTCATAAAGATATATGGTAGAAAAGCCACAGGGATGAACGTTTCTAGGCTGATAGTCTGTTACCGGGTAAGTCTCAAGACTATCTAGTTCCAAACCAACTACCTATTACCGGGTAAGTCTCAAGGTAGAGAGGTAGGAAATTCTAAACAAACCAGACTACAAACTAAGAGAAAGGCAAACCATTACCGGGTAAGTCTCAGGTATTACCCTACTTAGCAAGGAATCTAAGCACATTCAACCAATAAAGGATAAACCTTTATTACCTATGATCAGTATCTCATGTATCTATGAAGGAATATCACCGGGTAAGTCTCAATTCCAACTTAGGTTACTAGGTAGAAGGATTCTAACTAGATTCAAGTCCAAGCCAACCATTAGGATTTCAAGAAAATCAAAGCCAAACCAAAGCACAATCCAATCCATCATAATCCAAGGCATAAACAAATCCCTGTCAACCTTGGAACCACAAGGTTCTAGCCAATAACAATCATATCAAAGAAAGACAAATAAATAAATAACAAAGGGGAATAAAAAGAACTTAACTTCAATAAATGAAAACCTTCAATCTTGACAAAACTCGAATCCAACGAGGTCTTCCAAACAAACCTCAAGCAAAAGTATGAATCTTGAACTAAACTAAGAAGAACATGGTGAAGAAGAAGAGAAGGGAAGAGAGACGGATAGCCCTCTAGGGCTAGCTCTGGGCGACTCCCAGCACAAAAGACGGACTAAATCGGACCCTTAGAAATAACCTAGAGCTTTCCTTTTATAGGCCAATCTTCCAAAGGATGGGCTGGGCCAAAACCGATCCAAAAATAAGATAAAATCGCCGAATAGGAAATCTCGGGCAGAAATCTCGGCCGAGATCGAGCCAGTCGGGACTGAGATTCAACAACAAAAAGTTCAATGCGTCAGCACTTCGGAAATCTCGGCCGAGATTTCTCGATCTCGGCCGAGCTCGATCCATCTCGGCCGAGCCAAGGCCATCTCGGCCGAGCCAAGGCCATCTCGGCCGAGCCAGGTGAAATCTCGGCCGAGCTAGGTCAAATCTCGGCCGAGATCATGGACCATCTCGGCCTCGTCTGGCCGAGATCGGTCCATCTCGGTCCGAGATGCGATCTTCTTCGTTCCTTCGCGTCTTTAGCTCGATTCCTCGCCTTTCCCGTGCACGTACGCTTGCTCCAGCGCGTCCACTTCGAGGCTTGATCCTCAAATACGTCGTTTTAGCTCCAAAATGTGCCAAATCACCTATAAAGCCGCAAATAGCGTGTGTAGACATCTATTCTTGCAAAGTAGAACTAAACAAGCATAAATGACACAAACTAAGGCCAAAACATGAATGCGGAAAGGGGAAATCTAACTAAATGCATGAGTGTAACAGGTCGATAAATCATGTTATCAGTAGATAAGCATGAAAAGGCATGCATCAAAAACCAACATGTGTTTCTTCCGTTTGCTATTGATACGTTTGGTTTTCTTGTGCCCGATAACATCGAAACTCTCAAGAGGGTGCAACGGGTTTTGCATGGTTATAATGTGTCGCCTAGGTCTTCAGATGTAGTGTTTAAGAGGATCGGCTAGGGCTGTGCAAAACTGAACCGGTCCGGACCGATTTTCTCCGGTCCGGTCCCCGGTCCAAGAACTTTGGAAATTCCGGTCCCGGTCCAATTCCGTTCCGATCTGGACCAGAAAAAACCGGGTTGGACCGGAATTTACTTATTTTCATTATTATATTAATTTTATTTGTTTTTAAAAAAATCATATATATATATATATATATATATATATATATATTGTGTATATATTTATAAAATTTTTTGCAAATTGTTTTAATTTATTTTATTTTATTCGGTCTGAACCGGTCCGGTCCTCGGTCTAGATTTTGAAAATTCTGGTTCACCGGTCCGGACCGGGACCATAAATTCCGATCCGGTCTGGACCGGATGCACAACCCTAGGATCGAGTTTGCCATTCAAAAAGGATTGGTGGCACAACTTGTTGTCCGCCTATCTTCTACCTCGATATAAACTTTAATTTTAGATAAAGTATAATAATAAACAAACAAAATTTAATCCAATATGTTTTAAGTTTCTACTTCCTAGAAAAATGATTACGTGCACAAATATGAATAAAAGTGTATAGACAAGGAAAACTCAAAAAAATCCATTTCTTGGTAACATATTTCCATTTTTCGAATTAAGATCATCTTTAACCCATATACTAATGTGCATATTCTTATATGACATTTTGTAATTTTAATATTAGAAAAAAAAAACTTTTATCTCAAAATCTCATCTACAATCTTTTAGATATATTTTTTAACTTAAACTAATTAATTCATTTGTTACAAAGGTCCTCGTAAGAAAAGATAAGTGTATTAATTGGGTGAAAAAATAAGAATATGTTATAATTGTTATAAAATTATTGCTTTGGACTCTTGGTTACTTAGACTTTTGTGGAATGTGTTCAAGAACACTTAGAATGAAGTTGGAAGAGAGGAGTGAACAAGAAGAGTAGATTTCTTACTTGCTCTTGGTGCATCTTGTTACAATGAGAATGACCTCTATTTATAGGCCAAAACTTGGAGGAGTTACTAATAAAATAAACTAGGATGTAAGAAGGTGAATAATTCACCTTGTACAATTTACTTTACTTATTGATCAATCTTCACTAGAAGACATGCATGTGATATATGTGTACATAACATCATGTACAAATGCCTTGTACATATTTTCCATAACACTCC
Source organism: Fagopyrum tataricum (assembly GCA_002319775.1). Classification (NCBI taxonomy): domain Eukaryota; kingdom Viridiplantae; phylum Streptophyta; class Magnoliopsida; order Caryophyllales; family Polygonaceae; genus Fagopyrum; species Fagopyrum tataricum. The sequence continues at coordinate 51,327,380 of CM008280.1, read as the reverse complement.
CCCTTGAATATTCACCTTCTTCTATTATCAAACTTGAGCGTTTATCGATGACTCCAAAGTTGTTATACGCTTGGGTGATGTTGCCTCATTAAAAACCTTGTCAAGAAAAAACCCAGTGGGATAAAAATTTGATCGAAGGGAAAAAGAGTGCAACGCGTATAATGCTGCCCCTGATTCCAACATATGTCTCGGAGTCTATACATTCCAATCTTGCGCACAAGCTATTCAAACTTCTTCGGGTTCAATGATTTTGTGAATAAGTCAGCAAGATTGTCACTGGAACGGATTTGTTGAATATCAACTTCCCCGGTTTCCTCTAGCTCATGGGCGGAGAAGAACTTTGGCAATATGTGCTTTGTACGATCTCCCTTGATATGCCCTTTCTTCATCTGAGCAATGCATGCTGAATTGTCTTCATACAAGATGGTAGGACTTTCAGTGATGGGTTTCATCCCGCACTCCTTTTGTATGAAGTTGATCATTGATCGTAGGGATACACATTCTCTTCCGGCCTCATATAGAGCGATCAACTCTGCGTGATTTGAAGAAGTGACTGTAATTGTTTGTTTTGTTGACCTCCATGAAATTGCCGTGCCTCCATATGTGAAGACGTATCCGTTTTGGGATTTGGCCTTGTGCGTGTCAGATAAATATCCTGCATCTGCATATCCAACCAAAGTGGCATCTATTTTGTTTTGATAAAACAAACCAAGGTCATATGTACCTCGAAGGTAACGAATATGTGTTTGATGTCATTCCAATGTCTTCTTGTGGGTGCACAATTGTACCTGGATAACAAATTTACAGCAAAAACAATGTCTGGTCTTGTATTGTTAGTCAAATACATTAAGGCACCAATTGCACTTAAATATGACACTTCTGGGCAAAGGATTTCTTCATCCTCTTCGCGAGGACGGAACTCATCATTTTCCACATTAAGGGATCGAACAACCATGGGTGAGCTTAAATGATGTGCTTTGTCCATGTAGAATCTCTTTAGTATTTTTTCTGTGTAATTAGATTGATGAATAAAGATTTCATCCCTTAAATGCTCAATTTGTAGGCCAAGACAAAGCTTGGTCTTTCCGAGATCTTTCATCTCGAATTCTTTCATCAAATACTTTGCAGTTTCTTCAAGATCGTTAGAAGTTCCAACAATATTCAAGTCGTCGACATATACTGCGATTATAGCAAATCCACTTTGAGATCGCTTGATGAAAAGACATGGACATATAATGTTGTTCTTATATCCCTCTTTGAGAAGATATTCACTAAGGCGGTTGTACCACATTCGTCCTGATTGTTTTAATCCATACAAGGATCTTCTCAATTTTATGGAAAACATCTCTCGTGGCTTTGAGGAATTGGCCTCTGGCAATTTTAGTCCTTGTGGGACTTTCATGTAGATGTCGGTATCAAGTGACCCGTATAAGTATGCAGTCACGACATCCATAAGGCGCATCTGTAGTTTTTCAAATACAGTCAAGCCAATTAGGAATCTAAATGTAGTTGCATCAATTACTGGAGAGTGTGTTTCATCATAATCGATTCCTGGAATTTGGGAAAAACCTTGGGCTACAAGCCTTGCCTTATATCTCACAATTTCGTTTTTCTCATTTCGTTTTCTCACGAAAACCCATTTATAGCCGACAGGCTTTAAACCCTTTGGTGTATGAACTACAGGCCCAAATACTTCACGTTTTTCAAGTGATTTTAATTCTGTCTGAATTGCCTCTTTCCATTTTGGCCAATCTTTTCTACGACGACATTCATCAACTGTTTTTGGCTCAATGTCGTCATCTTCAGTTGTGATGTCATTAGCCACAGAGTATGCAAATATATCATCAATAATGATATCCTTTATATTCCATTGTATCCCTGTGTTGACATAATTTATAGCAATTTCATAATTGTCGATTCTTTCATCATCAAGGATATTGTCTTCTTGTAGGATGTTCTCATCCTCATTTTCTTATTCTTTCTCATGTTCCTCATTTGATTCGGTCACTATAGCATCTCCTGCTATATCCTTTTGATTCCTTGTTTTTCTCGGTTTCAAGTCTTTTGAACCGAGTGGTCTACCACGTTTTCGACGAGTCATAGACTCATTTGCAATAGACACATTTGGTTGTCTAATGGATACATCAATTCTTGCAGGAGCATTTGTTGCAGGAACATGTGACTTTACCACCTTCTTAGTGTCTGTAAATGCATTTGGTAATTGGTTTGCAACACTTTGTAAATGAATGATTCGTTGAACTTCTTGTTCACACATTTTTGTTCTTGGATCAAGGTGTGATAATAGTGTTGCATTCCATGTAATTTCTTTCGTACTTGGGTCCACTTTCTTCTTTTCTCCCCCTAAGATTGGGAATGTATTTTCATCAAAATGACAATCAGCAAATCTTGCTGTAAATAAATCACCCGTTGTTGGTTCAAGATATCTAATGATGGAGGGGGATTCAAAACCAACATATATTCTCAATCTTCTTGTGGACCCATCTTTGCACGTTGTGGTGGAGCAATAGGAACATAAACTGCACATCCAAATATTTTTAGATGTGATATATTAGGCTCCTTTTCAAACACTAATTGCAATGGGGATTTTTCATGATTTGCACTTGGTCTTAACCGAATCAAGGCTGCAACATGCAATATCGCATGTCCCCAAGCAAATGGTGGTAATTTTGATTTCATCAATAATGGTATAGCGATTAATTGTAATCTCTTTATTAATGATTCAGCAAGACCATTTGTGTGTGAACATGAGCTACTGGGTGCTCCACATCAATCTCAATTGACATGCAAAAGTCATTGAATGTTTGGGATGTGAATTCTCCTGCATTGTCAAGACGAATTTTCTTTATTGTATAATCTGGGAATTGAGCTCTCAAACGGATTATTTGTGCAAGGAGTTTAGCAAATGCCGCATTTCTAGTCGATAATAGACTTACATGTGACCATCTTGTAGATGCGTCAATTAATACCATAAAGTATCGAAACGGGCCACACGGTGGAGCAATTGGTTCACATATGTCTCCTTGTATCCTTTCCAAAAATGCAGGAGTCTCACTTGTCACCTTACTTTTAGAAGGTCTAATTATAAGCTTTCCAAGTGAGCAAGCCGAACAATTAATATGACTTGGCGGCATAACCTTCATGTTCTTTATTGGGTGTCGAATCGAACCCTTTATAATTTTGTACATCATCATTGATCCCGGGTGACCCAATCGGTCATGCCATAGTGTGAATTCGACTCGGTCATCCGACCGTTTGTTAGAAATCACATTAGCCTCAACCGGATGAATATATGTTTCATATAATCCGGAGGCTTGTCCTTGCAATTTTTTCAAGGATCCTTTTCTTATCACATTCATGTATTGTGATGCACAAATATTCTCTCCCATTTTCATTCATGGTTTCCATATGAAACCCATTTTGACGCACATCCTTAAAGCTCAATAAATTTCTTCGAGATTTACTCGAATATAATGCGTCATTTATTATTATTTTTGTTCCCTTTGGGAGTAGAACAAGAGCTCTTCCCGAGCCTTCGATGAGTCTAGCCACACCAGATATTGTATTCACATTTCCCTTAAAGGGTTTCAAATGTGTGAAATACTCTTTATTTCTCAGGATGGTATGTGTGGTGGCACTGTCTACAAGACATTGCTCCTTCTCATCGAGTCTTTCCTTAGAAGATTCCATGTTTTCTCTATAAAGAAAGTAGCACAAATAAGTTAAGTCATTAAATATAAAAACTTCATATTTTACATTAGGATAACCATATTTTACATAGTCCTACTAGATCTTGAAATAAGAATTACAATACATTACATCATATTATACATTATTATACAATAAGGATAATATCACAAGTTCATAAACCGAATGCTTTAGTCCAAGGCACATGCATCGTCATTCTCAAAGTTGAGAAAGTGAGAGACATCCAAGCTGGTCATGGGTGAAGTACCAACAACTTCATTTTCCACGAAGTTAGTTTCATTGACCTTTTCTTTGTTTCTTTCGGCCTGATAAGCATCCACCAAATGTGAAGTTGTACGGCATATTTTTGCCCAATGACCAGCTATGCCACATCTGTAGCAAACAGTTCTTGGCTTGTGAGAGGGTCCCTTTTGACCCGTCTGGACCTTTGGCTTATCATTCCCCTTGTAACCATAGTTACCACCTCGATTGTAATGGCGGCCATCATTATAGCCTTGCCCACGACCGCGGCCACCACGGCCACCACGGCCACTACGGCCTCCACGCCTCCACGACCACCACGATCACCATGACCTCGGCCACGGCTATTATAGTGCCATGACGGTTGCCCACGTTCTTTGTGACTCTTGCATTTTTCCTCGGATGCCTTGTCAGTGGCATTGGCTTCAGGAACTGCTATTGATCTTGTGGGTCTGAGGTTGTGGTTTCTCATTAGGAGCTCATTATTCTTTTCCGCCACCAACAATACTTTCAAGAGGTTTGAGTACCTCTTGAAACCTCTCTCCCGGTATTGTTGTTGTAACAATACATTTGTGGCATGCATCGTACAAAATGTTCTTTCTAGCATTTCTTCTTGGGTAATCACATGGCCACATAGTCTCAGTTGGGAGGTGATCTTGTGAATAGCACTGTTATATTCAGATATGGACTTGAAGTCCTGGAACCTCAAGTTGTTCCATTCATATAGAGCTTGTGGGAAAAGGACTTCCTTTTGGTGTCCATATCTTTCATTCAAACTTTCCCACAACTCTTTAGGATCCTCCACAAATAAATATTCAGTCTTAAGACTTTCTTGAATGTGATGGCGAAGAAACACAATTGCTTTTGCTTTCTCTTGTGGAGTGACATCATTTTTATCTTCAATTGTTTTTTCAAGGCCATTTGCCTTGAGATGGGCAAGTGCATCTACCCTCCATTCGAGGTACATTTGGCCCGACAAGTCAAGAATGTCAAACTCTCGTTTTGCAATGCTTTCCATTGGTTACTACATAAAAGTTATATTTTATGTCAATATTAAGCATGCATGATTTTATTAGTCATGATTTAATAAAGTAAAGACATTTCATAGGTGTAGATGTCATGAAGATGAGTCGTATCAAATATTAAAGAATGCATGTAGATTTAATAGGTGGCGTATGTCAGAGCAATAATTAGAAATGTAAAGACAAGTATAATATCGTGTGTCACAAGTAAGAAATCATACGGATAAATGAACGTTACAAGATCCATGAATTAAAACCGGTTATTTTTACCCTCTTTAATCTCCATCCATCCATTTTACTTTCTTCATCCTGATCTTCTTCCTCCTTTTACTCCATCTCCATATTCGATCCAAAAAAAACTTTCATGTCCATGGCCGATGATGATATTACTCATCGGCTTGTTTCCAACAATAATCGGTTTTTAATCGAGCTTTTCATTTGTCTTGTCCTTATTTACATCATCATCATTATCATAATCATTATTTTGGTGGGAAATCTCCGTTCGTAAACCAAGAGGTGAAAGCAAGAAAAATTAATGTGGGTCTTTGTCAAAAGAGTTAAGCAAATCTCAATTTTGTTTGTTTCTTAGCATAAATCCAAACACATGATTTTATTTTGAGAAAATTTATTCTAGATCTTATGATAAAATAACGAGTTTATGATGTAGAGGTTCCCGATTTGGGCAACTACAGAGCATACTCCTCGGATTAAGTTAAGTTTCCAAAACTTGAGTTTCTGATGTAGAAGATCCCGTAAAGGGCAACTACATAGCATAATCCTCAAGTAGATTTTCTTGTATAATTTTTGTGTAATGAAAGACTAAGAAATGTTTACGAACATACCTTAGTAGAGAAGCTCAGTTGTAACTTAGAATCTTCGTGTTGATAACGTGTTATAAAATTATTGCTTTGGACTCTTGATTACTTAGACTTTTGTGGAATGTGTTCAAGAACACTTAGAATGAAGTTGGAAGAGAGGAGTGAACAAGAAGAGTAGATTTCTTACTTGCTCTTGGTGCATCTTGTTACAATGAGAATGACCTCTATTTATAGGCCAAAACTTGGAGGAGTTACTAATAAAATAAACTAGGATGTAAGAAGGTGAATAATTCACCTTGTACAATTTACTTCACTTATTGATCAATCTTCACTAGAAGACATGCATGTGATATATGTGTACAAAACATCATGTACAAATGCCTTGTACATATTTTCCATAACAATAATTTATTTCTTTTTAAATAAATTTTTATCTCTAATGCAAAATGCTCTAAGAATTACTTTTCGTTTGAATGCAATAAGATTACTTATTATTTTCTTAGTAACATTGTTTGTTAAAGTTCGAATTGTATAATCGATTCGATTGCAAAACTAGAGGTTTAGAGGTGAGAGATTAAGATTAAATCCAGCTCAAAAGGGCTGCATTTCTTAACATAATCCATGATGAGAGCTCTGGCTCTCTGCCATTTTCAACTAAATATATGGTTTTATTTTAATATTGATCATCCAAATATATGAACATCGGCATCTAATAAGCTAATCTGTCCTGGAATATGTCAGGACAATAGAATAAAATAATTATTTATTATTATTATTATTCTGCTGGATGAAGTAAAGTCAATTTCATGATGCCTCTTACAAGTTACAACTATCCTTTTACAAGCTAGTTTAGTTGTTCGGTTATAAATACAATTTTCAACATTTAAAATTATATTTATTCATTTCAAATCGTAGTTTAAAGTTAAGTTTTATTGTATTGGAGACCTCTTACGATTAGTTGCAAGATAAATGGTAGTTTAGAATCGTTGTACCAAACTATAAAATATTAAAATCTGTTTTAGCTTGGTGAAATTCGAATTAAATTTTACCTAGCTTAAAATTGAATATAAAAAAAAAAAAAACATGAATGATGTTTAGATTTATCTATTTTTCAAAATTTGTAAAAAAAATCATAAAATCGTTTTGAAGCAATCGTCTATTTCTATAGCGAATTTCCAATTTTAAGTTGCTTTTTAAATTGTGGTGATACTTGTAAATAATGGGCTACATGGAATTAACCCAACTAAGCCCGAAATTATTAAGGGGAATGAGGAATAGTTGGGCTTACCAGCAAAATGCGAGAGGCCCAAAATATTATGTCCATTAGCCAATGAACATATTAGCCCAATGGGCTTGAAAACAAGGCACGAGATATGTAGGACCTGTTAGATACTTAGATCTTTGCTTCTCACAATTTTTTTTGTAGTGTTATTTGGACGGTCCAAAACACGCAAAAGAGTTGGTGAAATCGGGTTGGGATGTATACATCCCAAGAGTTCTCAATCTGAATATGTCTAGTAAATGAGAACCTTAGTTCATAAGGTGTATTGATACATTTGGTCTCGAGCGCATACGGAATCCGCATGCGCATGATTTGGTGCGTATATGGGGTCCTCATTGTTGCGCGGATGTTAAAAATTGTCCGCCCGAATAGTAATCTCGATTTTTTTTAATCGAGGAAGCCAAGTTTAGTAGATTATCCCCGTACCACCCCTCAAGTGTGGTCGGTAAGTGACAAGACCATCTTGATAGAAACTGAAATATATAAGTTTAAATTATTGATTGACACTTTCAACGATCCTATTAATCTCTTATTGCAAGATGCAAAGGGTCATACTATCCCTGTATAGCCTCTTTTTCTTATAATTAATAAAGCACGACTAGATGCGCGGAGATTACCGGACATCCTTCCCACAACACAAGGTAGTATGGACAATAGACGGAGACTTGTCATGACACCGAATCCTATGTACTTGTGGACCGAACGCATCTTTAATGAATTTTTTTGACACTTTACGGTACATCAACATGGATAGATAGAAGTATGTCTCAAAGACATTGAAAGAAGAAAAGGGTCTTGTTTAGGACAATACAAAACAAATTAATTAGGACTAGGCACAAATCCAGTAGATTCCGGTCTCGTCCCGATTCCGTTGGTTTTTCATCCAAAAATTTTAAATCCCGTCCCGTACCACCAAAAATATTGCGGGACGATACATGGGCCGTACCTTCCTCGTCCCACATATATTAAAATTAAAATATAAATAATTAAATATATAAACCTAAGGAGTAGTGATCATTATGTAATTTTGTTCTTATATTTTATTTGGATGTTTAGACTTAACTAGTTATGTTTTGTAAACCTTGTTGTTACAATCTGAGATCGAATATTAACTGAGCTAACTCGAGGGAACGTGGAAGCTAGCCAGCTTTGAAGGAATAAGAATTTTAATGTCGTTTGTTTTAAGGATATCAACGAATATTTTATTTCGTAAATTGCTAATTTAAAAACAAAATGGCAAAAACAAATTTTATATAGATCATGCGATATTGGTCCCATACCGTCCCATCCCGATCCCAACCGAGATAGGGTCCAATGGTTTTTAATAAAAAAAAAACTCAAGGCCTGTCCCGATCCCGCCCCATATATAATGGTCAGAATGGGACGTGAGGTGACCTTAATCCATCCCGTTCTATCCCATGCCCAACCCTAAATTTAATAATAGTCGATTTGGTCCAAATTTTGAAATTAATTAACTTTTAAAAGTTTTGTTAATCCTTCTATGTACGACAAATTTAATATCGTGTGAGATCTTGATGTATTTTGTCATTTTATATTCCAAAGCGTCCCGACGTACACAAAATACTAGATGGTACAAAGCAAGTCAGGAGAAGATTTATTGATCGATGGATTGAGTAATTTGTCTTTTCAAAGGGGTCGTGAATAATATATCAAAATCTACCGCTTTAAGATAGAGTTTACGCGTGAGGTTTGTCTATTTAGAGAACTATGTCGTGTCATCGCTCGATGCATTCTCACCACATTCCGATTACTTTTTTTATAATACAAGCGTAAGAAATTAGGCATGAACACTATCTATTGATGGGACCATTCTATGACATTCTTGCGCATGAGGACTTCGACTTCATGTGGGACCACTACTCCGTTTGCAGGTTTGTCGTGGCCTAGTGTCACGAGCTTGTCTGCAATGACCTTAATTTCCCTGAATACGTGGAGTATCTTAACCTGCATGAAATCAAACAAAATAAGAGACATGTTTGAGATGATAAGGTCGATTTTCCTGGAGGCTTCCAAATATTATTGATTGAGTTTATAATCGTGAGATTATCTCTTTCAATTTTCAAAATTCTTTATTTTCATTTCTCTTGCTCTTAATAATCCTTTTCTGAGGGCATATACCTTCGTGTGCAAGATCGATGTGTATCCGTATTGCCCGTAGTCGTATGCAATTGTCGATGCATTATGATCCCTTAGAATGTAGCCAAATGCACACCGATTATTGCTTCTTTTTGACTTGTCAAAATTGAGTTTCAAACTTCCCACCGTTGCTTATGACCAATATATTTTTAGGCTTTTCCCTATATTATGATTTTATAGCCTTTTTAGCAAGGTTCATAGAGTTGACAACGTCCCACTCATGGATTTGGCTAGTTACTAGTTGTTTGATTTATGTTAACATTTTATTGCTAAAGATATTTTAATTTCTCATATGCCAAATATTTTACCATATAACAACCATTTGTACCATAATATTATCATCAAAATTTTCACGCATGAGGGATCAAATTTATGGATTTTGCTTGCAAGGCATGTCTCTGTTCTTTAGGGAGTCTTGCATTTTGGCATCTATGGTGTTTCTAATAGTGCACGGACATTTGAGGAATATGTGCTTGCATTGACACTTTTATACGGATGCTAACATAATACACAATTCACGGGTACTAACACTTTTTGTTTTTCAAGATTTTACTTTGTTGGGAGTTCATATATGAATAACTTCAACATGAATTTTTTTTTGCCATTATAAGTTCCAAATCCATGTGTTGTCGTATTGGGTTATTCCTTTGGAATTTCGTAGAAGCTCTAATGCGGCTTTAGTGGAGAACAAACCAATTTTACTAGGGACCAATATAGTTTGTCTTAAATGTTAGCAATAGACATTGGATAGCTAAAAATTCTGTCAATAATGGCTTGTGGGATCAAGGTCCAAGAAGACTGTTTATTTTATCATGATCCCATTTATAATTTGTAATAAGTGTTATTTCACTTTCGTCTATTATTAAGTCTTTATCTGATGCATAATGCTCATAGTTTGATCGTTCTTCCGTCCTCCACGCTCTATCTGAAATCTTTTTCAAACTATGAACGAAGGCTCATTAATCGTTTATATTACGATGATGTTTTTTTTCCTCTTTTTTATAACATTATAAGCGACTTTCTTTTATATATTTCTCCAATTACTTTAAACCAAATATTATAAATGGGCCGGGCTAAGTGTCGGCTAAAATCAAACTAGGCCCAATTCCAACTAATCAACCTGAGATAGGTCCCACAAAAATAATTCCTCCACCTCACAAAAGTGTTTATTACAACTGGTTACAAAAAACGGACCCACTTTATGCTTAATTACGATACTAATCCGCCCAAAAAGAAGCTTGGATGGTCCAATTCATCAAAGCTGACCATCATATCATTGTTCTTCGATCCCTTTCCCCCTGAATCCCAATTCCTGTTTTTTTTTCCTTCTTCCATTTACTTTCTTCAATCTCTCTCAAACAATCTTTTGAAGCATCGATTTCATTTTCTTCAACTGCAAATGAGCTCCAGAGAGTGATTATATAATTTCGTCGAGATCGTAATTGGCGGTTGGATTCAATCACGGATTTTAACGAATTTTGTATTGGTTCTGGATATCCTCAATGTCATGGCTGTCACGCTCCTTCGCCAATTCTCTCGGCATCGACGACGAAGGCGAACACAATTCCCAACATGATCATGATGTTTCTCGTAATGATCACAAAATTTATAACAAGTCTTCGTTTTCCGACCGCCTAAACAGGAATAACCGTTCACAAGAGGATCACGAGGAGGAATATGAGGATCAATCCCGCAGTGTTACTGTTAATGATGATCTGAGCGAATTTAAGGAAACCCTAACCCGTCAGTTCCTCGGTGTTGCCAATTTTCTCTCTCCTCCCCCACCACCGCCTCCTCCGCCTACCTTTCGATCAGATCAGATAACAGTCTCCGAGCTCGATCCGTCCATCTCTGACAACGATGGAGAAAGTGGTGATCCGACGGATGTTGGAGATAGAGATCGGGATCGGGCTGTTCTAGATAATTTTCAAGTGAATAGGATTTACGATCAATTAGGATCAAAGGTGGAAGAGCCTGATTGGATTTATAATGCGGTTGGTTTGAGGGACGAGGTCTTGTCCTTCGCCGGTAACATTGCTCATCATCCCGAGACATGGTTGGACTTCCCTATCGAGGAAGAAGATGATTTAGACGGTATGTAAACTTTGAAATAGCTTACATCTGTTTTGTATGTTGCCTGGTTCTCGTTCGCTCTCAATTTTTTTGTTATCAAATCAACGAGTCGAAACTTGAAAATGATAACATTTTATTTCAGCAAGTTCTTCAATAGCTCTTATAGCCATTTTCGTTTTTCTAGATTTTGACATGTCAGAGTCACAGAAGGAACATGCCATAGCCATTGAAGCCCTTACACCAAGGTTAAGAGCTCTGAGAATTGAGCTATGTCCTGCTCATATGAGTGTAGGATACTTTTGGAAAGTCTATTTTGTTCTCTTGCATTCAAGGCTCAACAAGCATGATGCTGAGCTTCTTTCAACCTCCCAAGTAAGTTGTTTTTTTGTTCTTCCATGAGTCTATTCCATTGTGGGTTAATGGTGAAATAACAATAGATAGGAGCATACATCGTCATTGCTAAAGAAAGGACTGTATCATGCCTGTTGTTATCTTGCTGATATTTAATTTGCACCAAAACTTAGAAGATCATGAACTGGACGAATATTGTATGGTGGATCTCTTAGATATGATTTTGTTCATAAAACACTATGCTAATCATTCCAGTCAAGTCCTCAATGGTACTTGGCAAGGCCGGAAACATACACTCTCTCCTATCCTGATGATGCTCTTGGAAAGAAGTCACATAGAAGCTTAGTGTACAGTGTAGGGCATTGGGTCCTCAATGTTTCAGAATTACGCTCCTTTATTATTGAACTATTAATAATGCTATATATTTTGCTATTAATGTCTGTCTGTTGCCACCCATTAAGAATGAGAATTATATCCATGCTCACAAATTCATTTGCCTTGCTGTATAGAACTCGTATACTTCCATGATTGTGCAAAGATTGATAGCTCAGGTGGAGATGTACAACTTTTATTGGGAGAATTAGTGGAAGACATTAAATTTCCATCATCAATGATGTTGCTGCTACTTTGTGCTGAACATCCATTAAATAATCATATGTCAATGTAGTCTAGAATTTGCTCTAATTTCCAATGGTTTTGATTTAAACCTTTGTTCTTATACATCAATGTAATGTGAGACAACTAAGCTATCAGATTGTTTCTGATCTGTAACTATTGTAGGTTGTGGAAGCGAGAGCAAAGTGGATGCATGAGTTACAAAAGCGTAACAAGGAAGAATTGGAGCGACAACGCTATTATAAAGAAAATGCTTTTCCACACGATGACTTTGGTCCTTCATCACCTTGTTTTCAGCAAGCAGACAACTACTCGTTCTGGCCGTTTTCATCCGAACCTGCTTCTTCCAGCATAATATATGATTCTGAAACTAAAAATCACACAATTACAAGTTCTGAGACAGAATTCGTTGACAAGTCTGTGATTTTAGAAAATCCAGTAGTTGTAGAGAAAAGCACAATGGGTGTTTTGTCACCTAAACTCCTGCTTCACAGTTTTGATAATGACGATGATGATGATGACTGGCCAGAGGATGAGTCATTGGATGATGGAAAGGGTGTTGCAACCATTCCTTTAGGTATTGAGGAGGAAGTTTCTTTTAGTGACCTCGACGACGACGATTGCAGTATACACGCCAAATACAACATTAGCTTAAAGAGCTCGTGAGCTGATTTTGCAGGTAAGAATCCATCCTAGACCATGTATAGTGGCATACATGCAAACCCAAGCTCGTCGCTCGCTTGTGAATGAGAAACTTGTAAGTTGTTATGTCATTTCTCTGAAGAAATTTTGTCTATCTGCTCTTTCTGGCTAAGAGCATTGCAAAAACTACCTCTTTTTGTGAAGTTTAGTTGCCCTTCGACAAAGGTATCTGGTTGATGTCTCAAATCTGTCCAAATCTCCTGGACTGATCAAAGTGTGAATCCTTTTTTCTCAACTGTGAATTATTTTTGGTGTAAACATAATAGATTGATAGTAGGTATATTTTTTGCGTGTTTAATTCGTTATAGATTGATTTCAGGCGTCATGAAGTTGTCCACTGTAAGCGTGAATGTACTTTCAGTAATGAATCCAAAGAGTGAGGTTGTGAAATTACAAAATGATACTCATTTCCTTTCCTGCGCTTAATTTCGTTCTATACTTCTATAAGGTCAGGTTTTTAATGCAAAGATTTTGAGCTTGTGAAGCTGCAGATGATCTGGCCGATGTCCATCTCAGCCCCTGAAGTTGCAAAGATCGTTAGTTTGTGAAGTTGCAATTGTCATCTTCGCTTCTGAATTTACAAAGACTGAGCTTGTGAACTTGCAAATGACTTCAACGTCCTTCTTGCTCTCATTTCGTGATGTACAGTCAAGTTTTGGATTGATAAAATCGGTTTGTTCTTACAAGGTGTTATATAGTACTCAACAACAAGCAAAAAGTTAAGCTTTGAACTAAGGAGTAAGAGCAGCTTCATTGATGCAGGAAGGCTTCTTGGCATTGTAATAAAAGAAAGCAATCATGTGGACTAGTTCATCATCCGTTCGAAACTCTGCACCAAGAAAACGGTATGGTTAGTTGACGATGAAAGAAACAAACTTACGGGTACCAAATGGAAACAAGTCGAACCTTTTTCTCTGTACAATATCTTGTGACCCCGAAGAAATAATATCTGAGGGCACTCGCGAACCTTGAGAGCATAAGCCAAATCCCTCTCTATATTGATATCTAACTTAACAGCCTGTTTCAAAACCAGTATAACATTGAAGCAATCATCTTAACTAATCACTCCAACTACTAAAACCATACAAAATCAAGTGGCTTGAAGACGATTAATAGACAGCGGTTAGGCTTTACCCGAGGTGGCAATCGATCCTTGGCATTCCAGTAGACTTTAAGTGCCTTCTCAAGCTCCTTAAGAATCTTCCAATTATCACTTGCTCTATAACAAAAAACCGAATAAGTAGTCATTACATAGCCGGACTTTGGTATGCTCATGTTCATCTCGTTTAGAAATAATTACCTGTTATATCTTTCGAAAACAAGAACAATCAAAGGACTAGGATGGAAAGCAAAGCTTTCCCATTCCAAGCAATTGATCTCCTGAACCCAGTTATCATCTATCTCGCCTTCCCAGTCGATCTCTGAACCGTCTTCACCAATGACATTCTTAATAGCATGCTTCTCAAAATACTCAGAAGCTCTAATGCCCCATCCAATATCAGCATCCAAAGGCCAATTAGGATCTTCCTCCTCAACCATCATTTGCTGATTAATTTCAACTTCGTCTTCATCATCACTAATATCAGAGTCGTTATCATTGTCCGATCTTTCCTTAAGGATCCTTTCTTTCTCCATACATAATTCAGGATTTTTCTCCCGGATAGAAGCAAAAGTCTTTCCAAGCGATTCTCGCACATAATCCTCGACTGCAGATGCTTCGCTCCTGCGACCCCTCCTTGGCTTTCTCGGTAGTGTTGATGGGAATACCTTAGCAGGGTCATCTTGGGCTAGCTTCTTGCGAGGGCGAATCTTACTAGTTTTGTTCTCAGAATCAAGATCGGGTTCTTCGTCTGGAGGTGAATTGGAGTTGTTTGGTGTCGTAGCTCTACACAGAGATTGTACACGAGAATGCCGATTTATAGGATAAACCACGGAGAGGTTCGGATGTAACTGAGGCCGCGAATTTAATGAACAAAATGGAATCCGAGAAGCAAAATGTGAGGAACAAGCAGTCATTAGATTATGGCACCAAAATCACCACCAAAACTGAAAAATCTCAACAAATGGGATTCTAATCAGAAGATTAATCACTTTAAAATTATACATCTATTGAAAATCAATTCAAAAGCTACACCAAATCAGTATATATCACTAGGGTCATATCAGAAGACAAACGATGAATAAATTTAAATCCCCAAAGTTCATTTCAACTAATGATTACAACCCCATTAATTATGAAAGAATGAAGGAGAAGCTACGGAAGAAATCCAACATTAGTGGGAAAAACTACCTAACCTAATACTAATTGAGGACGAACTTAAATTATTCAACAAAATCCTTAAAACATACCTTGCGAGAAGAAAACTTATGGAATTGGGAAGGTGAAACGCGTTGGGGTGGATGTTGAGCGGCACGGAAGCAGCGAGGTAGTGACCGGCGACGGCGACGGCGACTCAGAAGTCACTTGTAAGGGGTGAAGTGAGCAAGAAGAGCAAACAAGGATTATGCGCGAAGGAGACATGTTGAACAAAGAAGAGAAACGACATCGTTTGACGCTTCAAATTGGATGACTTCACCACTCTAAAACGGTGCCGTTCGGTTAAAAAATAAAACGCATCGTTTTGGTCATGGAGTATCTGAACAAAAAAACTACGAGGTATCCAGGTAGGTACAGATAGGTAGGTGAAATCTGAGACGAGAGACACGAACGCATCGTTTTGGTCGCTACTTCCGCCAGGTTTGATATCACGGCAATCACAGAACAGAGCTCCCGAATTCATCCTCATCCTCATCCCAATCGTGCTTTCGTCTCTGAAACGTTTCTTTCGACGTTAATATCAGACCAGGCGAATCATCATATTATCTCTAAGGTTTGTCATCGCAACACTCTCTCTTAAATTGACATCTGTTAAATTGCCGACCTACCTGATATCACACCGCAGAATCCTAGGATTCTTGATTTTCGAAAACTGTACCTCTAGCCATAATTTTCTAGGGTTTGGGTTTTTTTCTTCCCGCATATGGATCTTCAATTGCTAAACAGAACAATAGATTTCTCCAAAAGGAGGAAAAAATGGCTTATCTTGTTCGCGCTATTCGGTGGTTCAGCCTATGGCACCTATCGGATTTACCACTCGCCATCTGTAACTAGGAAACGAAAGAAACTTTCGAGATTGATAGAAGCCCTAATTTCAATCCTCGAGATTGTTTCCGATTCTGCAGAGACAATCGGTGTCGTGTCTAGGGATTTGAAGGAGTTTATCAGCTCGGATTCTGATGAAATCCCTAATAGTTTGAAACAAATCTCGAAGATTGCGAAATCGGATCAGTTTTGCAAATCAGTGTCTAGATTATCTGAGGCTCTCACCATTGGAGTAATAAGAGGTTATCAATCCGAAAACAGGGATGGGAATGAATCAAGCATCACTGATCAGGTAATGGATAGGGTTTTGTCTAATGCTGGCACTGGTTTTGTTTCTGTTGTTGCTGGTAGTTTTGCTAGGAATTTAGTGCTCGGATTTTACACTAGCCGCGAACAAACTCAGTTGTCTGATCCGGATTCGAGTATGTTAGATGTAGTTTGCACTGACAAGTTTAAGGATATGATGGGTAATTGTATTCAAGTGTTTGTATCCACAGCTGTATCCGCATATCTTGACAAAACATTAGATGTCAACCTATACGATGAGCTCTTTGCCGGACTAACAAATCCGAAACACGAGGGAAAAGTTAGAGACATATTGGTTTCGGTTTGTAATGGAGCAGTAGAAACTTTTGTCAAGACATCTCATCAAGTTCTAACAAATAAGAACTCAGATAGTTCGACGAATGGTGACCAAGATGAGTTTCGAAATCAAGAAGACGCGGTTGACTCGACGAAGAGATGGGTGTTTGATAAAATGCAGACATTGTCGGTTCCAAGTAACCGTAGATTTGTTATCGATATGACAGGTAGAGTGACGTTCGAAACATTGAGATCGATTGTTGATTTCTTGCTGTGGAAGTTGTTGGATGGATTAAGAAGAGGTTCTAATGTTGTTTCTGATCAAGTTGTTGGTAAGGGTAAGGAAGTTGTTAGGTATTTTAGTACAAAATCATCTGTTATTATTACTATCTGTCTTGCTTTATATTTACATGTTGGTGGAACACATCCTTTGTTGGCTGTTTAATTTGCAGAATCCTCTTCTTGTCAATCTATATACACCCCTTTCTTCACTTATATTTGCTTCTTGTCTCAGGTTTGCCTAAATTCTGTATTGTAAATTTGTGCATCAAATCTTGTCTTTACTGATTTCATTCCATGTCTTTGTATTCAAGTGCTCTAACAATGGCAACATCACCAAATATTACAAGATATTAGACAAACCAGGGAATTTTTTTAATTTTTTTTAATTTTTATCTGCAAATTGCATGCGACGTTAGGGATTTTAACGTATTTGGGTCCTGAAATGGAATTTCTTTGTACTTATTTCGTAATTGGACCCGGTAATGGGAACTGGTTTGTTTCATTCCGCAGTTTACGGTAAACTCAAGCAAACAACAGCGGCATATCTACGTAGCATTAAAAAAAGCGTAACCTGTACATACGGTAAACCCAAGCAAACAAAAGCACATTATTTGGGACAATAATTTAGTAAAGGACGGCAAACCCAAGCAAACAACAGCGGCAGATCTACGTAGAATTTTAAAAAAATAAATATTAAAACTATATATATACATGCATGCCTATACAGTAATGGAAAATGAGCGTACCAAAAGTTAGAGAAAAGTGAAGATCGAAATAAAAATGGCGGTGAAAGTGACGATAATAGCGAGCCACATTGTAAAAGCAGCGGAGAAGACATGGACGGGGACGATGAAGCTGAGCGAGGTGGACATGCTTTTTGTGAAATTGTTTACACGGCAAGTGTATATATATAACAACAACGACAACAATGAGAGGAAGAATGCAACCTTCATAACCGACACCTTGAAGTCGTCTTTGGCAAAGGTGTTGGTCCACTTCTACCCTTTCACGGGAAGGCTAAGGCCCACCGCCACCGGTGAAGGCAGAAGGTTTGAGCTGCACGTGGATGATGATTACTTAGCGTCCGGTGTGCCGTTGGTGGAGGCGGAGGCCGACGGTGACATGGCCGACTTGGGCCACGACTTGATGGAGGCCGACGTTCAGGGGAGGTTGATGAACCTCTTTTGTAGTGACCACGATCCTAACAAGCCTCTTCAAGAGTTGCCGTTGATGAAGGTGCAGATCACTCACTTCCGTTGCGGCGGCGTCGCGGTTGCCTTCACCTTGTCACATACCATCGTTGATGGTGTTGCTGCCTCGCACTTCCTCGGCGAGTGGGCCAGGTAACTAATCCAATCACGGTTTTGGCTTCCCAAATTTAACTCAACTTTAATTGTTATTTTACTTTAAATGTATAGAATTGCACGAGGTGAACCATTAAAAGTGATACCAATACACGACCGCACCCTTTTAAGAGCCGGAGAGCCGCCTAGGTCTATTCTAAAATTCATCAAAGAAGAGGTTTCCGTTTGTCAACCACCGTTGCCGGATAATATCTTTGTCCAACATGGGGTTGACCAACCGCCCTTATCACAAACAGTCATTGAGATGTTATGAGTGTCGAAATTACAAATCGACAAGCTCAAGCAAATAGTAGGCCATATTACCAACGGTCGTCCTTATAGTCGTTTTGAACTCTTGACTGCCCATGTTTGGAGGTACATTCACAATCCTTTTAGGTTACACAACTAGCTAGGTTACCAAGTTATCCTACTTAGAGTACATTTATTTTATATTAATATTATTTGGCATGTCACGTAAAATTTTTTTTATTTGGCATGTGTGTCTACAATTAGTTGCACATATATGGTTTATACAGGTATATAAACAAGACATGAGACAACAAAGACAAGAAGTTAACTACACTTTCTGTGATAATGAACTTTCGAAAACGTACACACCCACCGCTCCCACAAGAATTTGGTGGTAATGCTGTGATTTTAAATGCTGTTGTGAGTGAGTCAGAGGTCCTCGTCTCAAAACCACTAGCCTACACTTGTAATAACATAAGGAAATCCCTCGAAAAGGTAAAAGATGACACAATATGGGGATACCTAGACTACCTTAAGTCTATCAAGAAATTGGATGAAAAAATAAGACCAATCACCCCCGAAGGCGTGTTGATGGATCTAGATGTAATGGCGGTGTATTGGTTGAGTTTATCATTAAACAACTTAGATTTTGGGTGGGGAAACGAATTATACATGGCATCCCCAATAGTTAACCATGGTGCTAAAGTGAAAATTCAAGATGGATATGAGGATCGCTTCGTTATTGTTACAATTTGTTTGCAACTTACTCTTATGGAAAAATTCAAGTATCACTTCTTTCATCAGCTTGACTAAGGGGTAGGTTAATGTTACGGTCTTGGTTATCGTTACAACCTTTTTTCATGCTTTCATTTTATTGTGCGTTTTGAATCGTTTCATGTTTTTCTATTATTGTGTGATTTGTACAATGTTGTTTTTATAACTCGTTTTGTTTTCAAGTTATTACATTGGCAAATGTAAATCAAACTACCATACATTCCTTTGAAGGTTGGTTTGGTAGATTTTGATAATAAGATGTTTAGGATTTTTTTGTTTTGTTACAATATGCCGAAAACATTTTCTTGGGACCCTAATTATAGTCGAGTGGTCTCCCTGATCGTGGTAAGTTTTACCGTAATAAAATGACCTATCTTGCAAGGATACTAGATTGGATGTAGTAAAAACGGATATCCAATCACATGGATTGCATCTGATTTGGAAAACAATAACAATGAATTATTTTAAGAAAAGGGAACAATGAAGATAACAAAGGCAGAAAACAATTTTAAATTCAGGTAAGTACGAGGAAAAACAAATTAAGGAGGTAGTAAATCAAGACCGTGCTTTGCAGCTCACGTAACTCTCAATCCAACGGTTCGACGAGTAAAGAAAAACCCAGAAAGCTTTTAGGATTTCCGAAAAGACCAAAAAAAAAAATGTTTGGTTTTGAGTTATAAAAAGGTGCAAAGACCGAAGAATTCTACGATGATTAAGAATCCTCGAACCTTTGATACACCGGTACTCTCAAAACTAAGTTCTTTTCAAAACATCCAATAAAACAAACCGTTTGGTTCTTCACTTTGTTTTATCTAAACAAATTAAAAACACCACTCTGAAATATGCACAATAATAGATTTAAAGCATTACAAGGATCATCCCAATCCTCAGATCAAGGAAGGATATTAGCTAAAATGTTGAAATAGAAAGTAAAAGCAATGTATTCAAACATGAAAGAGTACGTAAAACTCACAAATTGTTTGGTTCTAGCAAGGAGAACCTTCAGATAAATCCTAACAACTTGACATCTACTAGAATAAGGGAGTAAGAAGAAGAATGATATGTTTAAGAGTAAGCGAGAATGATTCTAGACCTATTCCCAAGTCGTGCTTATATTGAAAAATTCATGAGTCTAAGGTTAAACGGAATTACAAAAATTTCCAAGAATAAAATCGGATTAACGAAGCCTTGTATCGCGGGACAAAATCTTTTTGTTACGGCTAACGTTACGGACACCTTACGACCATAACCCGGCCGTAAGAGATGGTAACATTTTGTCGTAAACTTCTCTTCTAGGTTGGGTCATGATCTGGACTCCTTACGCTCTCACAACGAATCTTACGGCTACCTTACGGCCATCACCTGGCCGTAACAAGTCGTAACATTGGTGGTAAGTTGCATCAATCTCTTAAATTTTGATTCTTCACTTCAAATCTCGTTATGTGGAATTTGTGTTGTAGTTCCTCAATCATATGGATCATCTTTAAGCTCTGACTTCAAGGAGGATGCAATTCCAGCGTATTTAACACCTAAAATGGCTAAAAAAACAAAAAAAAAAGCCAAGGTAGATACCGAAATATAGGAAGTGGAAGGTTTCCATATAAATAGGTACACGTGGGATGAAAAAGAGGGTATGAAATGCCTAAAAACAAAAGGAAACAAAATGATACTTTTGACACCTTCAAAATATCTCACACTTAAACCTTGCTTGTCCTCAAGCGAGATTATGTAGCATGTATGCTATGTCTAAGAACCAATGAGTGGCTCAACTAAGAAGAAAATTATACAGCTAAAACCATGTCATCATACCATCAATCATAGTTACGGGGTAGAGTAAATAATCATAGCCTTTTTAAACCGCTCAAGGTAATGTTTATACTTTCAATCTCACCATGTGTTTGGGGATATACCAATAAACTATCAAACTCAACAAATATGAGTAGATCTTACCATAAGCTTGTCAAGATGTTCTCTAACTCCAACACCTATCAAATGAAACTAAAATGAAAGATAAATATTATAAGGTCTTTTATAAAGGTGTAATGGGGATATGGGACATAAAAAAGTGATGTCGATAGGCCAAAAGTGTAGGTCAAAATGAAAATTATATTCGGGGCACCAAATCTTTTGAACTCGAAACTCCTTCAAGGCATTGACACTTCACACTATTCTTCATAAATGGTACTTCTTCACGGACCATAACGCTTCTACTTTGTAGCTCTCGATATCTCTTTCAGGGATACATTTTTGCTATACTTTAGAAGCAAATCACTATTTAATTTATTTGTTGCAACATATATGACGGGAACTTCTTGTGCTCTCCACAAAGTATGAAAAGATCTTCAATAATGAAAAATATGCTTATAAAATTGCGTATCTACTTCTTGGATTTACTTCTACAGTTCAGGGACACCCCATACTTAATTTCTTCATCCTCTTCTTGCTACATAACCCCGATAGGGTCAAATGAGGCTATTATTGGTGTGGGGAATTTTTGAGGGGGACCAAAGAAGGATAATAATAAAGACAAGAAAATAAAGTAGAAGGAAAACACATATAAAGGTGGAAAAATCACATAGACTTATCAAAGAGGGCCTCAATCATTTAAATATCAATACATATAGAATCAAATGAACGTGAAGTTTTGAAAGAGAGTCAATCACAAGTTCTAGAAGAACTAAACATGCCGGAGATCACCCAAATAATAGGAAAGAAAGAACACAAGAAAATGCATGTTCAAAGGCTAGAACACTCACAAGGATTTTGTTTGGGCAAGCTAATCGTCAATAATCATCCAAAAACTCACGTGCATAAACAATATCAAGATGTAGTAATCCAAAGCATCGTTGACAACTCAATAGTAATAGAATTGCATGTTCCATTTTTTAGAACTAACAATGATGAGAGTTGAATCAATCTACGTTAAATGCAAAATTTTTGTGTTTTTGTGTTTTATGAATGCATGCCAAAAGGAAAATAGTCAATACAAGAAAAAAGAAAATATGAAATGTGTGACATAAAAGGGAAACATGATATGCAAATATAAGTAAAACATCCCATACTTAAACCACTCTTTGTCCTTGATGTGTAAAAGAAGTAATAAGAAGAAGTTATATGCAAAGCAATGCATATTGTGGCAAGGAAGGGAAGGTGGGAGAAATGTGGAATGATGTTATGGAGACTTTTGAAGTCCACATGTGTAAACCGAAGCTTCCTAAAAGATCATACATAAGACATAAACAACAACCGTCATCTATAAAAAGAGAAATAACAGAAGCAAATGACATAAGCAAATAACAATTAGATGACAAGAAAGGGAAAGGATACTGTAACCCATGGGTTACCTCCCATATAACACTTGTTTTTGGTCATTAGCTTGACCTATGTGGATTACTCCGTAGGCGGGAAACCTTCACACTAGGGATGGTGGTGTATGTCAAGTGGGAGTCAATAGAGCGTGCGAAGTGAGTAGGGACGAACAAGAGTCCCTTGTGGGATCTGGGGCGGGTAAAACGACGAAGAGGAGGTGTGGGAGAGGTGGGGAATTTTCGGGTGAGGGTGGAGTGGGAGTTGGGGATGATGTGGGATGGTGGAATTGACATGGCACATACATCAATCCTTTACGGAGGTAGATAGAACTATGTGGGATGGATTTTAGGGTAGGTGAATGTTCAGGGGATGAGGGTGTAGAACTAATTGTGATGGGTGAAGAAGGTTTAGGAGGGGTAGGTGATGAGGTAGGATAATATGAAGATGTAATGGTTGATGTAGAAGAACGGGTGGTGAGAGGTTGGTTTGTGTGGGAGAAGGGGTTGTATGGGTCATCATATTGGGACAAAGGAGAAGATGATGGCAAAGGCATCACGTGAAGAACTGATGATTCTTAATCATCGTAGTATTCTTCGGTCTTCAAACCTTTTTATAATTGAAAAACCAAACGGTTTTTCTTGGTCTTTTACGAAGTTCTAAAAGCTTCATAAATTATCCTATACTTGCCGATCCGATGGATTGAAAGCTACATAAGTTAGAAAGTACGGTCTTGGTTTGTCTATGCCCAAGACTATTTTAGATGATTACCTTCTTTATCATTTATTAACGTTCATAAAACATACATACATATATATATATATATATATATATATATATATATATATATATATATATATATATATATATATATATATATATATATATATATATATATATATATATGTATGTATGTATGTATGTATGTTTTATGAACGTTAATAAATGATAAAGAAGGTAATCATCTAAAATAGTCTTGGGGATAGACAAACCAAGACCGTACTTTCTAACTTATGTAGCTTTCAATCCATCGGATCGGCAAGTATAGTTAGGTTTCTACCTCTTTATAGATCACCTTTCTCATACTTGCCTACAATCAAAATTGCTTGCTACCTTTGATACCTTCATTGTCTCATTTTACTTAAAATAATTAATTGTTATTGTTTTTCAAATCAAATACGTAATTCGATACCCATTTTTACTACATCTAATCACGCACTACTAGAAAACATGTCAATTTTAGACACTTTTCTACGACACTTAAAATAGCGTCAAGGGCGAAATTGATCGCGCCTCTGAAATGTAGCAGTTTTCGACGAATTTTTCCGTCGAAAATAAGAAGATATACTTGGGACGTTTAAATGCGTCGAGATTTTCATTTTAAACTATAAAACCAGGAAGCGCTCCTTCGCCCTTCTATTTTGTTTGAAACCATAGTTCTTCTTGCATCTCACCGCCACCGCTCTCTTGACACCACCGCTCTTTTTCCTTTTCCGCTCTCTCACCGCCGCTACTCTCATTCTCTTCTTCATCCATTTCTCGCCGTCTCTGCTCTCTTGTTGTCGTTGCACACGAAGAAGGATGTCACATATACGACCCTAGCTACCTCTTGTTTCAACTATATCTTTGCAAGGCATAAGTCACATATACAAGGAAATATTTGATTGCACAATCTCCTGGTGAGTTTGTTCATTGCAAATGGATGCATGTATTCATTGTTGATAAAGATCATTTATAAACTGAATCTAGAAATAAGTCTTTCATATAAGAACCGCTACCAAAATAGTTGATACAGTGTATTAGTGTTAATATTTGAGCTAATTGTATTCATGATGTTAGTTTTTATTGTAGTGTAATACTTGTTGGATATAATATATGTAGTTGTAGATCTGTCTTTATATTTGAACTTTTTTCTTTGGAAACTAAGACTATGAAAATGTAAACAATCATTACGATTTTTAGAAATCGCATGGCCTTGATTTTATTTTGTTAAGTTTGAAATAAGAAGGGTAATATGTTACCATCAATGTTTCGACAATTGCAATGAGTTCAGACTAAATGGAGAGCATTGAGATTGTGAAAAGGCAAAATACAAGAGAAATGGTATGTTTTATGATATCTTGCAATACTATTCTCTCATATACTTTAGTTGGAAAACAATATATATATATCAATCAGGAGTCTAGAGTAATTAAAAATTACTTATGGGGTTCAATATTCTTTGGGGTGCTTGAGAAGACAAAACAAGGCTTCCTCAGAGACATACAAATGCTACAAATGAGGATGTCAACTCTCTTAAACAAGATTAGCCTGAAGCAGAAGCTTCATTAAGGTCTCTTTGCAACTCCTTGCTACTTGTTTCACCGGAAATGAAATGTTTAAACTCACGAAAAAAACTCAACTTTTTAAAACAAAGGCAAAAGAGTGGAGCAAATCTAATTTCGGTAATATTTTCAAACAATTAAAGGAGGTTGAGACGAAACTTCAAGAAATTCAATGCATACATTCCAACAATTCGAACCAAAATATAGAAGTCATCCAAAGAAATCTCCTAAATAAACAAAATCGACTTCTATCTTTCCACCAAAGATATTGGAGACAAAGATCAAAGAATACGCATCTTAAAAATATTGACACAAATTCCAAACACTTCCACCGTATTGCTACTGGAAGAAGAAACCGAAAACAAATAAAGGAGTTCACAACCAACATGGGATCTATATTAACTTCTGAGTCTGAAATTCGACTAGAAGTTAAAAAAGAATTACAATGTAAATTCGCCAAAACCCCGATAAACCAACCGCTCCTTGACGAGAAAATCCAACTCATCAAAACCAAAGTCAACCATGAGGATAAAATAGGCCTAACCAAACCCCCCTCTAATGAAGAAATAAGAAATGCCATCTTCGATATTGGATGTGATAAATCTCCAGGACCCGACGGTATATCTGCTGGTTTCTATCAAAAATATTGGCATATAGTGGGTACGGACGTTTCAAAAGCGGTAAAAAATTTCTTTAGAAGCGGAAAAATGCTTAAACAAATCAACCATACTTTTATAACCATGATTCCCAAAACGGAGAACCCCTCAACAATTAACCACTTTAGACCAATAAGTCTGTGCTCTACAATTTACAAAATTATTGCTAAAATAATCACAAAGAGAATAGAGTCCATCATGCCTAAACTCATCCACCCCCTACAAGGTGTATTTGTGGCCAAACGCTCTATTCATGACAATATTCTTATAGCACACAAAATTTTCCACTCGTTTCGCTCGAAAAAGAGCAAAGAAGGACGGCTTGCTATTAAACTAGATATGGAAAAAGCATACGACCAAGTCAATTGGGAATTTATCTTTTGCATCCTCAAAAAATTTGGATTCAATGACAAATTCGTCGGATGGATCAAGGAATGTATCTCTACAGTTTCTTATTCTGTTCTTGTTAACAACGGTCCAAGTGATCAATTCTTCCCTGAAAAAGGACTTAGACAAGGAGACCCCTTATCTCCCTTTCTTTTCATTTTGGGAGCTGAAATTCTAACACAAATGCTAAAAGATGACTGTAACAATTATGACAATCATATTGGTTTCTCCGTATGTAGACAAGCGTCGCCTATCCCGTTCTTATCCTTTGTTGATGATATGATCATTTTCGTTAAGGCAAATTTGGAATCCTGCCAAAGAACAAAGCAAATCCTGGAATTGTATTGTACTATATCAGGACAAAAAATCAATCTCCACAAATCGGCTTTCCAAACAACTAAAAACACAAGTGAAAATACTATTACCCAACTAAAAAGTGTGTTAGCTATGAGCCACACCACTAACCTCGATAAATATCTTGGTTGTCCTATTATTAATGGAAGAGTTACAAAAGAGACTTTTGGGGAAATTAACCTTAGATCAAAACAACAACTGTTAAAATGGAAAGCAAACTCTTTATCACAAGAAGGGAGAAATATTCTCATAAAACATAACTTGGCGACTAAACCAACCTTTGTTATGCAAAACTTTATGCTTCCAATCCATAATTTGGAGGAACTAGATAAAACATACAAAAAATTCTTCTGGAATAAAGGAGATCAACATAGACATATCATATCTTGGGACTCAATTTGCAAATCAAAAAAGAATGGGGGTTTGGGACTGAGAAAATTTGTGAACACAAATAAAGCGCTACAAATGAAACTCTTATGAAAATTTATGACAGAACCAAACAACATTTGGGTTAAACTCATAAACGAAAAATACCTGAAAAACCAAAATATTCTCCACTACCAAAAGAAAGGATTAGTTTCGTGGCAATGGAATAATCTCATAAAACTTAAACCTGAATTCAAAAAAGGTATTATATGGCAGGTCGGAAATGGAAATTCTATCAATTTCTGGCATGATAATTGGGTAACAACGACTCCACTCATAAAAATGGCTCAAAACACGAGTCAGATTAACACAAGTATCAAAGTTAGCCACTTTATCAACAATTCAAAAAATTGGGATACCAACAAAATTGATAGTGAGCTACAAAATATCATCAACCCAGAAATTAAGGAAAAAATTAAAGAAACAATCATTCCCAAAAACAACCTTCAAGATAGGTTATATTGGAGATGTAGCAAAAACGGGTGGTTCACTACTAATTCTGCGTCCAAAATGATTGAAAATGAATCTGGTTTTCAACCAACTTTCTCTTGTGAATGGATTTGGAAACTTGATACCCAACCCAAAATCAAAAACTTCATTTGGAAAATGTCGGTAAATGGAATTCCAACAAAAGCAAAACTTGATGAAAGAAGGATGGCCGTTACAAGGCACTGTGAACTTTGCAATCATCATTTGGAGGACTTACCCCACCTGATCATTGAATGCCCTTTCACTAAACAGATCATTAACAAATTTGATAAAACAATCGTGAGCAATCTTAACAAAATAATAATCAAAAATAAAAAAGCACACGAAATCTTACAAGAAATAAAAAACAAAATTGGTTTAAACAAGTTCGCATGTCTCGTAACTATATGGTGGAGTATCTGGTTCTTCCGGAACAAAATTATCTTTAACAATGAACCCATGGGTTCGGATGATAAGATTGCTGCATTCATTAAAAACCAATTCGTTAATCGGAATACCAAAATCATTGACGAGGAGGATTACGATATTAAACGGAAAAATAACAACAACACAAACACGATAAAAAGGAAAAAACACAACATTAAGTGGGATAAACCTAAGACGGGTTTCCATAAACTGAATTTTGATGGCTCAAAACTCGACTCGGGAGTAACATCCATTGGTTTTGTGATTCGAAATCACAATGGGGAAGTTGTTAGCCTTGATGCAAAGAAGAATAACTTTAATTCGGTTTTAAAAGTTGAAGCTTTCGCTCTTAAGGCGGGCTTACAAGAGGCAATTAAACTTCATATAAAAAAGATTGAAATTGAAGGTGATAATCTGTGTGTTATCAGGGCACTCCAGGGTCTATGGAGGTGTCCATGGGATGTCGAGATGATCATATCCGACTCCAGACTGGATCTTTGTTTCTTTGACGAAATCCAGATCAGACATGTTTTCAGAGAAGTAAACTGTGTTGCCGACCGATTGACCCATCTGGAAATCTCGACCCCCAACACCACCTTTTCTGATGATCCCGAACTACGTGTTCTCATCCGCAAGGATGCTTTAGGGTGGACTACCTCCAGGAGGTAACCAACCTAACCACTTTTCATTTTTCGAAAAAAAAAAAAAAGAGCAAGAAGTAGCCTGTGCATACGGTAAACCCAAGCAAACAACAGCGGCATATCTACGTAGCATTAAAAAAAATAAAAATTAGAAGTAACCTGTACATACGCTAAACTTTTCTTTTCTTCGTGCAGGATTGCAATTTTAATGTAATTTTATAATAAATATCATAATAGGTTAAGTATACTGTTCAAAATTTAGCAATAAAATAAACCGAAAAATTAATTGAATATTGTTTGATTTATCCAAATCAATATATTGTTTGATTTATTCGAATTAAATTATAATTTTATAATAAATATTTTTTTTATAATATATTAAAATTCAATAAATTTAGATTCAAAATTCTTACGATAAAAATAGTAGGCTAATAGATTTTATAAATTAATTTTTTGATAAAAATATATATTCATTTTGAAGCTTTTTAAAATATCGTTAATAAGAAGTACATTTGTTTAATTTGATAGATTTTCTCACAAAAGGATTTTATAAATAGAATAAAATAATTTAGTTTATATTTTGTTTAAATCTACTTACCTCAATAAAAAAATCTAGATAGCGTAAGATCTTGTTTTAGGTTACGTAGTTAGTTAATGGAAACATGAAAACTATTTTACTGTTAAAATTTTGTCACGTAACTAACAACCATATGATTATTTATTTATTATTATTTAAATATTTAAGCTATATTCTTCTTAATACTCGTGAATATTATAACTTATTTTTCCGGGATTTTTTTTGACCCGATGATTTCACAACTAATTTTTGTTTAGATCATTAAAAAATTTAGGATTATTATGCACATTTATTTTTTTAAAAATAAATTAAAATTTTAAAAGTTAATTAAGTAAAATATTTTTAATTTTTATAAAAATTGAAACTTTTTTTTTTTCGGGAGTTTTTTTTTCTGAGTCTGAGTTTTATTACTTTTGTGTAAATGATAGAAAGAATTTATTAAAAAATATTTAATGTATTAGTGTCACGTGTGAGTTATGTTAATGGATAAGATAAAGATTAAAGTACGGCAAACCCAAGCAAGCAACAGCGGCATATCTACGTAGAATTAAAAAAATATTGAGAAGTCACCTGTTTGTACGGTAAACCCAAGCAAACAACAGCGCAAACATCAAGGACGGCATACATAAAAAATATTTTAAAACTCTATATATTCATGCCTCTAGACTAAAAGAAAATGAGCGTACCAAAAGTTAGAGAAAAGTGAAGATCGAGATAAAAATGGCGGTGAGAGTGAAGATAGTAGCGAGCCACATTGTAAAAGCAGCGGAGAAGACATGGACGGGGACGATGGAGCTGAGCGAGGTGGACATGATTTTTGTGAAATCGTTTATACGGCAAGTGTATATGTACAACAACAACGACACCAATGAGAGGAAGAGTGCAACTTTCATAACCGACACTTTGAAGTCGTCATTGGCAAAGGTGTTGGTTCACTTCTACCCTTTCACGGGAAGACTAAGGCCCACCGCCACCGGTGAAGGCGGAAGGTTTGAGCTGCACGTGGATGATGATGACTTAGCGTCCGGTGTGCCGTTTGTGGAGGCGGAGGCTGATGCTGACGTGGCCGACTTGGGCGACGACTTGATGGAGGCCGACGTTCAGGGGAGGTTGACGAACCTCTTTTGTAGCGACCACGATCCCAACAAGGCTCTTGAAGAGTTGCCGCTGATGAAGGTGCAGATCACCCACTTCCGTTGCGGCGGCGTTGCGGTTGCCTTCACCTTGTCACATGCCATCGTTGATGGCACTGCTGCCGCTCACTTCCTCGGCGAGTGGGCCAGGTAACTAATCCAACCACGGTTTTGGCTTCCCAAATTTAACATAATTTTAATTGTTATTTTACTTTAAACGTACAGGATTACACGAGGTGAACCATTAAAATTGACACCAATACACGATCGCACCCTTTTAAGAGCCGGAGAGCCGCCTAGGTCTATTTTAAAATTCATCAAACAAGAGGTTTCCGTTTATCAACCACCGTTACCCGATAATAACTTTGTCCAACATGGGGTTGACCAACCGCCCTTACCACATACAACCCTTGAGACGTTACGAGTGTCGAAATCACAAATCGACAAGCTCAAGCAAATAGTAGGTCATATTACCAACGATCGTCCCTATAGTCGTTTTGAGCTCTTGACTGCTCATGTTTGGAGGTACATTCACAATCCTTTATATTACACAACTAGCTAAGGGTTACCAAGTTATCCTACTCAGAGTATATTTATTTTATATTAATATTATTTTGTATGGGTGTCCATAATTAGTTGTACATGTATGATTTATACAGGTGTATAAACAAGGCAAAAGAGAACAAAGACAAGAAGTTAACTGCACTTTCCGTGATAATGAACTTTCGTAACCGTATAAACCCACCGGTCCCACAAGAATTTGGTGGTAACGCTGTGATTTTAAACGGCTGTTGTGAGTGAGTCAGAGGACCTCGTCTCAAACCCACTAGCCTACGCTTGTAATAACATAAGGAAATCCCTCGAAAAGGTAAACAATGACACAATATGGGAATACCTAGACTACCTTAAGTATGTCAAGAAATTGGATGAAAAAATAAGACAATCACCCCGAAGGCGTTTTGGTGGATCCGATATAATAGCGGTGTTGGTTGAATTTGTCGTTAAACAACTTAGATTTTGGGTGGGGAAACGAATCATACATGGCATCCATATTAGTTAACCGGGTGCTAAAGTGAAAATTCAAAATGGATACGAGGATGGTTCTGTTATTGTTACAATTCTTTTGCGCTTACTCTTATGGACAAATTCAAGTATCACTTCTTTCATCAGCTTGCCTAAGGGATAGGTAAATGTTGCGGTCTTGGTTATCGTTACAACCTTGTTTCATGCTTTCATTTTATTGTTTGTATTAAATCGTTTCATGTTTTTCTTTTATTGCGTGATTTGTACAATGTTGTTTTATAACTCGTTTTGTTATCAAGTTATTACATTGACAAATATAAATCAAACTACCATACATTCCTTAAGGTTGGTTGGTAGATTTGGATAATAAGATGTTTGCGATTTTTCTGTTTATTACAATATGTCGGAAGCTTCTTCTTAAATCCTAATTAAAGTCGAGTGATCTCCCTGATCGTGGTAAGTTTTACCGTAATAAAATGACCTCTCCCGCAAAGATACCGGGATCGATGCTAGTAAAAACGGATATCAAATCACAGGGATTGAATCTGATATGAAAAACAATAACAATTAATTATTTTTAGTAAAGAGAAACAATGAAGATAACAAAGGTAGTAAGCATTTTAATTGTAGGTAAGTATGAGAAAAAACAATCTAAGGAGGTAGGAAATCAAGACCGTACTTCCCAACTCACATAACTCTTAATTAATCAAACAATTTGACGAGTAAAAGAAAACCCAAAAAGCTTTAGGATTTCGGAAAAGACCAAGAGAAAACTGTTGTTTCTTTAGTTAAAAAAAAAGTGCGAAGACTGAAAAATTCTACGATAATTAAGAATCCTCAAAGCTTTATTAATACACCGGTACTCTCAAAACTAAGTTCTTTTCAAAACATTCAATAAAACAAACCCTTTGGTTCTTCACTTTGTTTCATCTAAACTAATTAAAAACACCACTCCATAATACGAAGGTAATTAAAACGTTGAATTAATAATCCAACTGATATGTTCACTAAACCGGTACCTCTCAACAAGTTCCAACATTGTTTTGACTTGCTAAACGTCAGAAGTTGTTGAGTGCCCAAGGGCCACATCTGGATAGAGAGAAGTTGGTATGGGCATTGATTAATGCACTTGATATAATGGTATGGTCATTGATTAATGCATTTGGTATGGACATTGATTAATGCATCTAGTATCGACATTGACTAATGCATTTGTTATATTTGTGAGGATTCAAGTTAAGGTGGAGATTTGTTGAGATGCCTTGAATTGAGTTTATCTTTTGTTTGAGCTTTTTTTTGTTCCTATATATATATATATATATATAGGAATAGGATCAGGTGAGAACCAAAGTTACGGTAAGAAATGAGAACGGATCTAGACCGCATGATCTAATCCATTTGACGGATATGATGTGATTTATATTAAGACAATATTTAATGTAAAATTACATGTTTCCATATGAGTTAGGACATATACTTAATTTCCTATTTAAAGTATCGTCACTTATTAACAAAATCTTCTATTAATCACCGGTAATTTTTTATTCAATGTAGGGAGGATATTGCACGACTAGGTTATTACAAACATAAATTATACACGACTCCAAAATGTTATTTATATTACACAACATAATGTTAATTATATGTGGGATCATGCATGTATTATAATTGCATGCCAGCTATAAAGTATATATGCATTGTACGTGCATGGTATTATTTGTGCACACACCTTAAAGCACAACACTAGCACGAATATTAAAGAATGCACTAAACGTGCACAAGTACATACGGACACTAGAAACATATTCGATAGACAAAACGTGTAGAAATACTATATATTTAACACAACTGAGATTTAATTAAATTGTTTTACATTATTATATGAAGCACGAATTAGACTTTATCGATGCACGACTAAAAATAGAGAGAAATATATCTACTAACACGAATACAAAACATTATTAAAATTATACTACATATAGAAAAAGAATTTTGCTTGCAAACTAGAAAAAATTATATCGTCTAATCGTGCATAGTGAAATGTATTCTAAATGATAATTTGGTTGTCATTATGGTATATAGTTCATAGTTACCATATAAAAATTTTCTACATTATTATGCATTAATATTTCCATATATGATCGATTAATCATAGACGTTGATCATTTCATCCGACGATTGGTATGAGTTCTCATTTCTTACCGTAACAATGGTTCTTACTTGATCCTGACCACACACACATATATATATATATATATATATATATATATATATATATATATATATATATATATATATATATATATATATATATATATATATATATATATATATATATATATATATATTAGGGTTCCTTAGTCTCTTATCTTTGATAATATGGTAACTTGAATAATCTAGTTAATCTAGGATAACTTAGTTATCATCTGTTTATCCTCTAATCTACTATATAATACTAAAAGAGAAGGGATTTTTGCCACATGTCTTCAACATATTAAGCCACCTCATACTATTCCACATGTCGAGCCCACGTTACACCACCTCATATTTCGCCACGTGTCTTTACATCCTTAAGTCATGTCATATATTATCATGTGCCATAAACAATTTAATCCACCTCATATTTCGCCATGTGTCTTTACCGAGCAAAGTTTAATAATATACACATTTTAAATCATAAAAATTAAATAATTCTTAAATAATTTATATATTACATTTAATAATTTGTTATTTACTGTAATTTTATCATTATAATGGAAATTTAAATTATTATATATCATGAATATTATTTAATAATTATGTATTGTATTATTTTGATTACAATTTATGATTATATTATTTTAATTACAATTTATGATACAAAAAAAACTAAAAAAGCTTATCTTCTTTTAACAATCTACCGTAGAAAAATCTTCTATGAATAAAATTTTATTGATTCAGTATAAATCAACTTTCATCTTAATTTCTTTTCACATTCTACAATATAAAATAATTTATGAATTAAATTATATTTAATCACTATAAATCACTAACAACTTTATAAAACTATCACATAATTATAATATAATATTAATTTTGTTTATAAAAAGAAAAAAATCGATATAGTTTATTACAGTGGAGTGGGGAAGATGCCACTGTATATTGTAATTATATATATTGTATATTACATATTATGTATATCACAAGCTAAATTGGTTAAGTATATATATTTTTCCTATTGAGTAATAGATTGAACGTTCAATTATGTATGTAATAGAAAGAGTCAAAGATATATCCGTAATATACTATCCATATAAAGTTTTATATGTTAACTACTTATATATGTATCCATATCAACTCTACAATATAATACTATGTGAGTGATATGACTATTAGGAAAACATATACAAAAATATAATTACGTAAATATATACGAATATGAAATATTATATCTTATCATTTGATCATAAATTAGGATAATATTGGACCTATTGATATATTTATGGTAGTCATAATATTAGGAATATTTTCTCACCAAAAAATTAATATATTTATGTTTATACATTATACTAACCCAATATATTAATAAGGTAAGATGAGTTAGTACATTATCATGCAAATAATTACCGTTCGTCAATACACAAGAAGTATAAGTTTTGTTTTGAGGAAAGGTAATGAGATGAGTTTTTGTGCTCTTTAACATTTAAACTACTACTTTTTTCTTCTCATAATTTCTTCTATTTGTTTATGTTACCCTTATCATGTATAATGGTGATCGATTACACAAATTAGTATATATCTTCATTTTTTTTACGCCAATTATAAGGTATCTATGTTTGGACCAGAAATTACGGGTTACATAAAATTTTCTTCTACTTTTTTTTTGTGAATGTTAAGTTCAGTTATATGTATGATTTTCTTGATATCGAATATATTTTTCATTTGTGAATTTAGTATTGATTAAGTTTATTTCAATCACTATATTCTAGCAATTCGATGTCATTGTACTTTTCTATGGCATGGTTAGCAAGGTAATTTTATTTTTGACAACCTAAATGAATTAGGTTGGAGACATATAAAGTCGTATTCTTTATGTTTTTGTTGTAATTTTAAAACAATATAATGACGAATATTTTCCAGTTTAAATTTTACAAATTCCGTGCAAGGCACGGGTACTAAGCTAGTCTGTATTCTAAAACTCAATAAAATATCTTTGGAAAGTAGACGTAGTCATTATTAGGTGCACCACTATAAATATGTGTGTCTATCTTTTTTGTTTGTTGAATTATATTTTTTTTTAGTAATTCCGCACAACAATTTAGTTGCAAAAAAAAATGGGAGAGAAGAAATGTTATAGTTAATAAATTTATCTTTATATTTTTAGCATTAGCATTAAGAAATAGAAAAAACTTTTGTCAACCGTGTCTTGACCGGACAAGGATGTTGTGTGCTATCTCTGAACCGTGTCTTGACCATGTCGGGTCATATTTGACCGTTTTTGAGTCGTGACCTACCGTGTTTGTTTGTCCTGTCGTGTTGGAGACGAGACTCTCCACCTTCCGGAGGTGTCTTTGCATCATAAGTTGGACTTAAATCTAATATGTAGTCGACCCTTCTTCCAAACCTTCGCAATGTATTAGCCAACCGAAGTTTTTGCATCCAGGTTAATCTTATGCACGGCTATAAGTTTTTTCCTAACCTATCAAATTTTAGGGGTTGATGATGTTAAACACAAGATGGGTGTAGAATGCATGTATTGTATATTGTACGTAGACTAATGCTTGAATACAATGAAAATAAGAGATAAAATTATTTAAAAACATCCAAAAAAAAAAAAAAGTAATATGGAGTTTCGAGTCCGGCATGTGGCCCAAACATGCATCTATCCTTGCCGTACATTCTTATGCGCCATATGTCCTGACGTGCATCGTCAACTATCCCATGAAAATCAACTTATTGATACGCGGCATCATGCATGTATGTGCAGTTTACGGCGAAGCACAACCTTCGAGATAGTATCATTTATTAAAATAAACATATATTATCATTAAATATATTATACAAACATCACGTGGAAAGCCCTAAGTATTAATCTAATATAAATAAATATGATTAAAAACTCATTCATATATATATAGCCGTGTCTTTTGTGATGTACAATTTTGAGAGAAAACTGAAGATCGAGATGAAAATGGCGGTGGAAGTGAAGATCAAAGCGAGGCACATGATAAGACCAGCAGAGAAGACATGGACGGGGACGATGAAGTTGAGCGAACTCGACATGACGTTTGTAAAGTTCTTTGGTCGGAGGCTCTACATATATAACAACGACGACGACGACAAAAAAACAAAGGTTGCTAAAACCGATATCTTAAAGACGTCTTTGGCGAAGGTGTTGGTCCACTTCTACCCCTTCACGGGAAGGCTAAGGCCCACCGCCACCGGTGGAGCCGGCAGGATAGAGTTACACGTGGACGATGACTTGGCATCCGGTGTGCCGTTTGTGGAGGCGGAGGCCGATGCTGACGTGGCCGACTTGGGCGACGACTTGATGGAGGCCGACGTTCAGGGGAGGTTGTTGAACCTATTTTGCAGTAAGCACGATCCTCACAAGGCTCTTGAAGAGTTGCCGCTGATGATGGTGCAGATCACACACTTCCGTTGCGGCGGCGTCGCGGTTGCCTTCAATTTGTCACATGTCATCGTCGATGGCTCTGCTGTCGCTCACTTCCTCGCCGAGTGGACCAGGTAATGTAATAAATTGAAGTTGTACACAATGAAACACTTGTCATGCTGGGGTCAAACTCAAACTCAAACTCAAACTCAACTCGGGTTTTGTATTTTGTATTTTCTGTTTTCGGGCCCGAAGCCTTGTATATATCCACCGAACCGGCCTCTTTTTTTTTTTCAAACGTAAAAAAGTTATAAAAGTTAAAATTATATATAAAAAAATAAATAGCACATATGTTGAGATATATTCATATTTTATTTGAATCGTAGCTCGAGGTAACATGTTCAAATCATCCAAATCTCTCATATAAAAATAGACTATGTCCGTACCACCCATTTATCCAGGCCGGTTCGTTGCTGGTAAAAATATAGTGATACGATAATTATATTAATTTAATTTGTTGAATATATAGACAATAAAATTATTATTAAAGATTATGTTAAAATACCTCAAGTTTAATCTAATGTAAGAAATTAATAAATTTTATCCAGGCCGGTTCTTTGTTTCGTTTAGTCTTCCCTTCAAAATATTATTTGTTTCTTGTGAAAATATTGTCTTAATTTCATCTTACATATATTATTTGATTAACTTTATCTAGGTTTAACATCTTTGTACATAATTTATTTAACTCAATTTAATTATTAAGTTCTCTATATGCATAGGATTGCACGTGGTGGATCATTAAAAGTGAAACCAATACATGACCGTTCTCTTTTAAAAGCCGGAGAGCCGCCTAGTTCAATCCCACAATTCATCAAACAAGGGGTCGTCGTTGATCATACACCGTTACCGAATACCTTCTTTGTCCAACAAATGGTTGACCAATTACCCTTTCCACAAACCACCATTGAGATGTTACGAGTGTCGAAATCACAAATCGACAAGCTTAAGCAAATAGCAGGCCTTGTTATCAACGATCGTCCTTACACTCGTTTTGAGGTCTTGGCTGCCCATGTTTGGAGGTACATGCAAAACCTTACATTTGGTCATATAACTTGCTAGTTAGGGTTTGCAAAATTATCCTAATTAGGACATATAATCTATGTTAATATTGCATGACACGTGTCTCTTTAGTTAATTGAATGTATAAATTTTATTCAGGTGCATAAACACGGCAAGAGAGAACGAAGAGAAGAAGGCAAATACACTTGCCGTGACCATGGACATTCGAAAACGTGTAAATCCACCACTCCCACGAGAATTCGGTGGCAATGCTGTGATTTTATATGTTTTTACGAGCGAGCCAGAGGAACTCATATCAAATCCACTAGCTTATGCTTGT
This sequence comes from Fagopyrum tataricum, assembly GCA_002319775.1. Lineage (NCBI taxonomy): Eukaryota > Viridiplantae > Streptophyta > Magnoliopsida > Caryophyllales > Polygonaceae > Fagopyrum > Fagopyrum tataricum. The sequence continues at coordinate 51,289,309 of CM008280.1, read as the reverse complement.
GAGAACATAAGGAAATCCCTCAACAAGGTAACCGGTGATGCAATATGGAGATACTTAGACTACCTTAAGTCCGTCAAGAACTTGGGTGTACCACAAGGAGCAATGACACCTGAAGGCATTTTGTTGAAACCAGATGTCATAATGGTGTACCGATTGAGTTTGCCGTTAAAGAACATAGACTTCGGGTGGGGAAATGAATCATACATGACGTACGGGATAGAGAAGACAGAGGGTCGGGTGGTAATTCAACCTGGTCATGAGGATGGCTCGGCTATTGTTACAATTTGTTTGCAAGTTGTTCATATGAAAAAGTTCAAGTATCACTTCTTTCATCAGCTTGTCTAAGGGGTATGTTAATGATATAGTCTTGGTTATCAGTACAACCTTGTATCATGTTATCCTATTTTGTGTGTGTTTTCTTGCATCGTTTCATGTTTTCCTTCGATTGTGCGATATTCCGATGCTATTTTTAATCCGGTTGGAACAATTTCTCTGTGTCCTAATTAAAGTCGAATGGTCCCCAAAACTCCCAATAAAGGCAATACTCTCTCCATTTGTATATCCTAATCTCCTGTTCGACTCTTGTAGACCCTTATTAAAATTATAGACTATTTTTGTTATTGAAAATTTTCTAGTCTTTGTCTTTTCCATTTAGATTTAGTCACTTAAAATAATGTACGTGAATTTAAAACAGGGAAAAAACGGGTAGGAATTATAAAAAAAAATTGCTAGGAGGAGCAAATAAGCGAGAAGAATAGAGGGTAAGAAATAGAAGAAGAAAATAGTCGGAGAGGTCTAGAAGAATATGAACAATATATTTGATATGGTATAATGACAGGGCATATATTGTTGATCGTGTAAGTGTCCCACGTCGACAATATATTACTAAGTGAACCTAACATATATATGTCGGGTCTAAGACGTGGAGGATTACGCACGCCAAAGTGAACCTACGTCCATAAGTTTTCAGGGTTTCATCCTAAAACCAATTGACAATAGGAGGAATAACCCTATGACTTATATGTTAGATTCACTTAGTATTATATTGTCGATGTGGGACATTTTCACACTCAACACATTATAAATAAGAAAGTTAAGTAACAAAATAGAACTCGATATACAAAGAAGGATAGGACGGGTTCAATATAATTGTTGATATGCGTTGAGCTTATATTTTGTTTGAGTTTTTTTTCCCTTTCTATTTGTGCCTTTTATTATTTGACCTAGTCTTATAGTTGACGTCCAAGTATAGACCTAGGTTTATATATTTTAGGGTTCCCATTGTCTCCAATAATCTGATAACCTAAAAAATCTGGATAACCTAGTTATCATTTGTTTATTTTCTCATCTATACTCTGAAACTCCTCAATAAAATCTCTTTGGAAAGTGGATGTAGCCATTATTGGGTGAAACACTATAAACCTGTGTGTGTCGTCCTTTGTGTTTGTTAAATTCCGTACTTTCTCAGTAATTCCAAACCCGAAAAATAAATGGACCCGAATCAAGATGTTAGGCAACCCGATCCGGTTTTGACCCAAACGAACATAAATTGACCCGAATCAAGATGTTAGACAACCCGATCCGGTTTCGACCCAACCCAAACATAAATTGACCCAACTCCAACTCGATTGACCTGTCTCGATTGGCACATCTATCAAAGCCATCATAAACTGAGGTAACCCAACCCGAATGACCGGAGAACCGAACTAAACCGACCTGTTATGAACTTATAGTTCAAGAACCGAGGCCATCCGATAACCCGTATTAACCCGAATAATTAATACCCGACCCAAACCGGCCCGACCCGCAATAAACGATAAAAATGAGAGATTGTTTTGACCTGACTTGTTTCAACCCGAGCCTGTGAGGACCGACTCGATTCCGACCAATCCCATTATGACCCGAGAACCGAGACTACCCGACCTGTTGGTCCCGTTTGACACCTCTAGTGATAAGAACATTATCATTGTTGTGAGGCGCCACCACCACCCCCTTCTTCTACCATACCTGGAGAGCTCACAATGATAATCTCTATGGAAGTAAGTTTTACAACCCTATCATTTTTACCAATAACATTATCAGTACAGTGAGGAACTTTACTGGTGTTCACGGAAATCAAGACACAGTGATGACATGATGTGGGCAAAAATCTTGGAGATCTACTTTTATACCCTATGTGTTTGTTACTTCTTCTCTCCCCTTAAGTGATTGTTTGCTCCCAATTTCTACGAAAGAGTATTAGGTCAGAAAATTAACTATTCTAAATCCGAAGTTACGTTTAGAAGGAATGTGGGATGTGTAAATAGGGCTCACTTGGCTGCATTATTTGGAGTCAGAAGAGTAAGCAAGTTTGGTAAATACCTTGGACTCCCGATGGTCTTTGGGCCGGTGTTCAAAGAGAGCAATCTTTGAAGGTATTAAGGAAAGGATTGCTACAAAGATACAAGGATGAAAAGAGCACATGTTGTACCAAGCTAGAAAGGAAATCCTTCTAAAGTCGATTATACAATGCATTCCAATATATGTTATGGGTGTGTTCAAACTACCGGAGATGTTGGTGGATGAAATTCATGCCATGATGGCTAGATTTTGATGGAGATCTTCCGATGAGAAATGACGAATTCATTAATTAGTTAGTTGGGAAACTCTTTGCCTCCCAAAAAACGTTGAAGGGATGGACTTCCGGGATCTAAAAGTTTTTAAACAATGTTAGAGGCTACTTAATAATCAAAGTTCTATGACATTTAGGATATTGAAGGATTGCTATTTAAAGGATGCACAATTTCCAAACTCTGGTCTTAGCAACTCACCTAGTTTCTCCTAGAGAAGCTTGGGGGGAGGGGGTGTCACTTTTGTTAGAGGCTAGGGCATTTCTTGGTGAATCGGGAATAGAAGTAAGGTCTTGGCTTGGACAAATAGATTGATTACCGACAAGGGCGGCAACTACTTTCGGAAACCTAAGGAAACTTTTGCTATGAATATCTCCTTGAAGGTGGCGGAATTGATTTTGGAGCATTCGGACAACTAGGACATACATAAAATAAGACAAACTTTCTGTAAAGATGACGTCAAACTCTTTTTGGCCATGCCCCAAAGCTTTAACAGGCGGATTGTTCCTTGATATGGTGGCCTAGTAAACATGGTGAGTTTTCGGTTCAAAACGTCTATTGGCTCGGAAGATGTGCACACATTTCCGGGTGGCAAGACAGACTACAAGGAAATGATTTGAATGCCGCGAGTATTGTCTGGAAGCTGCAACTCTCACAGAAGATCAAGTTATTTGCTTGGAGATTTTGTACAGACTCTCTTGCAGTTAAATGAACACTATGTGCATGCAGAATCATGACTGTCACAGGATGCAACCGATGCAACAAACCCAGCGAATCGTTAATGCATGCGTTGGTTCTGTGTCTGGCGGGAAGAGATATATGGTACAACTCTACTGCTCTCATACACGCACAGACTTTCTTTTCATGCAGTCCACAAGACTTAATTTCTGGAATCCATGTTCGGCACGGGTTGAAGGCTCTCTCAGAAGTGATAACGAGACTATGGATTGCATGGTGCTGTAAAAACAAGGCTATTTTTGACGGTACACCTTCAATTTTCCCTTGCTTGCGGGATAGTTTTCTTAGGCTTGCAGAAGATTACAAAACCATAATTGAGACACTTAATAGACTGAATAATACTTCACCATGCTCATGTTAGAATATATTGGTATTATATATTCATTTAATGTACTCCATGCGTCTAGGTTTAATAATGAAGATTAAGTCTAGTATATTATGTGGTTCTAATATAAAGACGAAACCGTAATGGATCGGTATCGGTTAAGGACATTAGAATTACGGGATTAATTATTCCCTCTCCTTCCGCCTATAAATAATTCTTTTATCTATTAATATAAATAAATATATAATTAGATAAAGGAAATTAAAAGAATTAACTTTTACCTTTAAAAGATTAGGAGAGAAAAAAGAATAACTGACTCTTCTACTGAAAAGTTTTACAGGGACTTCTCCATTAAAGTTCAACTAAAAGCAAAAGGCAAGGAGGAGAAAATCAATTTATACTTGAATCAATTCGCACGCGTTCGATTCAAAATGAAGACTTATACGGATAAAGGTTAGTCTTCTGTTGATATAGGCATATTTCGATTGAATCATGTTTCAAGTCTAGATCCATAAAGGTTTTGATCTCGGAATAAAATCGTAAAAAATCTAATAATTAGTATCAGAGCGGTTATAGACTCACATAATTCATCGATCTATTCGAACGGAAAAAGTATATTATACGGTGTTTCATGTTTTAAAGTACCGTTTAAATTAGAACCCTGAATCTGATTGTTTACTGTTTTACCATGAATGAATTGCATGCTTTATTGGTATGAATGTTATATATGGTTTTGCTTCAATAATTTGATTAATACTCAATAGTGGGTTTATGAGTCATCCTATTCAATGTTTTTTTTATTGAAAGTACAGTATGAAAGTATAACATGAAGTGATGTTCATAAATGTTTCATTACGGTGATTTATGTTCCTTTTGATCCATATTCTTTTGATTGCATCTAATTATGTACAAAAGTATGTGTTAGAACTAATTTATATTTTTGTTGGTTATATGAGATTGATTAGAAGTGGATTAATCAACTTCACTTTGTTTTTTGGGCTGCGTATTCTGGACTTTTCCACAAGTGCTAAATGGAGGGGAATGTATCATTGAAATTGAAGAAAGTAGAAGAAAGATCTAGATTTGTCTATTTTGCAGCAACTAGTGTGATTAGATTAGGAATAATCTAGAACTAGTGATACTTATAAAATATTTGTATTGGGTATTGTGAATGTCGGTGCTTTTGGTTGGTGTTAACCGACTTTGCATCTCTATATATATTGTAATGCTATGTTGATAACGAAATAATATACGAGTAGTGTGTAGTAATATAAGTGTGTGTTCGATCCAAAAGCTTTCACATTTAAAGTGAGGTTGTACGAGTGTGAGTGTGCAACAAAATCCCCGCTTAAATACTTAGTGTGAGTCGGGAAGCGCGTATTTTTCCCCACAGTATGTGATGTGAAATATATATATACAGTGGTTCATTTCTTATGGTGATGTTTTGTCTGATTAAATTATATAATTAGCATTTGAATGTAATGAGTCTAATTATGTGTATTTTGGTACACGTCATATCATGAAAGCAAAAGCAACAAACAGTGTTTTATATGTTTAATGATATGTTTTCTTTTCATATATGTATATATATGATCGACAATAATATAATTTCACATTATGATATATTATGTGATAAAATTAAAGTTTAGATCATTATTTAAAAGTAAAGTACTTATTAAATTTAAATGTTAAAATCTATACGTTGTTAGTCACCAAAGTGACCTAGTTATATTAAATTGAAATATTTGGATTTTAGTAGAGGATCAATTGTTCATGATTAAATAGATGCTATTAAGTGATTTGATTGAACAATTGATTTTATTGGTTATGATTCTAGGAGATCACCCAAAGGTGGATCATTGAAAATAGTCAATAATATAAAAAGATTTATCATGGTACTTAGGTTAGATAGTATGTATATCCAAAGATAGCATGCTTATTTGATTTATGTATGTCATGATAATCTACTAAGTGTATTAGCATCAATGATTGTGTGTGTGTTTAAGTATTGCCCAAAGGTTACTTGAATGCATGCTTTAAATTTTACATATATGATTTGAATATGTATTATAGTCAAATCACTAATAGGTAAGCATGTATTAATTATTGCAGCTTCATCAAATTTCTCTACATCTGCAAACTCTGTTGTTAAATTCAATGGGCTGAACTATGATGATTGGTCTGAACAAGTCCGATTTCCTTTGGGCATTATGTCGTTGGATCTTGCTATACTCATGGATAACCTACCAGCAACCATTACAGAGAATAGCTCTGAAGCTGAAAAGTCTCTTTATGAGAGTTGGGAGCGATCTAACCGGTTGAGTTTAAATCTCATGAGGATGAGTATGGCTGAAAGTATAAAGCCATCAATGCCTAAGACAGAGAATGCAAGAGAATTTTTTTTGAAGGTTAAGGAGTATTCACAATCGGATTTGGCGGACAAGTCAATTGTAGGTAGTCTCATGAGTGAGCTTACTACGAAAAAGTTTGACTAGTCACAACCATTCCATGATCATGTGACTTACATGTCAAATTTGGCATCAAAGTTAAAGACCTTGGGAATGGATGTTAATGAATCATTCTTGGTCCAGTTTATTATTAACTCTCTGCCGTATGAGTTTGGTCAGTTTCAGGTGAACTATAACACCATTAAAGACAAATGGAACTTTCAGGAATTGAAGGCCATGTTTGTACAAGAGGAAGAGAGATTAAGAAAGATAAAGGATCAAGTTGTCCACTTTACAAGTCATGATGGTGCCAACAACAGTAAAGGTAGATCGGGTAAAAGGGACAAGAGGAACAAGAACCCTTTGAAAGTCAATTAGGGTCATGTTAAGAAGGAAGTGAAGTGTTTCTTTTGCAAGAAAACGGGACACTTCAAGAAGGATTGTCCTAAAAGGAAGGCATGGTTTGAGAAGAAAGGTAAACATTATAGTTGTGTTTCTTTTGAATCAAATCTTATAGAAGTGCCTAATAATACTTGGTGGATAGATTCTGGTGCTACTACTCATGTGTCTCATATTAAACAGGGATTCAGTTCGATCTGGCCCATAAGAGGAGTTGAACAGTATTTGTTCATGGGAAACATGATGAAGGCAAAAATAGAGGGCATTGGGACTTACAAATTGATCTTCGACACTGGTTGTCATATAGATCTTGAAGGATGTCTTTATGTACCTAAATGTTCTAGAAATCTTGTTTCCATTAGTAGATTGAACAATTTAGGTTTTATTATTAAGTTTGGACATGGTGAATTTTCATTGTACAAACATAATAACCTTTATGGTAATGGTACATTGATTGATTCACTTTACAGGTTTAATCTTGATATTAAATTTTCTGAATATTTGCTTTATGTTGAATCTAATGTGGGAAATAAACGTAGTGCATTTAAAGAAAATTCATCTTTCTTGTGGCATCAAAGATTAGGTCACATAAGGAAAGATTAATGAGGTTGATGAAAAATGATATCCTACCTCTCTTGGATTTTAGTGACTTAGATGTGTGTATAGAATGCATTAAAGGAAAGCAAACTAAACACACTACAAAGAAAGCCGCCACAAGAAGCACTCAACTTCTTGAGTTAATTCACACCGACATTTGTGGTCCTTTTGACGTTCCTTCTTGGAGCGGTGAAAAGTATTTCATCACTTTTATTGATGATTTCTCATGGTATGGCTATATATATCTATTGCATGAAAAATCTCATTCTGTAAATGCCTTAGAGGTATTTGTTACTGAGGTAGAAAGGCAATTAGATAGAAAAGTAAAAGTTGTGAGATCCGATAGAGGTGGTGAATTTTATGGAAAATATAATGAAAGTGGACAATGTCCAGGTCCATTTGCAAAGTTCCTTGAAAGTAGAGGCATTTGTGCACAATATACAATGCCCGGTACACCTCAACAAAATGGTGTAGCTGAGAGGTGGAACCGTACATTAATTAACATGGTTAGGAGCATGTTAAGTAATTGCTCTTTGCCCTTATCATCGTGGATACACGCATTAAAGACTGCAACACATTTATTGAACCGGGTTCCTAGTAAAGCAGTTCCTAAGACGCCTTATGAACTGTGGACGGGAAGGAAACCTAGTTTGAGACACATCCGTGTTTGGGGTTGTCCTGCAGAAGTGAGGGTGTATAATCCATATGAAAAGAAGCTTGATCCAAGAACAGTTAGTGGATTCTTCATTGGCTATCCTGATAAGTCAAAGGGGTATAAATTTTATTGCCCTAACCATAGTACGAGAATCATAGAAACTGGCAATGCTAGATTCATCGAGAATGGTCAAACTAGTGGGAGTGGTAATCCACGAAAGGTGGACATTCAAGAAATTCGGGTTGAAGATCCTTCACCTATGGTTTCTTCTAAGGTTGTTGTATCACAATTACATGACACATTGGAACAACAAAATGATATTCAAAATCCATTAGTTGAAAATGAAATATATGAACCAGTCATGGTGCATGAAGAGATAAATGAGCCACATGAATCTTTAAGGCGATCTGTAAGAGAAAGAAGATCCGCCATTCCAGATGATTATGTGGTTTACACTCTTGAAAATGAATGTGACTTAAGCATTGATGAAGATCCAGTCTCATTTAAGAAAGCCATGCAAAGTGACAATTCTGACAATTGGTTTATTGCCATGAAAGAAGAAATGCAATCTATGAGTGACAACCAAGTATGGAATCTAGTTCAGTTGCCCGAGGGTTCCAAGACCGTTGGGTATAAGTGGGTCTTTAAGACCAAACGAGACTCTAAGGGAAACATTGAAAGATATAAAGCTAGATTGGTTGCTAAAGGGTACACTCAGAAAGATGGCACTGACTATACAGAGACTTTCGCTCCAGTGTCAAAGAAAGACTCTCTAAGAATTGTTTTGGCTTTGGTGGCTCAGTATGACCTTGAGCTTCACCAAATGGATGTAAAGACCGTTTTTCTAAATGGAGATTTAGAGGAGGAAGTATATATGGACCAACCTGAAGGGTTCTTGACCACAAGAAAAGAACAAATGGTGTGTAAGTTGAGGAAATCAATATAGGACTGAAACAAGCTTCCCGACAATGGTATCTTAAGTTTAATGATATCATCACATCTTATGGTTTTGTAGAGATCACTGTTGATCGGTGTATCTACATAAAGGTCAGTGGGAGCAAGTTTGTTATATTAGTCTTATATGTTGATGATATTTTGCTTGCTGCAAATAATATAAGCATGTTACATGATATAAAGAAATACCTCTATAAGAACTTTGAAATGAAGGATATGGGTGAGGCATCCTATGTGATTGGAATAGAAATATTCTGGGACAAATCACAAGGATTGTTAGGTTTGTTTCAAAAGGGATATATCAATAAAGTCTTAGAGAAATATAGAATGGATAAATGCTCTGCAGGGATAGTTCCAATTTCAGAAGGGAGATAAGTTTAGTAAACTACAAGGTCCTAAAAATGAATTGGAACGAAAGAAAATGGAAAATATTTCTTATGCATCAGTGGTTGGGAGTTTGAATTATCTTCAAACATGTACTCGACCTGACATAAGCTTCGTTGTAGGCATGTTGGGTAGATATCAAAGTAATCCCGGTATGTACCATTGGAAGGCTGCTAAAAAGGTTCTCAGGTACTTGCAAGGCACCAAAGAGCATATGCTTACATATAGGAGATCCAATCAATTAGAGGTCATTGGATATTCAAATTCAGATTTTGCCGGATGTGTGGATAGTAGGAAATCTAAGTTCGGATATGTGTTCTTATTAGTGGGAGGAGCTGTTTCCTGGAGGTGTGGGAAGCAATCTATCATTGCTACTTCTACTATGGAGGCTGAGTTTGTAGCATGCTTTGAGGCCACTAACCATGGATTGTGGATGCGGAATTCTATCTCGGGGCTTGGAATTGTTGATAGTATAGATAGGCCGTTGAGAATTTATTGTGATAACTCCGCAGCCGTGTTCTTTTCGAAGAACGATAAGTACTCTAAGGGTGCTAAGCACATGGAATTGAAGTACTTGTCAGTTAAAGATGAAGTGAAGAAACATAGGGTGTTTTTTGAGCATATTAGAACGGACATGATGGTTGTAGATCCGTTAACTAAGGGTTTACCACCTAAGGCGTTCAATGGCCATGTAGAACGTATGAGTGTTATAGATAAGACCTTGCTATTATAATTACATTTCGCTCATCAAATTATAACACTTTGAATTCATTTATTGATATATTTCTACTTTACATTGCTTGTCATCATTATCGTATTTGTATACAATAATATTTTTTTCCGGATGACATGTTATTTTGAGACTTATAGTATATCTCAAAGTTAAAGTAATATTGGTGTTTTGGATTGATTTGTGATACATGGAAGGAATCATGTCGCTCAATGATGTGTGACTGCCATGATCCAATCGGTTCAAATTCAATTATGGATTTTTAATGTTTTATGGACTTATGTAAGCTTCCGCATTTACAGGTATTGAACCATTAAGTTGACATATATACCAGTGGGAGAATGTTAGAATATATTGGTATTATATATTCATTTAATGTGGTCCATGTGTCTAGGTTTAATAATAAAGATTAAGTCTAGTATATTATGTGGTTCTGATATAAAGACGAAACCGTAATGGATCGGTATCGGTTAAGGACATTATAATTACGGGATTAATTATTCCCTCTCCTTCTGCCTACAAATAATTCTTTTATCTATTAATATAAATAAATATATAATTAGATAAAAGAAATTAAAAGAATTAATTTTTACCTTTAAAAGATTATGAGAGAGAAAAGAATAACTGACTCTTCTTCTGTAACGTACTGTCCCTGAAAAAGGAAGAAAAGTTTTACAGGGACTTCTCCATTAAAGTTCAACTAAAAGCAAAAGGAGGAGAAAATCAATTTATACTTGAATCAATTCGCACGCGTTCGATTCGAAATGAAGACTTCTACGGATAAAGGTTAGTCTTCTATTGATATAGGCATATTTCGATTGAATCATGTTTCAAGTCTAGATCCATAAATGTTTTGATTTCGGAATGAAATCGTAAAGAATCTAACAGCTCATGGCAAGCTCCTACAGGTACTACATTCAAGGTTAATGTCGATGCCGTTATGATTGATGGGAGCCGGTTTGGTATGAGAATGGTGATTCGAAGGGCTGATGGTGTGGTCGTCGGGGCCAGAGTGCAAAGAGTATATGGATCATGGCCGGTATAGTGGACCGAGGCTGTAGGCTTGTAGCTATCCGGACGGGGATACAAGAAGTTGTTTAAAGCGGATTTACTTAGACCGCCTTAGACTACAAGTTAATCGTTTAATTTTTAAGCTTGTTATGCTTCTCGTTGTGTTCTCGGCATATTCTGACTGGTGGGTGCTTCTCATATGCACCTTTGCTCCCTATTTGCATGTTAAGGTGAAGACCTTAGCCAATTGTTCTATCTACCCGGAAGTGTGTTGATGATTCTAGAAGAGTAGATGGGAGTATCAGCATTAAAGCTGTGCAATTTGGTATGAAACCAATTATTGTAACGTTGCTATATATACTTTTATGGTAAGTTATATTATTGTATTCTAGTATTTTCGAATTAATATAATATAGTTCTACTTTATAAATAATTTTTTTTTTTACATAATTAATTATTAATACTTATATTATTCATTTTGATGATGTTCATTGTATTTATGACTTATACATTTACAAGTTGTTCTCGTTCAGTTAAATAAATATATTATCCACAAATTAACACTTACGTACCTATAACACGTTTTTTTTAAAAAATTCATAGGTTTTCTAACTAGTTTTAAAGATAAGTTGGTTTACTATTTATATTACTTATCAATAACAACGTTTTATTTAATTATGATTTTTTTATTAGTGCTAAAATAAGATATGTGTTAAGGTATTATGCACAACTTTTTCGATAATATTTCAACCAAAAAAAAATTCTAGTTAATATAAATAATGATAATTGTTGTTAGTAATAGTTTAGGATAAAGAATGATGCTACCAAATAAAATTCTGTTATCTTTTTTCTTGACAAAATAACCTTTTATGTTAAGGTCATAAAAATGTTATTATATTAAAAGTTTCAACGTCTTCAATATAATATAATTAATCTTTTAAGGTAAAATGTCTTTGTTATATATATATATATATATATATATATATATATATATATATATATATATATAATTGTTGTAATTTATTTTAAAATTTATATTGATATTATTAATTTATACATCCACAATTATGTCTCATTTAATTTAACAAATATGTATTCTCCACAAATTGGTTTAATTATTATGTTATGTAACTTTGAATTATTCCATCAATTTATACATCCACAATTTTGCCTTGGATCCCCATTATGGGGCTTCTTTTCATATGGCAGAGATTGCTCGCTCTTATCTTCTATCAAATCAGTCACCAAATGTCGGACCAACTTCCTAGTGGCACTTTGACTTTTGTTGGTCATGCGGGGACCCTTCAGTTGTACACCTCCTTTGCTTACCTTACCTCTAGTATTATTTGTTCTAGAATAGGCCTTGTTTAGTTGTACGAGATTTGTATTCGTAGTTGTGGTTTGTATTCGTAATTGTAGTATGTAATTGTAGTTTTTACGTAGGTTTTTGGATTTCGTAAAAAAACCCTTTGTATACGTTTAGTAAAAATAGATTTATCGGGATTTATTTACGTAAAATATAAAAATATTCCACATTTTATATTCATTTTTTTTCTTTTCATTCATTTTTTTTCCTGGTTCTGTTCATCTTCTTCCTCACGTTCAAATTGGAGGAAAAGAAGGAGAAAGAGAACAGATTCAAATCGAGAAGCCCAGATCCACAACACCACCACCAAGGCACCAACGCAGTCCTGCCGGAGTTTGTTGTGCGCCCCCACCACTATCGCAGTCCCGATTGACAAGTCCAGACCCACGCTGACGAGATGCAGGTCGTTGGAGAAGACCAGCCGCAACCTTGAAACCCTAGCAAATTCAGGAAAGCATCTTCACAGAGAGGAAGAAACGAGAAGAGGAAGAAGAGTAACGATAAAAGAGGAAGGTAAACAGGAAATTTTTTTAGATCTAATTTTCAAATCCTCTCAAATCTTCATTTTTTTAGATTTCACAAACCCCCATTTCAAACTCCTGAAAATAAAAAAAAAACCTCAAACCTAAAATTTAAATAAAAAATTTTCAAAAATTAGAATTCACTCAAATCTAAAAAAAAATCTCCTCCCTTGAACAACTAAACAGGCCCTTGGTATATCATCTTTTATCCATTAATAAGTTAACTGGGAATTTGAACTGTATTTTTATAATTTCTAATAAACTTTGTGTTATACAGACCACACTTCAAAGACGGTAATTAGAGTGAATTAAACTTTGTGTTATTCAGCCCCCACCTTTGCAAGAAAAAAATCAGCCCCCCAAATAATAGTGTAATACCCCCTACCGATCTCGACAAAAACCCCTGCGGCCCGCACCTATGAAGGAAACCAAAATCAACTGTATTAAACTAATATAAAATAAAGTTAAATTATATAATTAAAAAAAAACCAAAGAAGTAACCTGTATGCGTGTAACATGTAGCGGACCTTTGGTTGTTGTTATATGTGTACATAAGCCATGCCTGTTGTGATGTATCATTTAGAGAAAACTGAAGATCGAGATAAAAATGGCGGTTCGAGTGGAGATCAAAGCGAGGCACTTGATCAAACCAGCAGAGAAGACGTGGACGGGGACGATGAAGCTGAGCGAGCTCGACATGACGTTTGTCAACTTCTTTGGCCGGAGTCTCTACATATACAACAACGACGACAACAATAACAAAATGAAGGTTGCCAAAACGGACATCTTAAAAGCGTCTTTGGCGAAGGTGTTGGTCCACTTCTACCCCTTCACGGGAAGGCTAAGGCCTGCCGCCACCGGTGGAGCCGGCAGGATAGAGCTTCAGGTGGATGATGACTTGGCGTCCGGTGTGTCGTTTGTGGAGGCGGAAGCTGATGCTGACGTGGCCGACTTGGGTGACGACTTGATGCAGGCCGACGTTCAGGGGAGGTTGTTGAACCTCTTTTGCAGTAAACACGATCCTCACAAGGCTCTTGAAGAGTGGCCGCTGATGATGGTGCAGATCACCCACTTCCGTTGCGGCGGCGTCGCGGTTGCCTTCACCTTGTCACATGTCATCGTCGATGGCACTGCTGTTGGTCACTTCTTCGCCGAGTGGACCAGGTAATGTAAAAAACTCAAGCTGTATAACTATAAATCAAAATATGAATGAAAAAAAATCTTAATAATTAAAAAAAAAAGTTAAAAAAACAAGTGAGCCAACTTTGTGAAGAGACACATTTCACCGAATGTTTTCGCTATATCCACGCAAATTTACTAGATCCATATCATATATATTAATCTGCGTCTTTAAAACCATATAAAAATGTGTGTGGTAAGTTGTAAGTGTACATCTCATGCTTATTTTACGTTAGATTTTGGTCATGAGTTGTATAGTTATGTTTATCCTTTTATTTGTTAATTTATTATATTATTTCTTTTTTATCGTATAATAATATTTAATCAATAAAATAAAAATAAAAATATTTTTATTTTTATTTTTATTTGTAATGAGCATTACCCGAATTACGGAATTAGTTAATTTTATACATAAAATATAATGGGTATGTCTAAAATAGCCCAAAATTACCTACGTCATGATTTCGTGTAGTTTTTCCTCCAAAATATCCTATTTCTATTGTGAAAGTATTGTCTTATTTTTAAATGACATTCTTTAACGAGTTTAGCTAAGTTTAACAACTTTGTACATAATTTATTTAACTCAATTTAATTGTTAAGTTATTTATATACATAGGATTGCACGCGGTGAACCCTTAAAAGTAACACCAATACATGATCGTACCCTTGTAAGAGCCGGAGAGCCACCAAGGTCAATTATAAAATTCATCGAACAAGGGGTTATGTCACCGCATGTCATCTCGGTCCAACATGGGGTTGGCCAACCGCTATTACCAGAAACAACCATTGAGATTCTACAAGTGTCAAAATTACAAATCGAAAAGCTCAAACAAATAGCAAGTCATGTCGACAAGTGATGGTCCTTACACTCGTTTTGAAGTATTGACTGCCCATGTTTGGAGGTACATACACACCTTACATTTAGTTATACTAGATGCGTCGCGCGTGCGTAGCACGCGCAACGGGAATCGATTACGGAGATATGATTCATCTATTAACTCGTATAATATCATGGGGAAGTTGCGGAACCTATAGTTACACTGATAGTATTCGAACATAGTACCATAATATAAACATCGTACTCAGGGGGCATATATGGTCCATATGATTCGTCTATCCTTTAATTCCCCTCTTTGACCGTAACAACATTAGCAACTTGTCCAAGAACCGGATTTTGATCATCGTTTAGCGGTGACCACCCATTTATCCTTGGGCCACTTGGAGTCCTCTTTTTTACCTGATTCCCCATTGATTCTTATCTGCAGCAACAAGACGCCATAAATAAGCACATAATCCAGCAAAACAAAAGTGCCTCATCTCATGAAGTAATGTCATACCATAGCAGTTGGACAAGTTCAAGTTGGCAACATCAACTATCCATTTTGGAGATGTTGAATGACATTTGGAGATTGTAATCAGTGACTTCAGGATGCGCTAGTCTATAATCCTGCACAAAAATACACGTTATGGTCAAAAAAGATCATGTGATTTTTAATGATAGTGTTAATATGATGTATAAACAGAGTGTAGACAAAAAATGGAAATGCCATAAAAACTGAGTTTGTATATGATCAAATATCTGAAGCAACTGATGAAAAGTTCATACTACAAAAAATCACAATCAAGCATGAGATGGTAGTTTATTAAACATCCAATTCAGTAAGTCAAAATCTTTAAGCCTCGATAGTTGGTGTCAAAATATTGTCAACTATGAGACGTCAGAATTATTTTTTTAAAATTCAAGTGAGTCATAGATAGGGGTATGAACATGTACCTAAGCCGCATCATAGATAGTGGTATTAAACCTTCCACAATTCAGCGTCAACCCACCATTATTTCAACCACAAAATTAAGGAGAGAAAGAAACAACACCCTAAACTTCAATCAGTAAATCAGCATGTAAAATTAGCCATCGCAACCGATCGAGACTCGCCTTGAAACTTAACGGTTCATGCCCATGGACATCTGATTTTCCTTCGGAAAGTAAATTACTTTATTATTCCTAGACATAGCCGTATTTACCTTGGAAGCCTCAATTTTCCTGAGCTGATCAATCCCATACCAGAAAGTGACTTACAAAGTTAGCAGAAATATACCTTTTTCATGTCCAAACATCCTGCAAAAGATGTAGTGTGAACTTCCCATGAATTATTCAAGTATATACTCCTCTTTCTTGTGCTTTTCAACAACTTTCCACACCTAATCATATTCATGATCACAAAACAAGATTAGCGAGATACATAAAAGTGAAAGAACCGGTTTATATCCCTAACAAAGAAAAGAGAAGCAACACAAAGATACAAACCATAAAATTCTCACCTTCCCTGTGGTGGGGGAACCTTGACAGATAATTTCTTAACCTCTTCGAATTCCTTAACCTCTGGAGTAGGTCCATCATTATCGCCATCTTTAATACTTGCACAAACAAACCATTGTGTTTAGGACCCACACTTTTGAACAACTGAATCTCAACATATAAAATAGAGAAACCAATCAATAATGATGAAACCATAAACACCATTATTGTGCTCATTGTCCCTAAGCTTTATTTATCTATCAGGTTAGAAAATTTTAATAATTAAAAGAAGGTACATAACTTACAACAGTCTTATAGAAATTTGGAAAAATAAATTGAATTTGTGACTAATACATTTTTTTAGAATACCATAGGCCGTTCAAATCAGAGGAAAGTATTTCAAAGATGGCGTATCATGCAAGCAATTCACAAGTAAGCATACCTTACCATGTCAGTTGTCCTATAAATTCATATTAAGGAGAGGAGCCTAAGTAGCTTGATGTGAAATCAATTAAATCATATACACAGTTCAAAGATGGAAGGATCTTGTAACCAACAAATTGGTATTGGAGGAGCATGATCCTTTTTCATTCACAAATTTTATTATTTGAAATATGACTTCACGTAGAGATGCTTCCAGTGCAGTTCGACAAGCACTTTTATCTTCTTAAGCATTTTTTATGGATGTTAATAAGAGTGCAAGGAGCACATTAAAAAGATGCAACTAAAGGAGAAATACATTAGTAGAATAGATCACCTCTAGTGTCCAATACTTTGCTTGGTGAGACTTGCTTGGTCATCATTAGAATAAGTTTGCTCACAAGTTTATCAAAGAGTCGGCCTCAGAGTACATATTCCATTACTATGTAAATCTATTTTTTATTGAGGCTAAAACCTATAATTACAACCATGTTACATTAGTAAGAATATTAGCCTAAAAGACTTAAGAGTGGAAAAAATAATATACCCCGTGAATCCTAACAATGTTAGGATGATTCAAAAACTATGATTCAGAGGATTCATAACTTCATAGTGTTATACCTCATGGACATATCCAAATTTGTTTATCAATGAAGCTAAGTGATTTCGAGATGAGCCTTTGAGTGTTCTTGTTGCGATTATGACACACTTCCATTTCCAATCTTAAGGCTTGAGATAGCCTCAACCAAAAATTCATTGGTTTCATCTCTTCTTTCTTATCTGCATCATGTCATTTTTAGAGAAAATATTACACTGTAAGAGACTTGCATATGCAGTATTGGTTGCAAAATCCTATTTTCATAAAGCGTAATAAACAAGGTAAAAGCATCATTGACACCATCACGTCATATTTCGTGTATTATTACATATACGGGTTCTCTAATAGATTCTTGCCATATAGAGGAGAAGTGCTTAAATCACCATATACAATACCGGAGCTCTAGTAAGCCAAGATTAGCGCTTGCTTCCAAGATTCTTCTGATTCATATAAAAAAACAGAATATAATCAGTTCACTGAAATTAAAATGCAAAAATTCAACGATAGTAGGATAAAATCTAACATTATAAGAAGATAATGTAGTTGTGAAGCTCCCTAGGCTGCATTCATATTCATTATGTTTCTATAACCACCCTTGAATAGAGATCCCAACACAGAACCATAATGTTCTATCCTTATTTTCCATAAGTTATAGTCCTTATTTCCACAAATAAAATAACGACATGATTCTACTTGCTTCACGGCGGATTAGCTGGTAAATCGATTTTTTTCTAGGTTTGAGTTTCTTAGAAAGACATTGTAGTTAGGATCAAATCGGAAGAATGCGGTAAGTCCTTATCGCTCGACTCTGTTGCTTGATTCGAAAGATCCAAGGCAGATCTAATTTGATTGTGCTGATAAACATTTTAGATTTAGCTTGCAGATTCATTGCCAATTATGTACCTGCTTATCGCTTGGGTAATGATTTATTAGGTCTATCTGCAAATCATTTTATCTATAAGAAATTCAAGTAGACAAATTCACTGTAAATTTTGCAATAAAGAAGGATTTAAAAGGATATTAAATTGAAGAAGAAGAATGAAAGAAAATTGTACGAATTTGAACACAAAGGAGTTTGCAAGAGCAACACGTTAAACCAGACATTCTTTTTTGTAATTCGATAATGAAAACCGATAGAGGAGATGAAGACTTACGTTTGAACGGATCAATGACAAAATTGTAAGGCAAGTTCCACTACTACGCAGGAGATGTTGGGAAGACAAAATAGAATAGAGTTGCTGAGGAGAAATTACCCAGACAAATAACAGAGAAAACTAAACGTATAAACGACGAAAATAGAGCGTCTTACTTGAGAGGCCAGGTCCGGTGGATTGACGATAGAAGAGGTGGTGGTGGTGGCGACTAATTTCATTTGCAAATCAAGTTTCGAATATCAACAAAAGACGTAGTCCACCGTCTCAGCTTCCGGAGAGAGTGAATTAGCGAAATTATAGAGAGATAGATTCTTAGTACCATCGATAATAAGGGGGAAAGGTGAGAACTTACAAGTGTTGAGCGTGGCCACTCATGGCCGCCTTGGCCATCAACGAAGCCGTCTCTGGGAACTGTGAAGAAGAAACATGGACCCAAGTGCAGAGGTTTTTTATTTTGTCAATGCAAACGAAATGAACGAAAGAAAGAAACAATGATTCAATGAGTAGGTCGATGTTAGCGGAATTTGTGAGAAAAAGAGAGGCGCGAGAGTATGAGCAACCATGGTGAGAATCTTGTAATACGTTTTGCCTAGAGGAACTCATGAGGTCGGGGAACTATAAAATTAGGGTTTTCGCCATGGAAACTCATGAAAACGGCAAGAAGAAGAGGGTCCAACACGTGTACAAATTTTTTACATCAGTTTGCACTTGGCACACGCTAAAGAGAGGAGAGGATAGATAAATAACCCGAGTATCAAAAAGGAGTAAATGAAAGGATGAGAAGAAGGGAATGGTAGAATTGTAAATTTACCATAACATAATATGGGTAATATTGGAAGTATACTATTGTAAGGGAGAAGTCTCTCTTTTATAGTATTAATAGATTGCTAGTTAGTTAGGGTTTGCGGAAATATCCTACTTACGATATATCTATATTAATATTGCACGACATGTGTCCCTATTAATTGCACGTCTATAATCTTTATCTAGGGGCATAAACAAGGCAAGAGAGAATGAAGACAAGAAGGTAACCACACTTGCCATGACTATAGACATTAGAAAATGCGTAAAACCGCCACTTCCACAAAAATTTGGTGGTAACGCTGCAATCTTAAATGTTGTTGTGAGTGGGTATGAGGATCTTATCTCAAAACCACTAGCCTACGCTTGTAACCACATAAAGAAGTCCCTCAACAAGATAACCGATGATGCAATATGGGGATACCTAGACTATCTTAAGTCCGTCAAGGACTTGGGTGTAACACTAGGAGTAATGACTCCCGAAGGCATTTTGGTAAAACCTGATGTCATAATGGTGTACCGGTTGAGTTTGCCGTTAAAAAACATAGATTTCGGGTGGGGAAATAAAGCATACATGACATTCGCGGTACAGAAGATGGAGGGGCGGGTGATAGTTCAACCCGATGATGAGGATGGCTCGGCTATTGTTATAATTTGTTTGCAGGTTACTCATATGGAAAAGTTCAAGCATCACTTTTTTCGTGAACTTGCCTAAGAGGGTAGGTTAAATCTCGGTTATCATTACAATCTTGTTTCATGGTTTTCTTTTATTTTGTGTTTTGTACCGTTTTATTTTTTTATTGCGTGGATTTACTGGTCAAGAATCTCTCTTGTCGTTCTAAATAAACCTTTTTAAAAAAATTTGTATTGATGTTAAGTTATTATATTGACAAATGTTATATCAAAATGCCATAATTTTCTTTAAGGTTAGTTGGTGTTTTTTTCTTTCGGGCTTTCCTAAGCTATTAAAATCAGGTTCAAATATTCCTTGCGACCTAAATAAAGTATAATACTATAATGATCCCCAATCTTTCTATCCCAACATTCTGTTCTACTATTTTGAGTCCCAATTAAAATTATAAATTAGTTTTGTTAATTGAATTTTTCCATCTTGTCAATGAGAGATAGCCAATTCAAAGAATGTATATGAAGTTAAAATAAAAAAAAAAAGATATAAGAAGAAGAAAACACATAGAAATTAAAAAATCAAATAAGAAGGTGAAAAGAAATGACAAGAATAAAAAGAAAACGGAATAACAAATAGAAAAAGGAAATAGAGGAAGGGGGCCTGAAGAAAGAACGGAAAAAATAAATATGGTGGAAATACATGATAAAGAAATAAATTACAATGAAAGGGCACATATTATACATAGGAGAAATAATAACAAACACGTGGAAATTTATTGATGGATATCATACTTGTAAACTTAAAAAAAATTGCCTAATCCTGCCTAAAATTAATTAAGTTTTTTTTCTCCTTACAATAAATATAGTCATCAATAATACACAGCAAGAGCATCCTTTAACACATTAAACTTACCTGACTATGGTGATTTTTGTTACACTAACTTGAGCCTTGTAGACGAGTCATTGTTAGACTTCTTTATATAACTCTCACCAGGTCATATATTGCTCATTCAACAACTTAGTCAATTGTCAGTTTCAAATAAAGATAGACTGTAACGTTATCGGATTTTAATCGAACTAAAACCGATTTAAGAGGGTGGATCACTAATTTAGTTGGAGTTTGGGTCGGATTTTGTTTAGTGGACCGGAGCTGCGCCATTCTTTTCCTTTCTTCCTTCCTTGGGCCGGTCCGGTTTTCTTCATGCGTTGGGCATGGGTCACAACAAATGAAAGCAGCGGTCCACGTTGTTTGGCATGATCTCCCTCTTCCTAACTTCTTTTCTTCGGTTTTGCTTCTTATCCCAATCTACACGGCTGAATCCTCGGAAGATCCAAACCAACTCCCTCTCCATCGCACTTCCTTCGTCTCGGACCTATGTATCATCGGCAGCTTCACACGGTTATCTTTTCCCTTCGCCTGACCACTGCAGCGTCCTCTGGGTCGTTTCCTCTCTCATGCACCTGGGCGTAGTTGAGCAGATCAAAGTCGAGCTTTCCCTCTTTGATCGAGACTGGTAAGTCACGTCTCTCGATTCCTCGCGGTTTGATTTCTCCATGCTTGCTTCTGGACACAACCTTCTTACTCTCTTCCCTTGCTTCTCTCAAGCGTCCCTTCTGCCGTGATCGTCGGATCTGCAGTGAAGCCACAGAGGAGCAACCACAGCACCCTTCTAGCAAGGCTTCTTCTCTTCACAAGAAACGCTGCAGCATCTCGGTTAGTCGTCTTCTTTTATCTTACCTCTCCCTCGTTCTGTTCTCTTTCCCCACCTTTGGAATCTCCATTTCTTGAAACAAGAACTCGGGTGGGTTCCTTTTATCTGTTGCAGTCGAGCAGGGAGCCGATCCCTTTGTTGATCGAATCAGTAGAGGAGACGGGTTGGACTTCTTTCTTTCCGGTAACAGCAACAACAACGTAAGGGTAGGTAACTCGTTCTTTGTTTCTTTCTCCGTCGTGTCGCCTTCTTCTCTAGACAGCAGCCCTGAGCATGTTGTTTCTCTATATCGGCCTGCAGTGAGTTGGACTTGGCGTTAACGTGAGGATTGGGCGGCAGGAAGGTGGACTCTCATCCACTCGACATTTGTGAGACAAGGTGAGTTCCTCCATCTGAACTTTTTGATCTGTTAAGTGAGGATTTAAGAGTGGGTCGTTAGTTAAGAGTTTTGAACTTGTGTTGGGAGGAAGCACAAAAATCTGTGCTTTTATGTAGTCAATTGGAATCGAATCGGGATCTACAGGTCTCTTTTATTTAATCTAGGAATTGTGGGCTGTGAGACTCGAACTCAAGACTTCCTGGAATGCTAGTTAGGTGATTCTGAAATTGTGATGAATAGCTGACTTGGGAAGTAAGTTTTGAGATGTTAGGATGATGACCCACCGTTTGGCCTGGACGGGTGGGTTGTCTGGTTATGATCAGGTCTAATTGGGCCCTACTAGTGCAACTAGCCATTGCACAATGATTTTTAATTATTTTTTTGTTTTAAAAAAATAAACAAATGGTTGTTTTTTTTTAAAAAAAAAAAAACTCAACCCTTTCCTATAAATCTATAAGTACCCAACCCATCTTCCACATTATCCCACACCATCTTGTCTTTCTCAAATTCATATTTCGACTCTCGTAATGGCAAACCCGAGAGACAACATTTCTTCTCAATTCTTCCCTAGCACCCAAGAAAGTGAAACTCAAATTCCTAACAATCCCGAAAATACCGAAATACCACACCGTCATCTACCCCCACCAAAAATGCTTACATCCAAGATTTTTGCGAAGCATTATAAGAAGGGGGCGCCGGTGAACGATTATTGTCAAGTTTCATGCAACTATTGTTCAAAGGTGTACAAATGGAGGCGAAGGGCGGCTACAAGACTTTGCAAACGGAAATGAAAAATATTCATCCCGAAAATCTAGGGATATCACGGTGACAATCACAATTGTCCCACAGGTTTGTATCTTCTTCCTCTCAATCTACTCCATTTATTTATAACCATAATGAAGAAAGTTTAGAATTAGCCGATGTTATATGTTCTCATGAATTTCCATTTTCTTATTGTGAATACGAAGAAGTTCGAGCATATAACTCTAAATATCTACAACCATCTTTTAAACCAATTTCTTGCAAAACCGTTTCCAAATTAGTTTCCAAATCATACATACAAATGAAAGAAAAAAAAATCTTTCAATTTTGGCATCTTTTTCGCATCAAGTATCTATTTGTAGTGATATTTAGAGTACACAATCTCAAACACAATTTTTATTACTTTACATTATATTGATAACGATATGTTTTTGCATAAATATGTTGTTGCATTTCGCCATTTCAACCAAAGACATGATGCACCAAACATTGTAAACTTAATAAAAACTTTAATAAGAATTTAATTTATAACATCGAGTTTTTTCATATTCTTTTGATAATGCATCCACTAACACCACCTTCGTAAACCATTTGGTCGAGGAGGCGGGACAATATTTAAGAACTCTTTTTACTTATCAAAGTTGTGCATTTCATATTTTAAACTTAATTGTTCATTAAGATGGACTTAAGATTTTAGCGATTATGCTAATCCCCATCACCGACGTTATTGATCATATTGACACTACTCCGAATTGAGAAAAAAAATGGAGAACATTATGTTTGACTAATAATGTCCATCCAATTGCATTTTCAAAAAACATTGGAACTCGTTGAAACTCTACTTACAAATTAATTGGTCAATCCCTTCATTACAAAGATCTTTTACAAGAGTTTTCCACACAAAACATTCCTTGGTCAATTCTTGATGATGAAAATGTTTGGCAAACTTGCATTGATATTTGTAACGTTTATGAGGTTTTTCAATACGGTACAAATTTTTCAACCATTATAAATGTTATGAATGACATGAAATTGAAATGACTAAAATATTACAACGAAATTTTCCCATAATTTATCTTGTAATTAACCACCATTTTTATCCTAGAATTAAACTTGATGGTGTTTCCAATTTGTTGGTTGCTTATTATGATTGTTTGGGTGTAGATGTCATAGTTCCTAACATTATGCAAGATGTTCGTATTCAAATTGGAAATTGCTTTCTTCATTTGAAACTAGGACTAACTCTTCTTCTACCGCACCTACTCCTACACCCTCTTCTTCTTCTTCTTATTATTATTCAAAAACACAACAAATTTTAGCCAAAAGGACAAAAATACCAACTCAAGTGCAGAATTTCAATAATATCTAACAACATGTTTTAGTTTTGATAGTGAAGACTTTTTTTTTGATATTTTGGATTAGTGGAAGAAACTAGCCCCGAAATATCCAAAATTATGAAAATTGTACAAATACTCGTGGCCGCGCCCGCATCAACAGTTTCCGTGGAGCGAGCATTTAGCCAAGGAGACAACATGCTCAATTACAAGAGAACCCAATTGAAGCATGAAAAGTTGGAGGCGCAAGTTTGTATTCAAGACTGGATAAGGGCGGAGAAGCAAAAACAACGGAATTCCCCAATGTATGACTCAAAATCGGATTCCAACACGGATGATGGCGCCACAACTTCCTAGACTGAAAGGTAATCGGGGTAACAAAAAAAACTCAAAAGTCCGAAAAAGGTAAGTAAAGTTAAGAGAACTACATGAAATTTGATTCCTCTTTACTCCGTGAGAATACGTAGGCAACCGGGTAACCGGTTCAAGCCCTTTCTCTATTTTTTTCATTTACAGTACCATTGGTTTTCTTTTTAACAAACAGGTGCTAAACCGGCAAACCGACGATTTGCCGATTCGGATACACACGGCTTAGGTTTAGGTTAGCCGCCCAAGTCTACACTAACGTATCATGTTGGATTGATCTTATGTATGGGATGATTGTTTGCATAAGTTATGGTATTCGTTGAAGTATTAATTTGCTATATATTCTTCAAGTTAAGGACAGCTTCAGGTGACAATTTAGCTTTCATACCTCCGTTCCGAGTTCGATGTAAAGATAAGGAGCCTTATTAGGTACGTGACAATAAATGGGTGAAAACATTGATGTATGTCAAGCAAAGACCTGACCATGTGACAGTCGAATGATGTTATCTTTTACATAACTATGTCTTACACTCCATACTGTAGAATTTCCAATTGAGATCTAATTATATATATAATTGATGTTGTGATTTGAATTCTAAAATTTATTTACCTGGTAGAGACATATTCTTTAATTTTACCTACACGCAAACTTTCTAAAGATCCAACTTTCTCCCTTGTTTTTTCTCTGTTTTCTAAACAACTTTCACCAAGTCTTCATGTGAAGTCCTTGAGGAAGGTCGAACGACCAGTGCTACCAAATTTCAGACTTTTACTCCGATTTTATCTTTGATTATTCATAAATTGATTTATAGTTTCACACTATACGTTTTAACCCGGTCGATCAGGTCTCTCGATTCTAGGTTTCTGGTTCCATTTAGTTCCTTGTTGTTTTGTACATATTTGATAAGTTTATTTTTGTGTGCTAGTTTCTTGATTAATTGATTAAAGTAAGCACCGTCTTCCTTGTGTTCGCTATCCGCTCACTCTACTAAAACGGATCTTGTATTATTTACAAGACATGAGACTCACACTTTAAAACTCTAATCAACAGGAGAGCGTTTTTTTAGTTAATTAGCACACTGTTTTCTCAAACCGGAGATGATTGGTTTTACCAAAACCAAACCAGGTTCCAACAATTTTAATCTTATACCAAAAATCTATACGAATACATTTGTGATTTTGGGTCAAACTTAAAATTACATACATTCATTATATAATCCAACTTAGAATATGAGGTCGGTGGACTACCTTACCTATTGTCAATTGGTTTAGGATGAAATCTCATGAGACTAATAATTTGGGCTTAATACACACACGTATTGTATACACGGCCTCAATCTCAGCCGGGTGAACCTTGACAGCGGGATTGAACCAATATTGTTTGCAAGTGCCATTAGTTGATCATTCATCAAACAATAAGTCTACTTCCTCTCAACAATCATATGACAATCAGGATAGGCGTGAATGAACTAATATGTTTCTCTATACAACGTTATAAAAGAGATGTCTTTGGTGTAAGATCGCATCACAAACGAGTTCTTGTTCATCAGGTATCAGTCATTTCCCAATTCATATAATATGTATCTTCACAATACAATGAAATCGAATATTAGGCTTCATCTTTGGACTCTACTTCTATTGGTATCGTAGTAATATGTTTGGTACGTCTCTTTTCGCAAATTGTTTTCTTTCATCATAATTCTGCTTATTAAAATGAAACAAAACCTCGTGACCAAGGCAAACCCCACAACAAGGTCAAATTACTATTGCAAACTTCTCATATGTCCGAGGACTTCTTTGAAATCGGATATGAGATGATGTTGAATCTTATGGGCAAATAAAATAGTTACCTCCCATAAAAATAGCTATAATTAAGTATAAAAGTGAAGTTATGAGATAAAACTTTATAATCATAAGTTTAATTGTCTGTTTATATATATATGTGTTTGATTGTCTGTTTATATTTACTTTTAATATGTAAATTCATATATATATATATATATATATATTGTTTGGTATATAACTATATGTATATCAATCCTAATACACTCGTTATTTGTTTTTTATTCACTTCAAAAACTAGTAATTTTTTTTTTTCTTTTCTGTTATAACTCTCTCGAACTCTTTCTTTTAAATATATATATATATATATATATATATATATATATATATATATATATATATATATATATATATATATATATATATATATTTAAAAGAAAGAGTTCGAGAGAGTTATAACAGAAAAGAAAAAAAAAATTACTAGTTTTTGAAGTGAATAAAAAACAAATAACGAGTGTATTAGGATTGATATACATATAGTTATATACCAAACAATATATATATATATATATATTGTTTGGTATATAACTATATGTATATCAATCCTAATACACTCGTTATTTGTTTTTTATTCACTTCAAAAACTAGTAATTTTTTTTTTTCTTTTCTGTTATAACTCTCTTGAACTCTTTCTTTTAAATATATATATATATATATATATATATATATATATATATATATATATATATATATATATATATATATATAAGTTTAATTGTCTGTTTATATTTACTTTTAATATGTGAATTCATATATACAGTGTTTGGTATATAACTATAAGTATATCAATTCTAATACACTCGTTATTTATTTTTTATTTACTTCAAAAACTAGTAATATTTTTTCTTCCTTTTCTGCTATTACTCTCTTGAACTCTTTCTTTTAAAAAATGTCTCCATAAAATTTATGTTCTTCTTATTTCCACTCATATACTAAAATTTATCAAACAAAAATTTTAGATATAAAGTGATAAATGTGAAATTTATATATTTTATTAAATAAACACTTCGTACTTTGTATGAAATAAATACAAAAATAACAAAACGTATTGTTAAAATATATTAATAAAACCATTTTTATAAATTGTTTAAAAATGTGATAAAATACCTAACACACGTTAAAAGCCCATGATCTTAACTCTCGATTTATGGTTGTCTTATACCTATTGGTAAGTAATGTAAGGCAACTCAAAAGCTCGATTAGTGAGTTAAGAGCTTTCCTATTATGGGTTGCTAAAGATTGCCAGATTAAGCAAAAGCTCGATTGATATTTGTGTTATAGTGCAGTTTATGATTTGTTGATATATGATATGTAATATAGCTAAGGTGATTAGAATAGCTTTAATAATGAAAGGATTCTCTTTTTTTCTGGTTATGAAAAGTGTGATTTGTGTTGCAAGAAAGAAACTTGAAGAGGGTGTGGTCATATCGAGACATACGTTAACCCCATAATTAACCACACAATTAGCTTCCAAATTAGTGGTTGAAACCTTTTTAATTTCCATTTTTCTCCTTTTTAACTTGATGTGAAATAACTTAAGAAAATTAAGATATTAGCTTTTTAGAGAAAGTTGGAGCCTATAGTTGATCAGGACAACATAACGTTTGTTTATAATTGGATGAAGTATAATTAAAAATGGTTATTCTATCAATAATTTCATGTGATATCTTTGAGTTATTTAAAAAATTTATTATATTTTATGGGTTTGTTTTTTTAAGTTTGTATGATATTTATGAGTAAGGATAATTAATTTTTTATATTTATTAAAAAAAAAAATCGAAAAACAAGTATTTATAGTCATTTTACCCTTCTACCTGTATTTGGCAACAGCGTTTTGAAAAGCCGAGATTAGTGCATTATTATCCCAACCATTTCTTGTGTAATCAATTATCAGCAACCATAATTTATTTTTTTTTGGTTAAAGGGGAGGATCGGAACCTCCGCGCATCTAGACGCGCTTTTATTCATAAACATAAAAAGGGCTAAGTAGTCATCAAACGGGGGATAGCCCGACCCCTTACATCAACATCAATAATATTCACTAAACCCTCAGGAGGGTCAAACAATACATGAAAACCAATGTTGAAATGGAAAGCAAAATTCGCGAGATAGTCTACGGCAAAATTTGCTTCCCTGTAAATATGTCGAGCATGGATAGACCATTCTCTTCTCATTAAGCCTTGGCAACGATGTACCAGGCTGGATAGTGGGTGACACCGGGGTATGTTCTTGTTTATCAAAGTGATAGCTAACTGGGAATCAGTTTCAAGTATGACATTCCTTGCTCCACATTCCCAAGCGATTTCTAGGCCATGTGCTATGTCCCATAATTCCGCCATGGGAACAGTGCACATTCCGACATTAAGAACATAGCCTCGTTGCCACTCACCATCGCTACCCCTAACCACACCTGCTACAGTTGCCCTACCATTGCTCTTCACCGCTCCATCGGTATTGACCTTGATCCAGCCTTGTGGGGGTTTTGACCATTTGATGAGTTGAGTGGTTGTTGTGGTGACGTTCCTCTTTAAAAACCGGTTCTTCCAAACTCTTTCGTAATCCATGCATTTTTCGATGATCATTGTTAGGCAATCTGTTGGTTTGGTCCCGTTTTGAAAAATAACTTCTTTCTTCCATTTCCAAATGCTCCAAAGACTTTCTGCAAAGATAGATTGCCAAAGAATACAAGAATTGAAGTTATTAGTTGAAGTAATATTACCTCTAAACCACGTGGCAAACGTAGAGCTGAAGAAGTTTTCACGTCTTATTCCCGCGCCTAATTTGATCCATATGCGTTTGATTTCGGGACAGTCTCTTAGCATATGTTCAAGAGATTCTCCAATGCCAGGACAAACAGGACAATCACTTTTTGTGGATATGTGTCTCCTCGATCTTTCTTCATTTGTTAAGCAACCTCTCTTGCTAAGTTTCCAGCTAAACACCCTAGTTCGTTCTTGTACATGGAGTCGGCAAATAGCATGGTAGACGGTGTTGTCCGGTCCTTGCATACTATCACTGTTCTGCATGATTCTGCAGGCTGAGTTTACTATGTAGACCCCGTTAAAAGAACCAGTCCAGCTAAGCTCGTCCTTCCTATCATTTGTTGGATGTAAACCTGCTAGTTGGAGCAGAATAGACGCAGGAAGGAGTTGATTAAGTTCATTCCACTTCCAGCCCGCGATATCTGAGTAAAGGTCCCTAATTTTTAGGAGTTGATCATTCCCATTGATAACCGAGTTGCTAACTTATGATAAAGGTCTGTCCCCTACCCACATGTCTATCCAGAACAACGTGTCACGCCCATCACCTAGTATCCAACGGTGACCCATCGAGATTACTTCTTTGATACCGAACTCGATACTCCTCCACACAGCTGATGGTGCTTTGTGGGTTCCATTTCTGCCTTGAACATATTTTGTGTGGAATATTGGAACCCATATTACATTAGAGTTGGTAAGAAACCGCCAACTAATTTTTCCGATCATGGCTTTATTGAGAATATCCATGGGTATAATTCCAAGTCCGCCCTTGTCCTTGGGTTTGCAAATTTCATTCCAGTGAATGGTGTGCATACCACGGTTGCCAGAAGAATTACCCCAAATGAAATTTCTGCACAACTGATCAACTTTCTCATAAATACTTTTGGGCAGAATGATGGTTGACATGGCATAAACTGGTATAGAAGTGAGAACTGATTTTGTGAGAGTTACTCTTCCTGCGAAGCTTAAATGTCTACTTTTCCATCTTGAAAGTCTGGTGTTGATCTTATCAATCAAAGGTGAGAACGATTATTTTCTAGCTCTTCCTTGAAGTAAAGGCATTCCGAGGTAATTACCTAGGTCATTGGTTACAGAAATGCCACTGACTCGTACCAGATTTCCTTTCAACTCATCGCTGACATTAGGGGAAACGAAAATCCTTGACTTCGAAATGCTTACTTTTTGGCCTGCTACAGAGCAAAATGATTCCAGAATTCTCATGATATTCTTGAGCTGTGCACTAGAAGCCTCAGCGAAGAGGGTGATGTCGTCAGCAAACATGAGGTGTGAGATGGCAGGTCCATTACGGGATAGTTTTATCGGTTTCCATGAACCATTTCCGACTTCTTGGAGGATGAGGTGACTTAGACGCTCAACACAAAGAACAAAGATATACGGGGATAAAGGGTCTCCTTGCCGGATGCCTCTCTGTGGACTGAAGTATTTGGTTACACTCCCATTCCAGTTAATGCACATCTTGGATGACTGAACGCATTCCATAATCATGTCGATCCAATTCTGCTGAAAACCTGCTTCAGCAAGAGTACTAGAAACGAAATCCCAACGCACTCGGTCATATGCCTTATCAAGATCAAGTTTAAGTACCATCCACTTCTTTCCTGTCTTTTTTTGTTTCATTGAGTGAATCACCTCTTGCATGACAACAATATTGTCGTGTATTATTTTACCCCGGAATATAACTTCCTTGCGTTGGACCTACCAGATCACCCATAATACCTTGAAGTCTTTGAACCATCACTTTGGATATTATCTTGTAGACAACATTGCATAGAGCTATTGGGCAGAATTGACTAATTCTCTCGGGTTTGCCCACCTTAGCTAATAAACAAATAATGGTATCATTGAAACCCGCAGGGAGTTTCCGAGTTTTGAAGAAATTGTGCACTGCTGTTTTGACTGATTGGTTAACAATTGGCCAACACCATTGATAGAAAATTGGTTGGAAACCGTCTATGTCCGGAGCTTTGTAAGCTCCCATGTCTTTTGTCGCTTTCCAGACTTCATCATAACTGACAGGGCCATTTAAACCTACCCACTGCTCGTTGTTATATGAGGAAAGCTTTCTTGAGTCTGTAGCTCGACCATTGAGTTAACGTTCTTGTCTAAGCTGTACAGTTTGCAGAAATAGTCATACACAAAGCTTTCCATCTTCTCATTGTCCTCTTCCCATGTGTTATCGTCAATGAATAACCCCTCAATGCGGTTCCTTCTTCTTTTGATTACAGTAGACATATGATAATAAGCCGTGTTGCGATCCCCCGAACAAAGCCAGTTTTCCCTAGATTTTTGAAGCCAAAGGATCTCTTCTTGTTCCATATCCTTCTCAAGATTAGCTCGGAGTGTATTTTCTTTATCAAGGAGAAATTGAGATGACATGTGAAAGCGATTTCCTTGGATGTCCGTGAGTTGGTCAAGAATCTTTTGTTTCCTATAGAATATATTACCAAAAACTTTCCGATTCCAAGTTAGAAGTTTAAGCTTAAGACAATCAAGAGAGATAATTACCTCGTCATTTGCTGCCCAAACTTGTTCTACCATGGGTCGGAAATCTTCATGTGTCATCCATGCAGCTTCAAATCTAAAAGGGCGTTTCTTGATGTTGCTCTCAATATTAGGTTTAGACCGGATAAGTAAGGGAGCGTGATCAGAGGAATATCGTGCTAAGTGCCTAACAATGGCGTTCGGCCACATATGGCGGGCTTTTGGACATAAGAAAGCTCTATCAAGTCTTTTGGATATCACGTTGTTAGCCAATCTGCCTGTACTCCAAGTGAAATCAGGACCGGTGAAACCCATATCGATAAGACCATGATCTTTTAATACATTGTTAAAAACATTCGAATCCTCGTGTAAACCTCCGGCACCACCCTCTCTTTCGTTCAGAGAAAGTATACAATTGAAATCGTCCCCAATGAGACAAGGTTTGTTAATAGAAGCCAACTCATTGTTGATCCTTGGCCAAAACGCTTTCCTTCTTTCAACAGTTGGGGGAGCATAAACGACTACCAGCCGAAACACTTTAGAACTTGTAGAAATTCTTGCATGAATAAAACACTCATCCATGCTAATAATGACAACATCAATAGACTCTTTGTTCCACAAGAGCCAAACACCTCCCTTAAAACCTTTTGCTTCTACTCTTAGACAACCTGTGAAATTTAATCTGTCACACACTCTCTGAGCCTCCATCCCTGAGATACGGGGTTCGAAAATAGCCAGGACGTCGATTTGATGATGACCACACAGGTAGCGTATAGCTCTGCGGAACCCATTTTTACGAGCTCCAAAACATTCCATAAAAGAAAATTCATTAAAACCAACTGATAGAGAAGTAACATATCAAAGAGGAAAAAGAACTTAGGGATGCATTTGCTAGTTCTCCCCCTCCTTGTCCTGGTTTTCCTTGTTGTGTAGCTCTCCATGGTGCGTGGACCTGTTGATAGGATTCTCATCTATTGACAAAACCTCATTGGTTGATTTCCAAGCAACCATAATTTTATGTAGAAGTAGAACCCCGTAGGTGGATCATGCCTTCAAGACATGATCTATAATAGGGTAAAAATTTTGACGGGTCAGATTTAACATGAAGACTGTATAGTACGTTTGAGCACACATATGGGTTGGGTCCATGTCTAGCATATAAATCTAATGAGCTTTCATCCTAAAACCTAATTAAATTAGGAGGAGTAGCACCAACGCTATATATTTGGTCCATCATCCCTTTGTGATCGATGTGGGAACATTTATCCTCCACACATCCCTTCAAATGCAAAAGTCTGATTCGATTGACACTTGACGACATGTCTTAAGGCCGAATAGCTCAACCGGTCGGACTATCATTTTTTTTTTCATATCCGCAATTAATGTTTTAAGGCCGACAAGTCTAATAAGACGGGACCCGAAAGATTGAACTGCTCTGATACCATGTGAAATCCCGATGGTCTGACTTAACGTGGAAAGTTTTGTTGCGTGTCTAAAGGTACATGTGTTGCGTCCGAACCCAACACATAAACTCAGTTAGATTTCATACTAAAATCAATTAAAAATAAAGTAACTCGTCAACCTTATATACTAGATCCGTTATCCTTTTATTGTGAACGTGAAAACATTTATCCTCCACGCATGAGCTAATTCTAATTCCCCCATTTGCCAACCAAGCCATTCAACACAAAAGAATTTTGCCCCCATATTACTCCATGAGTACCTAGGGTGGCATCCAAACCATGAGGATAGAAATGTAGTGGATTTTAAATACATGGCACGTTAAGATGACATTTGATTAAAGATTTTCATATCTCGAAACCCATGCTATCATCACTCGTGGACAATTAAATTAAGGTTATACCAATTTTACTAGTGAATTTTCCTTTATTAATCGTTGATTCCTATAAGAAGTAAGAAAAAAGGTATCGGATATCATCGATGAGTCCAAATTGAAGTATATAAGTACTTATGGTATAAGTTGGAATACTATAAAGTACCTACTTAATGATCACCTCATTCCCTACGCATGAAAGGATCTTCTCCCTTCAACCCTAATCCTTCTATTAGAAGAGTTGCGATATATCGAAGCTCCATGCCGATCGATTATGTAAATAACTTGGGATATTAAAGATGATAAGCCTCGAAGCATATAACGAATAGGTGTAAATGTTTAACTATGTCCAAATTTAATGACACCCCACCTTTGTTTTTTTTTTTTTGTTTTTTTTTGTTTTGACTTTCATGTGGTGAAAATCTTTCTTAACGAGACACGGCAAAGGGTTATACAAGCCATGATAAGGGCTTATTGACCTAAGTTCAACAACCTTATATGGGTTCTTAACCTTGAGGACAAGTGTTAGAATTGTAGCATTCAACGACCCAGGAGATGTTCTAAAAGTTCACGTTGTCAAATCACCGAAAACATACCATGCGTATAAATCTGGGCATCCCTAGACCCGGACCAATTATTCTATAGAACTTTGTCCGTTTATTCGGGTCGGACTCGGGCTGATTCCGGAATTCGGATCACCCATCGTGTTTATACCTAAATAGTCTGCGGGTCCCGTTTTATGGTCCAGATGTATGGTCTAGTTTGTTTTTTTTTGTTTTTACTTATGTTGAAACTTTTGTCTAGTTTTTTTTGTCTAGATTAGGGATGGCAATGGATCGGGTGGTGGGTGGATGACCCTGTTCTCCACCCGACCCGCCAAACCTCTCACCCGTATCCGATCCACCCGCATCCAACGGATTCGGGTGGATCGGATGAGATTTCAGATGTGCTACGCATGCCCTGTAATTCTGTAAATCGGTATTAACTCGGAATCGAATGCAAAAAATAAATAAATAAAAAATTCAATCCGACAACGTCTTATCCATAATAAAACACGATAAATATGAAGTCAACACAAACCATACAAAGAGATATATTACAACAAGGGTTATAAGTTGACATTCATAAAAAAAGGAGAAATTTGAGGCTCTTCGGTTCTAAAAAGATAACGCACAACGTATTTAAAAACTTGAGCGATGCTTGCAACACAACAACAAAAATAGGCACGTAAAAATAAGATATAAAATGAACATATTACCATTTGAGTAGGGATAGTAATGTACAAGTAAAAACTACTCAAAAACGTCAAACGATAACAAAAAAAAAACTAGTTTTAATTATCTTATTAAATAAAACAACAGTAAACTCTATACAAGCAGTGATTTGTTTAAGTATACATAAATGATGGGTGATAATTCAGCAGTAAACCAAACACAAGCATGTAATCACTATATTTCTAGTCTATGAGGAAATATACCCGTTAAATATAGGTTAGAGACTAATTTAATGAGATATTATGGATTTGTACACATAAATAAAATAGGGTGTTGGAATAGTGTTGAGCAGTAATTTTAGACATCCAATACATTAGTCAATCAATTACAGAAAAATCAGAAGCACGTAATCTCACTATATTTCAGTCTATGAACCATAATGTTTGTATCATTGATTGTAAATGACATTGCAAAATATTTTAGCCATCAATCTTGAACATATTCTTGTCTACAAACTCATGTTGCTATTCAATAGCTCTAGAAGCATGTAATCAGTAATCACTTTATTCCAAGAAATAAATTCAGTAAACAAACAAGCCTTTGGTCATAAAATCGAATATCATGTATTTAGAGACTTACATGCAACGTGGGAACGAGAAGACATATCGGAAACGAAGACAAGAATCCGAAGAAGACGAGATAGAGGGCGAAACAGACCGGACGGAAACGAGACCAGAGGTTGAAGACAAGAGCGGCCGGACTGCCGGAGTAGCGACTGAGGCCTGCGACTGCTGGATTGGATGGCGACCGAGGGTGGCGACTGGCGAGACTGAGGGTGTCGTCTGGCGAGGCCGAGGGTGGATGGAGACTGCTAGATCTGGATGGCAACCGAGACTCCGAGAGTGGCGAGGCAGAGGGTGGATAGCGACTTGGCGACTGCTGGATTTGGGAGCGGCGACGGAGGCCGGCGGCTCTCTCTTCTCTCTCGACGGCTCTCAGTCTCTCTTTTCTCACAGTTCTCGTGTTAGTCTCGACGACTCTTCCAAATCGAAATAGGTTAGAGATCGGGGAAGAAAAAAAAGGGTTTTCAATTTTTATTATATATTTATCTAATTAAATATAATATAATATTAAAATAATTATAGCGGGTGAAAACGGGTTAAACGGGTCGAATGGGTGGATGGATGATGGATCGGGTGACGGGTGGATGAAACGTCCACCCGAATCTTGCCCGATCCATCACCTGCCACCCGCTTTATACCGGGGTTTATACCCTTTTGCGGTGGATCGGGTTATCGGGTGTCCGTCGGGTTCGGATGAAATTGTCATCCCTAGTCTAGATACTTGATAAAAATCGAGTAAATTGAGTATATCCTGAGATGTATAACTCAAAATCGAGTAAATCAAGCAACTTTCTCATCTTTTGTCCAGTTTTTTTTTGTCAAGATCCGCCTGAGTATACTCGCCTACCAAATCTGGATGAAAAGTTCAGTTTGACATCTTTGAGAAAGCAAATACGAGGGAGATGAGAAGAGAGGATGAGAATCATGAAAGTAAATCGCAGAAAAATAGAAGGAATGAGATTACTCTATAATTTACACTTGAAATATTATAGGAGAAGACTCAACCAAATTTGTTGCAACTCGCAACCAAATCAAACGATGACTCAACTAAATTTGTGCAACCAACCAACCACGCAGGAGGAAAGGAGAAAAATATCGAAGTAATGAGAGAGGTTGTACAGATTCCGGCTTGAAAAAAGAAGGGAGTTTGTAGAAATAGGGTTTTGAGAGTGAAACGAAAAAAATATACACTTTTTTCTAATATATGGGACTTTGAGTTCGCCGTAACCGCCCGTCGGGCTCAACGGTCCAAATGGATTATCCGCATACCCTCAAACCTTGGTTCTTTATATGGGCACATATATGATAAACCTTTAAGGCTCATTTTGTACGATTCACATGGAATCAGAAATTGAAATTGAAATCGGAATGAGCAATATCAATACCTTGTGTTTGGTAATACTTAAAATCAGAATAAAAATAATTCTACGAAATGACCCTTTTCAAATCTAGAGCAAAAATTAATTACATAAATTAAAAGGTTGTAATATTTACGCTCACTAATTGTCTGATCCACCAATAATTAGCATATATGTAGATGCATTCTTGGTGCGTCAATGGTCAAAATTTAAGCAATCGTTAGCATGTGATGCATGGAATGTACTAAAAGTTAAAAGAATTGTAAAAATATATACACACGCTAACATTAACTTAAACTTTTTTACAATTTTAATATTAATAATAATTTATCAAACATTGATAAAAATATTTTACCGAGTCGAATAATGGTAACATTTAATTAAAATGTGTATTTAAATAATTCGTTAGGTTTAAATCCGTCTCTTTTTTTTATTAATCATAACCTTTAATTAAGTTAAAAATTGGAAATTAATACAATTTTGTACGGTTAAAATGTAAGTTAAATTGTCAAATATCACACGTCCTCACATATTGGTATCCGGCTTACGACGAAGTGTGGAAGGACGTAACGTGCGATTTTTTTCCTAACGGAGATTTTTTTCGGACAATTTTTTATAAATTTCGTTCAAACTATATTATACTAATAGTTCGTATATTTTTTGAAGTAATAGTATTAAACTTTTGAACGAATTGATAGTTTATACTTTTTTTAACGAATCGAACTAACTATAGAAAATATGTGAACTAACTACATAAAATAATACATGAACTAACTACATAATATATTCGAACTGAAAGTGTATAATTTTAAACGAATTGATATTGTATACTTGTTGCATTAGTGATGTAATACGAAGAATAAAATAAAATCAAAACTTTGAAATAGGTGGAGATTGAGTATATCAACTTCAAGAAGACAAAAATTCAAAATATATTGATTCATATTGCAATAGCATAGTTTTATCATGTTTTTGTAAGTGTTTGGACACATGTATAGTTCTATTTCACAAATCTAGCATGCCAAACACATAACTTCAAGGAATTAGCAAAAGATAAGCCCAAAAGAAAGAAAGTAAACAAAAGACGAAGATCACTCTTGAAGTTGTCGCCGTATTCGTAGTGACAACACAAGCCTTGTCCCGTTTTTATTAATTAATAATTGTTCAAATATTACATCTATTTTATTAATTAAAAATTGTTTAAATATATTCAAAATTATTTAAATATATCAATTGTTTAACTATATTTGAAAATATTCAATTATATATCTATCGTACAACTATATTTAAAATTGTTTTTTTCAATTGTTTGAGTGTAAATTTATATCTTCAATTGTACTTCAAGTAATTTTTTTTTCCAATTATATGATTAACTTATATGTCTAATATTTTTTCACTTGA
The DNA here is from genome assembly GCA_002319775.1 of Fagopyrum tataricum. Classification (NCBI taxonomy): domain Eukaryota; kingdom Viridiplantae; phylum Streptophyta; class Magnoliopsida; order Caryophyllales; family Polygonaceae; genus Fagopyrum; species Fagopyrum tataricum. The sequence goes on along the minus strand of CM008280.1, from coordinate 51,251,412 downwards.
ACAAATAACTCCTATACTTAACCATAAACCCCCTTTTACATATTATCCAAATCATATATATTATAACGGGTTAAATTAATGAAAAAGAATGTGAAAAAGTAATCCTCAAACTTATATACTAAATCGATGAACTTATTATTATTGACATGGAACAATATTATATATTAATTCTATATATCTTGTACTCTTTATTTATCTGTCGAATTATTTTTCTCAAAAGATGGATAAAAAAGGTAGATGAGACTTATCAATGTCTTTGATTTATTAATACAGCTAGACTAATTTCATGGAAAATAGTATACGATAAGAAGATGTGTAATTACTTTATCGTTTTACCAAACTTTTTTCAAATCTTTTTTTTTAGCCATACCACACGTGGGTTGACACTTGTCCACGTACAACTTCACGTGCTTTCCATCTCACTATCCAAATAGTACTGAAAACAACTTATACATAGACTATACACAAAGAAAAACATCACCAAAACTCTTGTATATATTAAAACAAATATATATTGACATTTGTATAGAGTACGTGTAAATACATGCGTAAAAGAATATATATATATAGAATAAATTATATCACTTGCATTATAAAGCATATGTTTTCGTAAACATCCATTGGATTACACATCGGGTCATGTACAACTCTGAATACTCTGTGGTTAGGTTTGATTTGAACTCCGGAAACAGAAACGAAATGAAAATGTATCTAGTTCATACGTATATCCATGTTCATTAAATTTTTGAAAATCATTTTTTGTGATCTGAAGTAAATTGATTAGTTTTGATACCCTATACGGTTACAAAATGGGAGAAAACAAGAGCATTTTATATGAAATCACATGTAATGATTTCATGAAACAATTGAATTATATATATATATATATATATATATATATATATATATATATATATATATATATATATATTTCAAGCCCAACATATAAATTAAATTAAGTATGATTATGTCTTTAAGACATAAGTAATTTGTTAATTTTATATTAAACTTATAATTTCAAAGTGATTAATGTCGGACGAAACTACATGGTGTGTTCAAGAAGTCATCAATGACGATATTCCACAAGTCTTAAATATTAAAGTTGGGGACTTGGAATTGGTGTGGTCATTAGATTCTTCACGACTAAGCTTAGTTCTCCCCACTGCACCCTCCAGAATTACCTTTCAAATGAAAAAAGAAAAGTTAAAAAAGCTCAAACAAAATGAAAAGGATTGATCATGTTAAAGACCAATGTACCCCTCAGTTATGGCCCATGTGTCCCTCTCCATCGGCCCATAAATACCCCTTCGCAGCTACGCAATTCTTCCCTTTTCCCCTTCCAATCTCTCTTACTCTATAAGATTTCCTTCTCTACATTCTCTCTCTCTTTCAGTTCAAACCCGGTTTGGCAAAACAAAATGATGTGCTCTCAAGAACCGGTTCACTTTCAATTACCGGTTTTCGAGAACCAGTTCACTTCAACCGAGCTCGACGAGCTCCTCTCCTTTTTCCAAACCACAACCAACAGTATTGATGACGAGACATCTCAAGGCCAACCCGTTTCTTCAAACTCCGGTTCAGAAGAACTCATGAACCGGATCATAGAAGATTCCGATGAAAAGAAGCAGAAACGAAAGATATCGAACCGGGAATCGGCTAAGAGATCAAGGTGGCGTAAAAAGAGGCATTTGGAAGATCTGACGGTCCAGGTGAACCAGCTCAAGATCCAGAACCGAGAATATAAGAACCGACTCCACTCGATATTGTATCAGCTCCATGTTGTGAATAAGCAAAACGACCGATTCCGGTTTGAGTCAATGAATCTTATTCAAAGACACTCAGAACTGAACCGGGTTTTGCAAGCCATGCAACTTCTACATAAAAGCAGAATTATTAGTGGTTCGAGATTTCATTAGCGGATCGAACGTGGGAGAATATGGACCGTTTGATTCATTGCGGTGCATGATTCTATGTGGACATAATATAAATCCAGCTTAATTAAACCTTAAAATATTTTTATATATTTGTTTCTTTTATTTTCATTCCCCTTTTTCCCTCTTATTATCTTCCATATATATATATATATATATATATATATATATATATATATGTACACTGTAAGTTATTAATAAGTCAAATATAAACGAGAGTTTTCCAACCACTATATAATTTTTGCATTTTATAAAAGTGAAATATGTATTTTACGATACATAATATAAGTATATAACTACATTTTATGTCGATTCTCAGATGGGATTTTTCTTTAAGAATACTAATCATCTAACTGGATTTAACGTAGTAGAAGTGCTCCATCGTAATATGTCAAGGCCAGCACATCGCATAGTAAATAAATACAATTAACAAAATCATAAATAAAAAATAACTAATAAATAGAGAGAGAAAAACAAGTAAAAAAATTCATTTATCATTAAAAATGTACATGGTAAATAAATGTAATTTAAATCGAACATGATTGTAATTCTAATATATATAACTTAGTCCTCTAAAAAAAAGTGTAATATATATTTCACATTAATAACGCTAAAAAAAGGAATGAAAAACGTATTCATATGATCATATCTTATATAGCAAACAGGAATGACGTCATTAATATAAACCCGTGTATATAAATTTAATAAGGTAAATACATTATACATAGATGAAAAAGTTATAAAATATTGGCAATATGTAGAAAAGAAATAGTGTTTGATTATATAGAATTAATAATTTTGTTGAGCCAAGAGAAGAAAAGGGGAAAGATAAAGTAGGGTTAAAAGCAGTATTGACACTTTGCTGAAAAGGTAATAAAATCGAAGTAAGATACGCATCTACCGTGGAAGGTTGCTCTCTCGGGGTGCACCCACATCACATGCAATTTTATTCTCATGTTCATGTACGTTATGTTAAAACTAAATATATCAACTAGAAATTTATTCCTGTGTAGAGAGTATGAACCTATTATAACCGTTTGATCAAATAAAATTTACATCCTATATTTATCCTTAAATTAGAAAAAATTATATAAATAATTTTAACATTTATTAAAATACCTTAATTATTAAGATATTATTAGCATACCTAAGTTGTCAAATAATTATATAAATATTTGTACCTAAATTTGAAAGAGTTATGTAAAATTAATGTTCTAGATTTGTCATATAGCTCGTAATTCTATACTTTTGATCTCAATGATTTTTTTTTTTGCACTTTCTAGATTACTTCCATTTCGATCAAAATGTAAGACTATTTGAATTTTTTACTATATCTCTCTCAATATACTTTCATTTCCATCGAAATGCAGGATAATTTGAAGATTTTTGCACTCTCTTAAAATACTTCCATTTCGATCGAAATGCAGGACAGTTTGAATTTTTTTTGCACTATCTCTCCTGAATTTTTATTTTTTTTACACTATCTCTCGAAATACTTCCATTTCGATCGAAATGCAGGATATTATTGCCTCTAGGTTGAGCGAAGTTAACATGACTTTAAATGAAATATAAACAATTCGATCGAATTAACATGATTTCGATGGACTTATGCTACAATGTTGTGAATCGCGATTAAATGATGATATATTTGTTGCCAAATTTGTAAGCTATTAATTGAAAATGTAGTGTATTTTAATCTTGCAAATCAAGTCCATGAGGTCCTAGGATCCAGAAATGTAATGATCTAATTTTTAAAATTAGTTGACAATTAGAAGAGTACATAGATTTTATACACTAGTTTCCAGTCTACCAACTTAAAATTAGGAGAAGTTTATTAACTCAACACAATCGCTCTCAATGATCTAATTTCTACCTTGTTTATTAAAGCGACACTTAAACATGATAGAACATACTTTAATTGCAAGGAATTGATAGGTTGTGTATATTCAGTACACGAGAGTCAATGAAGTATTAAAAATTATATTTTCGTGTGAATCAAAAGCTTAATAAGTATTTGAATAAATCACCTTTTTAGCTGTTGTCAATCATAAAAGTTAAATTTTAAAGCAAGTTTTAAAAAGCAACCTTATCGCATTTTATGTATTATATGTACTTATGTACATATAAGATAAGTAGATAAAATTAAAAAAAAAAAAAAGTATATATAAGATAAGATAAATAATAAAAAAAGTTGCATGGAATTAAGCTAAGTTTTAGTGCTTTTAACCCAAAAAAGTTCCAATAAGAGTATTAGTGGTGTAAATTAGTGTTATAATAAATCTTATGTTATGTCGCGATCTTAGGCCTTTAGAGAACGGTAACTCGTAAACGGTACGGTGTCGATTAATAAGGAGGCAACTCATAACCAAATTAAGGTGAGGGCAATATACATTGAACAAGATACCTAGGTTAGAAGAACGAGCATCAGTCGAGTAAGAAGAGAAGTAAGGCGCCTACGTCGCCGTAAGGTAATTGTAAATTTGTCTATTGATATCAAGAGTTGACACGAGGTTTGCGTGATAAGATATATTTGTAATTTTATAAGTTGGATCGCTAAATATATGGTGTTGGAATCACCAGCGAAAACTGACACGTATCGGACTGAGTTTTATTTGTAAATTTTAAATTTTTTCTTTGGATTTTTTTTTATGTTAGATATACAGTCCCAGTAAACATCATTTATGAGTTTGATAATTTTAATTTCATGTATTTTATGCTCCCTTTTATAAATAACCCAATAATATGAACTAATAATTTCATAGTTTTTCGGTTGAAGTCAGAGGCGTTATGCTCATTTGCAGCTTCTGGCAGCGGCGGCCAATTCGAGGAGCATAAGAGATCTTGTGAAACAAGGCAGAATCACCTCGATGCTTTGAAGCATAGCCAAGATATCGAATGTAGTGTTTGTCTAGAAGCCAACCTCGTCCGAGAGATAATTCGGTCTTCTTTTAAAGTGCGAATATCCTTTTTGTATCAGTTGCATCTCCCCTCCTCTGGGATGGACATTAACATAATAACAACGCTCGGCCAAATCCCCTAAACCGGAGGAGTTGATTTTGATGGTGAAGGTTGTGAACAAACTGTTGAGAGCTTCACAACTTGAAGTAATCAAGGAGTATCTAAAACGAATCCGTAAAGATTGGATTTCTTATCCGGAACTTGTGGAGATTCACAATGAGTGTTGTAATAACGACCAATATCCCTAACTTTTGCTTAATTGACCAATCGATTGATTAATTGGCGTTGATTAAGTTTGAATTGCATAGAAGTCATATTTGACGAGCAATGATATAGAATGGTAATTTTTCAGCCCGAAAAAAACACAGTTACATAAATGAACCACACGTTCATAGAAAAATGAACACCACATTCATAAAAAATGAAATCCGCTGTCATAAAAAATGAGCCCCCGTTCATAAAAAATGAACTCCATGTTCATAAAAAATGAATTCCATGGTCTTAAAAAATGAACCCCGCGTTCACAAAAAATGAACTAAACGTTCAAAAAATATTGATTATTGTATACTAACATTTCAATGGGGCATTTCATCAAACACATATTGTGCATAAAGTAAACTTAGAAAAATAACTTCATATACACTCTTATGGAGTTGTTAGAAGGAGAATAACTAGTAAAAAGGGCAAGTCATTGTTGATGGAATCAAGAAGAGAAACACGATAAAATTTTTAGCAAAAAAAAATGAATTGAATGTGACTGAGCAAGGTAAAATTGAACTATTATCATGTAAAAAATAAACCACAAAAAAAATATGTATTCATTGATCGAATTCTGATGGAAAGGGTTTTTAGGGTCAAAAGTATGATGAAATGATAGCCATCAGATATATGAGTGAAGGATTGTAATAGGGCGCTTCTTTTAAATAATATATGTGATTAACGGTAATATTAAACACCTTCGGGGGAGCACTGATTTTAAATAAAATTTGTTTAAAATGGTTTGTTCAAAACCTTATTTATTAACGTATACAACTTATTTGTCCAACTATATTGCATATTTATTCAAAACATGATTTGTTCAAAATTGGTTTGTTCACAAACCTTATTTGTTCAAAACTTGATTGATTTAAAATCTGAATTGTTCAAAACCTTATTGTTTTAAACCTAATATGTTCAAAACCTTGATTTGTTTGTCTATATTGCATATATTGTTCAAAACATGATTTGTTCAAGTAATACCTTTTTCTATAAAAGTTAGCAAAATTATCCATTGATTAGTATTACAGAAATTTGTACACTTACACATTCTTTTTGTGAACATTTTGTACCTTGGGATGTTACATCGTTAAAAATTAGAGGATAAGGAGAGAACAAATTAATTGAAAGAAATCGAAGCAATTAACCTAAAATCGAAAAAACCGAATCGATCAACATGAAATCGAAGAAATTGGAGAAGGAAAGAGGAAGTAGAAAGAAGAAAAGAGCATGGAAAGTTCGACGATGTAAAAAAATCGAATTGATTAACCTGAAATGGAAGAAATCGAATCTATTAGCCTGAATGTTCAGAATGAGTGAAATAATCACGGCCATTATTTTTTTGATCAGACGGCTGCTACGAATCCTTCTCACTTTTGAACTTAAAACCCCTTCTTATATGATCAAAATCATATATATAGGATTATATATATATATATATATATATATATATATATATATATATAGGGTCAGGATCCGGTAGGAACCTCCCTTAGAGTAGGGAGTAGAAACCTCTAAGATCCGTTAGATTAAATAATGAACGTCCATGATGGAAGACACATAATAAGGTTAAATAGGAGAGTTTCATATGATTGTTCCAATTTAATTCACTAGCTATTAATATATCTTTAGAAAAGGAAAATCGATATCTTATTTTTTGCTGAACAAATCTTCAAATCGATATAATTATATATTATCGAACGTTAAAAAAATTAATGACCATTAAAATAACGTAAAATATAGTATGTCAGTCATTAAAAATATAATATAACAGTGGTTAAATTTTATTTTGGTCGTTAAAATATAGTATATCAGTCGTTAAATTTTGTTTGGTCGTTAAAATATAGTATACCAATCGTTAAATTTTGTTTGGTCGTTAAAATATAGTATACCAGTTGTTAAATTTGGTCGTTAAATTTGGTGGTTAGAATTTGGTCGTTAAAATTTGATCGTTAAAATTGGTCGTTAAATTTTATGTTGGTTAAATTTTTTAGGATTGGGCGTTAATTTATTTTTTTTGGTCGTTAAATTTGGTGGTTAGAATTTGGTCGTTAAAAGTTGGTCGTTAAATTTTATGATGGCTAAATTTTTTAGGATTGGTCGTTAATGTATTTTTTTTGGTCGTTAAAATTGATCGTTAAATTTTATGCTGGCTAAATTTGTTAAGATTGGTCGTTAATTTATTTGTTTTGGTCGTTAAATTTGGTGGATAATTTTTGGTCGTCAAAATTGGTCGTTAAATTTTATGCTGGTTAAATTTATTAGGATTGGTCGTTAATTTATTGTTTTTGGTCATTAAAATTGGTCGTTAAATTTGGTGGCTAAATTTTGGTCGTTAAATTTTATGTTGGTTAAATTTGTTAGGATTGGTCGTTAATTTATTGTTTTTGGTCATTAAATGTGGTCGTTAAATTTGGTCGTTAAATTTTGGTCGTTAAAATTTGGTCGTTAAAATATGTAATATGGAAAGAATGTTGGTTACAATTGGTCGTTAAATTTTATTTTTGTTGTTAAAATTTTATGAACATTGATTCCGTATATTTTAGTCAAAAAGTTGATGAATGTATATTTCTATTAAGGAATGTACATTGGTTGTTGAATATTTTTGACAGAAATTTTAAAAAACTAAAATTCTATTAAGGGAAATAGATGTACCTATTTAATTTACTACCATATAAAACTTTCAATCATGTACGTTCATGAATTTTAATCTAGCGGATCTTATGAGTTCCTATTCCCTACTCTAAGAACTGTTCCTACATGATCCTAACTATATATATATATATTAACGAGCATTACAAATTTTTTAATATTTTAACGAGCATTACAAATTTTTAACGACCTAACATTGTATATGCAAAAATAACGACCTACCTATAAAATAAAAAATCAAGTTTTAACGACCTAACACCGTATATTTTTAACAAGCATTACAAAATTTTGAATATTTTAACGAGCATTACAAATTTTTAACGAGTGTGATATATAAAAATTAACGAGTAGTATGTATATGAACAATTGATTGAACGTTAAATTAGGATAGAGTGGAAGTTATATTAATATATTTAACCCAAAAATAAAAAATCTAATTTTCTAATATGCATTCTATTTAATTAATGAACAAGGAAAATTGAACATTCAAGTGATTCTCTTCTTTAAAAGTATATTATGCACCTCTCATCATGAGCGTACAATTTTTAATCAAACGGATCTTAAGGGTTCATACTCCCTACTCTAACTCCCTACTCTAAGAGTTGTTCCTACCGGTTCCTGACCATATATATATATAGAGAGAGAGAGAGAGTGAGAGAGAACTAATTTTACGATAAGGAATGAGAACCTCTAACAAAGGGTGAATTAAAATAGATCAATGGTGAAGATTAAATCGTAAATCCATAATTCTGCCATGATATTTCTTACCATATACAAAAAGATCATATACCTTAAGAGTTTCGAGTAATTGAATGATTCTAATGGACGTTACAAAAATTAAAAGAACATTTATTCACATGTCTAAAGTTTAAATAGTCGTGTCACCAAAATATATGTTCATTCACGAATAAACTATAAGTTCATGCACGGATGTGTAGTAACTGAATAACTCATTTCCATTGGTTTATGGTAAACTAATCGATTTATAATACATATTAAAATTTGTTTATAACAACACGAATTGATGTAAGAAAAACAACTCATTCACATATTAGATTGGTACTAGGCTATAATTAAGTTCATGCACGAATTGATTATAACAACACAAATGAACTATAGGGTCATCAATCGATGAAAATCACGTTCATGAAAGGTTGTGTGCATAATTCATATCATCGAACATATATTAGTTTCGTGCTAGGTTATGAATGAACGAATTGCAATAATGACATGACAAAATTTTGCAACATTCATCGAAAGATATTTTTTGTAAAGATATGTATTATATTGAAAAAACAAGGGAGGAATGTACATGGATGTTATTAACAGTTCCGAGAAAACAACTGTTATAATAAGACAATAAATCTAGGTATACTGATACGATGAGCCAAGGACCGAGCGAGACGAGCTATTCCTAGGACGAAGGCCCGGAAAGAATAGCGAGCGAACGAGGTTACGTTCTATTTTCCGAAGTAACTCGTTGAAAGATCACAACAATAACAAAAATAAAAAGGGAATAAAAAGGCTAAAGAAACTAAAAAGACTAGCCAAGCTTGAATCCAAGAATCTTGGTCCAATTGACAATAATACGGGTCTTTGACGAGTTGATGATGCGATTGGCACATTCGATCTCGGAACATCTGAGGTTATTGTAGATGGCTTCATTCCTAGTGATCCATGTGAAGTAAACAAAAATGACGAAGGTGGTTCTTCTGGTTTGGTATATGGAATCTTTTTTATTCCAATTTGGGAGAGTCAACAAAGGATGAAGTCAAAAGGACAAATGCAGTGTAAGTGCACTTAATCTAGAGATGGATCTCCGTTATTTAAAAAAAAAAAAAAAGTTGAACTATTTTCATAAACCTCATAAACCAAAATTATAAATCAATAAATTATTCAATTAACATAGAGGGCTATTGCGCATGAATATATATGTCACTCTTTTTATCCTTCTACATTAAAGTCTTAAAAAAGCAATTAATGATTAATTATTGTTCAATTAAGTGAACGAATCACCTAAAATATTCCTCCAAGGAATAGGCTTGGACCGCATATTCACTATATTGTCTTTTTCTACTTCTCCAAATTTCATGAACATAGTCCAATAGCTCACTAATCACTATTAATTAACTTTCTTTAAAGTTCCATTGATTTAACAATACATAAGTATTGGATTTGTAGCCCCAAGTCAATCCACAAAAGGAAAAGACTAATCAATACTTTATTGCAAAGTGCTTAATACTAATAACTCAATAATTTAAAGTTGGTACTAAGATCAACTAGCGATAAAATGATACTCAATTATTAAGGGCATGTTTGGTATCTATATCTAGATATCAGATATCGATATCGATATAAAAAAAAACTCATATCTTTGTTTGGTATAAGAGTATATGGATATCAAATTGATATCTTGATATACTTCTAATACACAGTTTCTCTTATTTTGATATTCTCCACAAAATAGTTGTATCAAATATGCTCCCTCTCTTCTATTTTTTTCTTTTCTAAGATATCAAATATCAATCACATACCCATATCTTGATATCTCATATTCATATCTTGATACCTATATCTTGATACCCATATCTTGATATCTAGATATGAATATCAAACATGCTCTAAGTGTTATTAGAAAATTTAAATTGAAATCTTCTTAACAACATATATATATATATAAAGAATTTGATATTTAAAGGGTCTTACAAAATAGGTCATGAATTCCTTGTTGCGCGGATATATGAGAAATAACGGAATTCAACGAAAAAGAAAGATAACAACGTATAATTTAAAGGGGTTCATTCACTAAGTTCACTTTGAAAGATTTAATTGAGAAGTAACAAAACCTTGATTGAATATGCATTTGAAGTATGACATTCAACAAAATGATACTAGACTCTTTAAATATGTTCATAAATTTTAAGTTCGAATCTTCTTAAACATGTACGGAGAAATTAATATTTAAAGGTCTTACTAAATAGTTTATGAACTCCTTTGAAGTCCTTGTTATGCGGAATATGAAAATTAACGGAATTCAACGAAGAAGAAAAATAACGACACACAGATTTAAAAGGTAATCAATCAATGTTAATTACGTCAACTTCGAAAGATTTCGTTGAGAAGTATCAAAATTCTTATTGAATATACATGTGAAGTGTGATATTCAAGACGTATCAACACTACCTGATCCAGATGTAGAACGACATTGATCAATCGAACTAAACAGGTCAAAATACAATACCTTAAAAAAGTAATATAAAGTTGGTGGCTTAAATGATGACACGAGGGCACAATTCTCATACAAACGTGTGATATATGACATGTGTACGAACTGCAGGCCCGAGCTTGTAGCATGTCAGCCGATGATTGGCTCGCCGGCAAACTTTCCGGCTGGTAGGTAAAACGTTCACATTAACTAAAGGAGGGTCGATGGTGCCCTAGCTTTAGGGTGATGATATATACTGCTGTCGTAGCTTTTTGATAAGCGCATATTTCGTGGAAATTTGGCATGAATATTGGTTAGTGATTAGAATAAGCCAAAAATGAAAGAGTTTCGATCTTTTTGACTGGATCATAATAGCTAATGCCTTAACAACTTCCACTCACAAATTATAAAGAGGAAAGAGATATTGTGTCAGTTACGTACTAAAACATATGCATGCATGAATTCAATTATAATTTTGATTCTTAAATTTGTTGTTGCATAATGACTCGTCTTGTATTCTTGTTAAATTATTATATTTTGTAATTTGAAATATTCTCAATAATATAACTTTTGTCTATATCGTTAATGTACGTAGTTGAAATTCAAACGTTGTAATATGATCATAGGAATTAGAACATTAAGGATATTTGGTGGGTTATATATTGAGAGTGATAGAGGAAGTGAATAAACCTTCACTCAAACTCTCAAAATAATTAGTAGCGGAAATGACAATACAATACAACGAAGAGATATTGATTTCATTTGATGATTCAAAATTTAGCTAGCCGAAAGAATTTATTTTACATTTTGAGATCACAACTTTCTTATAAGTTTATGATTATACCGATAAAAATAATACTTATTCCATTTGTTTTCAATTAAGGTCTACCAATTTATTGTCGTGATGAAATGTAACTTAGCATCTGCAGACGAATGAGATATTGTAAAATGTTTCTTTGTCTTCCATGAAATGGAAAAATACCAAGCATGATATAATATTTGGTTGCAGAGTGAGACACTATACAAGCAACATAGTTCGAATCACAAAAAGATCTAATGTAGAAATATCATTGGATTGAGAGCGGAAGATACCTTCTGCATGAGCGTTTTTAATGTAACATAGAACATGCAAATCACTCTCCCAATTTAGTTGATGTGGGGTCTAACATTCGTTGTGATAAAATATGAAAGGTGAAAGCAAGATATGAGCATGTTATTTTGAGACAGATAAAGCGTCCAACTAAACGTCGATATTTTTCTGAATCGACGAGGACTAGGTTGAAATCAAGCTGCAATTGGTGGTTGGGAAACAGTTGAGTGGAGACTGGTTTACAAGCCCATGGGTCGGATTCCTACAAAATCTTGAGTGCATACTAACGTTGATTTAGCTATAAACCAACAGGAGTCCGGACAACTTCAGTGTTGAGGAAGAACCATAGTGGACTCAAGATCTTCATATGGAAGCACTGTTGCAAGTAAAATTTTATACGCTGAATTGTTGTTGGGTTGCTGCCCGAAATGATAAGGTCGTCAATGCATATGAGTATGTAAAGAACGATACCTGAACGGGTGTATGTGAAGAGGGAGTAATCAGCGTATCACTATCGAAAACCGTTCCAGTTAAGAGCACTAACGAGTTTGTGGAATTGTAGGCATTCCACGTATTTTCGGAGCACAAATAATAAAGGTCGCTCGATGACACCCTGGTTTCTAGACGCCTCCTTGTTCCGGTCATTAATAAAGCTTTGCATTTTGTTTAAGGTATGTGTGGCTAATTCACATCTTCTGTAGGGTTTGGTGAGCCGACTACTTTAATCTATGATGTGGGATAAATTCTATATATTGATTGTATGTCTATTAGTTATGGTAGTAATAGATCCGTTTACACTATATGTTATTGAATGTGTATTTGGCTTTCAGTGACAATATAACCTTCATACCTTCATATTGAGTTCAATGTGAAGATTCGGCAACGTCTTGGGTACGTACAATCAATGGGTGACAACATTGATGTACTCAGAGTTATAGATCTTGACCACGTGACAGTCAAACGAAGTTGTCATTTATATAACTCTGACTTGCATGTGATATTCTGAAATCGACATTTGAGATCTGATATATGCATGTTGTGATGATTTGGATTCTAGAATGCTTTATCGTATTGATATATGTTGATTGTGTTCATTCTCTCTTACCATTTCGTTTTGAACTATTTAAAAGATCCAAACTTTCTTCATTCTTCTCCTTTGGTTTCTAAATTGTTTTACGAAGTAGCCGGACAACTTCCTTGAGAGAGGTCGAGCGACTAGTCCTACCAAGCATGGAATTATGCGTTCCTTACTATTTGTGTATATTCAATTTAGTTTATTTCTTTGTTTTGGTTTCTTAATTAATTTGTCAAAGTGAGACATCGTCTTCCATGTGTTTGATCCTGACCTCCTCTACTACAACGGGTCTTGTAAGTATTTGTGAGACCCGAGGTTCACACTTCAGCCCTCATCACCGCACAAAGACTTGCATATACAACATACTTTTGTAGAAGAGGGAAAATGGAAACAAGGAGGCGGAGTCATATAGACCTCTTCATCAAGGTCGTCATGCAAGAATGCATTGTGGATGTCCATTTATTGGAGCTTCCAATGTTGGATTGTAGAAACCGCGAGAAATAGTTTGACATTAACCAAATTTGCAACGAGGGACAATGTATCAGATTAATCCAATCATTCTTGTTGCCGATTACTGAGAATAACTAACCGAGTCTTGTAACATCCAACTGCACAATCAGATTGTATTTGATTCGAAAAATCTAACAACAACTAATTTCTTTCGACATGGAGGAAGGGAGATCATATCACAAGTATTACTTTGAGTCAGTGCAGTGCTTCAATTTCTTATTGCATTACTGATCACCATTGCGACTAGTAACATCACAAAATATAGTTGGTTCTTAGTCTGAAGTCTGAATGAATGTTCCTATGAAGAGCAATGTAGGCAGGAGTAAACACATTATATGATGCATAATTTGCAAGTATATAACTATGAATGAACCTATGTTATAGCTTTGATCAATTACAGGCTAATGGGAATGTTTTTATCCTCTTTGACGAAGGTATTTCACTCGACCAGGTTGCTTCGTCGCTCATGAGAAAGAGACGAGGAAGTAGTTCCAACCTTTATTTCAAACGCTATTCCAAGACGTGATGCATGTAAAAGAAAGAAAATCCCAAGAGAACAAGCGAAAGGGTTGCTTGCTGGAATATGAGATCGCCCCACTCACAAACTAGCTTCCCTCTCACCTTAATCATTTCTTCTATTTTGAAATTGACCACTAGCCCATTCATTATTGGAGTACCTAAAGAAGATAACGTAGTAAGATGAAACGTTATTGATGAACTTGCCTTCTTACACACAAAGTCCCGGAAAAGGATGGGTGGTGTGGCGATTTGTGCATTGCGCAAGGAGAGTGATGGGGAAGGTATATGAGAGATCACCGCCACCGGTGTTTGGGTTTGGGAGGAAGGGGCTTGCGGTATCAATTAGGATTAAGATTTCTACTATAGAGAAAATAAGTTTTTTTTAATTTGTCAGTTGGGGTCTCGTCGGTAGGGTTAGGATGGTTTGGGGAAAAGGTGAGAATGAGATCGTCGAATAAATTTGGGTTGGACCGATCAGTTTGTGTTTTAGGTTGTATTGATATGGGTTGCTCTGTAAAATGAAAAATATGTTCATAAAAAACTACATCATGAGTGCTAAAGATAATATATGTAAAAAGATCATTCTTTTTTCAACCTTTCTGAGTTTATAAAGTTTTTAAGAAAACACATTTCTACCACATGGGCTAAACTTATTTGTACTATGTGGTATAATAGAATAGAAAGCAAGACAGCCAAACACTCGTAAATGGGCAACATAAGGACTTATACCATAGAGATGCTACACTTATTTGTACCATACATGTTTTACACATATGTCGATAGATTTTTAATATGTTGTGTGTAAAAACAATTCTATAACAAGACATCATAAGATTTAGAATATATATAAATTTATCAAACATTAAATAATATATATAATTCTTCTTCTAACTACTCATTTATACAAAAACAAAAAGACAAAATAAAGAAGATAGAAATAAAATATTGAAGATGACATAATCATGGAGAGAACATAAGTAGACGAAATACCGTGGCATATCACTGCCGGAGAGAAAGACAACAAAAATCGGTAGTAAGGAAAATGGTGTTGCATGAGAAAATGTGGATCATACGGATTTTTTCAACTAATGAGGATCTTCGGAGACATCGAACACAACCACAATCACTCATCAAACAGGGACACCAAACCGCAACCTCATCCAAATCGGTCATCACACCACATAACATACAAGCAATGACATCAACAAGATAGTGACCCAGTCAAGACAAAATTAATTTTCGAAGAATTTCGTGTACTACACCCTTTGAACTTTTTCAAAAAACGCAAAGTTCTAAATTATTGATGTTTTGATCGGACACACTCTATAAACCATAAAACGTATACAAAAATAGTTGCATGCTTTTTGGACCAATGCATACGACGTTTTTGAGGTTTATCGATTTTTGTGTACTAACCCCTTTGAACTTTTTCAAAAAACATAAAGTATTAAACAATTGATTTTTTTTATCGGACACACTCTATAAACCATAAATCGAGTACAAAAAAGTGTCACGCTTTTTGGACCAAAGGATACGACGTTTTTGAGGTTTATCGATTTTCGAAGAATTTCGTGTACTACCCCTTTGAACTTTTTCAAAAAAACACAAAGTTTTAAATTATTGGTTTTTTTGATCGGACACACTCTATAAACCATAAAACAAGTACAAAAAATGTTTCATGCTTTTTGGACCAAAGGATACGACGTTTTTGAGGTTTATCGATTTTCGAAGAATTTCGTGTACAAACCCCTTTGAACTTTTTCAAAAAAACGCAAAGTATTAAACTATTGATTTTTATGATCGGGCACACTTTATAAACCATAAAATGTGTACAAAAATAGTTACACGCTTTTTGGACCAAAGGATACGACGTTTTTGAGGTTTATCGATATTCGAAGAATTTCGTGTACTACCCCCTTTGAACTTTTTCTAAAAACGCAAAGTTCTAAACTATTGATTTTTTTAATCGAACACCCTCTATAAAACATAAAACGTGTACCAAAATAGTTTTACGCTTTTTGGACCAATGGATACGACGTTTTTGAGGTTTATCGATTTTCGAAGAATTTCGTGTACAAACCCCTTCAAACTTTTTCAAAAAACGCAAAGTATTAAACAATTAATTTTTTTGATCGGACACACTCTATAAACCATAAATCGAGTATAAAAAAAGTGTCACGCTTTTTGGACCAAAGGATACGACGTTTTCGAGGTTTATCGATTTTCGAAGAATTTCGTTAACGTACTACCCCCTTTGAATTTTTTGAAAAAAACACAAAGTTCTAAACTATTGATTTTTTTGATCGGACACACTCTATAAATCATAAAATGTGTACAAAAAATGTTTCATGCTTTTTAGACCAAAGGATACGGCGTTTTTGAGGTTTATCAATTTTCGAAGAATTTCGTGTACTAACCCCTTTGAATTTTTGCAAAAAACGCAAAGTATTAAACTATTGGTTTGTTTTTAACGGAGACATTCTATAAACCATAAAACGTGTACAAAAAAAGTTTTACGCTTTTTGGACCAAAGGATATGACATTTTTGAGCTTTATCGATTTTCGAAGAATTTCGTGTACCCCCTTTGAACTTTTTCAAAAAATGCAAAGTTCTAAACTATTGATTTTTTTTATCAGACACACTCTATAAACCATAAAACGTGTACAAAAATAGTTTCACGATTTTTGGACCAAAGGATACGACGTTTTTGAGGTTTATCGATTTTCGAAGAATTTCGTGTACTACCCCCTTTGAACTTTTTCAAAAAACGCAATGTTCTAAACTGTTGATTTTTTTGATCGAACACACTCTATAAACCATAAAACGTGTACAAAAAAAGTTCCACTCTTTTTGGACCAAAGGATACGACGTTTTTGAGGTTTATCGATTTTCGAAGAATTTCGTGTATTACTCCCTTTAAACTTTTTCAAAATAACACAGAGTTCTAAACTATTGATTTTTTTGATCGGACACACTCTATGAACCATAAAACGTGTACAAAAAATATGTCACGCTTTTTGGACCAATGGATACGACGTTTTTGAGGTTTACCGATTGTCGAAGAATTTCGTGTACTAACCCCATTAAAATTTTAAAAAAAACGCAAAGTATTAAACTATTTTTTTTTGATTGGACGGACTTTATAAACCATAAATCGTGTACAAAAATAGTTACACGCTTTTTGGAGCAAAGGATACGATGTTTTTGAGGCTTATCGATATTCGAAGAATTTAGTGTACTACCCCCTTTGTACTATTTCAAAAAACGCAAACTTCTATACTATTGATTTTTTTGATCGGACACACTCTATAAACCATAAAACGTGTACAAAAATAGTTTCACGCTTTTTGGACCAATGGATACGACGTTTTTGAGGTTTATCAATTTTCGAAGAATTTCGTGAACTAATTCCTTTGAACTTTTTTCAAAAAACGCAAAGTATTAAACAATTTATTTTTTGATCGGACACACTCTATAAACCATAAATCGAGTAGAAAAAGAGTATCACACTTTTTGCGGGTAAAGGTAAATTCATAGAAAATAAAAGTATTCATAAATCAATTTGGTTTATGAATACGGATAACAAGTTAGTGTACACGGTGCCCAGACATGAAGTCCAGAGCGTAAAACAATGAAATCTCAAAATCCAAGACCTCAAGGCGGACATGCAAGTCCCCAAGAAGACCCAAATACCCGTAAGAAAATGATACACATATATAATACACTCATAATCTGCTAGATTATACTCAAAAGGCTCATCCACCTTCGGCAAAGCCATTAGCAGATGGGAACCAAGAAAGCCAAACGCATCTTGCTCCATCAAGATAAGACATCCCCCACCTTCGGCATGGCCATCAGCAGGGAAGAGGTCAGACCTGGGAAGAGTGTCGTCATCAGTCATGATATCTCTCATGTCAATACTAAAGATCAGTGGCTTACACACCAACTCTAGAAGGAAACTTCTCATGGAGGAGTCTAAAAACATGGGATCTAATAAGCCGAACCAAAACGTCAATAGGAATCCTATTTCCGTTAAAGACCAAGGCATTCCTAGAATGCCATAAATAATAGACCGTATAAGAGAGGGCGTAGATCCTCTGTCTGCTCGTCCAACCTCTGCCAATAGCCGAAAGTCTCAACCACTCAAGAGATGCTGCGATAGAAGTCAAGCTACAGGACATGCCAAATCCATCACAAACCTGTTTCCAAACCTCTCTAGCATATGTGCATCCAAAGAACAAGTGATCTGTGACTCACTAGAGTCTCTGCACCAGTTGCAAGTCGGGTCAATGTCAAGAAAACACAACCTATCTCTCTTGGAGAGGCATCCAAGGATGCCCATCCAGAGAATGAAGCAATGTTTCGGCGTATTCCCCGAATCCCAAATCAGTCTGTACCAATCCACAGTATGCCCATGCTCTCTGAATATATCATATGCTCGAGTCACCACGAATTTCTCTCCATGGCACCAGGAATCAAGAGTCTCTGTTAGACTCATAGTCGGGTCCATGTGTCAAACAATCTCATCTCTCGCTCCGAGGATAGCCTTGATAAGAGGTGAGTCACGTATGTGAGCCACCCAATCGCAAGGCTCAGTCATATGAAGATAACGGTGGTGTATCCATCTTATCCAGAGGCTGTCACGGCTGGTATGAATGTGCTGGTAATGCTTGGACATGAAGGCCAAGTTCCGTGCACGAAGATCAAAAAGGCCAAGACCTCCTTCTTTCTTCGGCAAGCAGACCCTGTTCCAAGAAACTCTCGGCCAGCTCCAAAGGAAACTCCTGCATAGCCCAATCAGACGGTCCATGACGAGGCCTGGAATAGAAAGAATGGAAAGCCAAAAACACACATTTCCTTGAAGGACAACACGGATCAGCTCAAGGCGACCATCAAAGGACAAATGCCTCTTGTTCCAGGCGCTGATATGTCTCCCAATGCGCTCGATAGGGGGAATAATCTACCATCCTGAGCCGATGGGGTGCAATCAGTAGCCTCAGTGTTAGGAACGGAAGCAAGGTAGATGGAGGACTAGGGTAGGCTAAGTGCAAGCCCCGAGATCCTCTCGAATCGGCGAATGCAACCCAATAAGATATCCACAGAAGCCCTATCACCACGGCAGAATAAGACAACATCATCAGCATACATCAGGTGTGCAATACGAAGACCTCTGCAATGTTGGTGAAACTGGAAATCAGGGCTAGCAGTTTCACGACGGATCATCCTAGATAGGAACTCCATACAAATAACAAATAGGAGAGGGGAAATGGGGCATCCCTGGCGAAGGCCCCGTCGACCTTGGAAGTGGCCATGTGAAGTCTTGTTAACCCGGATGGAGTAGGATGCCGTAGTGACACACTCCATCACCCAGTCAATGAACCTAGTCGGGAACAAGAGCTCAGTCATAGCATACCTCAGAAAATCCTCAAATATCCAAGGCAAGATCCAAGCCGGTTCGCCATGAGCTTGGTGATGATCTTGTACACCACGTTGCAGCATGAGATCGGCCTGAAGTGCTCAACCCGAGAGGGGTTATCCACCTTACTAATCAGGGACACAGAAGTATGGTTGATTTGGCGGAGAAGCTTCCCGTTAACGAAAAAACTTCCGAACGGCAGCACACACCTCCGGACCCGTGGTGCTCCAAGTGGACTTGAAGAACTTGGAGTTATAGCCATCCGGACCGGGGGCTTTGAGATCCCCGATCGACCAAAGTGCCTCCTTAATCTCCTTGAAGGAGACTATCTCAACGAGGCGGGTACTATCATCAACAACAACACAAGGGCCATCAGCAAACCAATCTCTCGGAGCAGCCTCCACCGGGTAGGCAGTGCCAAAAAGACCCTGGAAAAATTCAACAAATCTTTCGGCCACCTCCTCAAGAGAGGAAGTGGTCGAGTCATCAGGAAGCTTGAGCGACGGGATGAAATCCCGCCGCCCATTGGCCTTCATAATGCCATGAAAGTAAGAAGAAGCACGATCACTATTAAGGATGTACCTGACCTTAGCCTGCTGGCTGAAGAAGCTCCTCTCGGTTGCATTAAGTCTACGGGTCTTAATCTTGAGATCCAACAGCTCGGTCGTGATAGACTCGGACTGTGGGTCAAGGCAAAGACGCTCAAGACAGTCGGCATAATCCTCATTGGCCGCTTTGGACTTCTCTGCAATATGAGCAAAGTGACGTCTATTGAGACCTCTAAGCGGCCCCTTAAGGCACCGCAAGAGGGCACAGAGGCGAAACTGGTAAGTACCCCTAAGGTGACACACCCAACTCTCCCTGACAACGCTCTGGAACTTTTCGTGGTGAGTTCACATATTGAAGAATTTAAAGCTAGGTTTTCCAGTAATGGGTCGGTGGATAACATGGGCAATCGCCGGTTTATGGTCCGAAAATTGCCACATGTTAGGGAAGGTCGCCCTACAGTAAACTCCTCGCTCTAGCCATTCATGATTGACCATCACCCTGTCAAGTTTGGTCCAGATCTTTCCATTCGTCCAGGTGAAAATGTTTTCACTTGTGAACGGGACATCTGAAAAACTAAGCGCCTGACAACTTTCAAACATAGCCGTTGTCTCATTCATCCTAACTCTAGCACCATTAACACGTTCATTTGAGAACATGACATTGTTAAAGTCCCCCAAGACAAGCCAAGGAAGGGGATCTCTCTCCATCCTAACTCTCAAGATCTCCCAAATAAGAGCACGTTCAGTGCTGCTATGGAGCCCATAAACAAAACAAGTGCCAAACCGAAGGCCCGTAATCCTACAAGTAACAAGGAAAGCAATATGTTGGACACCAATCTCAACCACAATAATATCAAACTTACACTCATCCCACATAACTAGGATTCCGCACCGATCATCGACATGGAAGTTGGTGGTAAAGGACCAATTCGGAAATTGACACCTCATCACCTCATCACCTCATCAATGTCATAAGGCCGATGCGCAAACCTAGTCTCAAGAACTCCACATAAACCAGACTTATACTCAACCAAAAGGTTTTTAAGGCCTTTTTGTATCCGGGGTTGGCAGAACCCCTGAACATTCCAAGATAAGATACTCATCGGGAAACCCTGGGTAAATTGGTATTTCTACCCCTCTGAGCATCTCCCTTCCCCTGCACCTGCGATCTAGAGGCCAACCTAGTAGATCTTCGGCTTCCAAGTCTACCATCCCTAGGTCTAAGCCAACCATCCCTTTCTTCCGTCCTAGGTTTAATACCACTCAGATGAAGGTTAGCCCTAGGAGTAGCAACACGTAGGGCCTTTCTATCAGACCTAGACAACACCTTAGTGAAACCCTCACTCTTATCACCTATAGGGGGGTTAGTAGCAATAGGAGATAAAAGGAGAAAGAAAAGTAATATAAGGAGAACTAGAAGGCTTACCCTCACTTCCCAAGCTAGAGGAGATCTCTCCTTCCTCCTTACCATCCGAGTCCGTATCACCTCGGCTATCATCAGAAGAGACTTATGTGCTTGACTCTCCAGATGCCTCCTCATGGATCCCATCAATGACATCCTCCTCCACGTCGGAACATGACTTCTTAGATTCATCAACCACACCAGAATAGCTAACAATAGCGAGGTTCAAAGACGGGTCAGTTTGAGGGCAAACGTCTTTCTCCATGCGGGTGGGAGGATGCATCGATGCGAGTCTAGCCTTCAGGGCTTTCACCCTTTGGAGTTTACGTAGAGCATTTCTACGAGCATTCCGTTTCTGGCGCCATGCAACATCTGAGGTGTTGCGGTCCATAACCTTTGTACCGGACGTGCCTTCTCCATGGTGGGGTGGATTAGGTTTAACCTGTACAAATTCAGCACCACATTTCATAGCGTTAGTTACATTAGAATCCTCAATAACTTTACCCTTACCTTTATCCATGGTCTTCTTTTCCGTCGTTTCTTCATCTTTATTTTTATCTTTATCTAGATTATCATCCGCCTTGGTGAGGCCTTTTTTATCACATGTCTCCTTTTCATTTTTAGACTTTTTGTTAAACGAACACATGGAGTCCTTATGACCAAAGACAACGCATCTACGACAATAGTCAAGTTCATTCTCATATAGCACTTTGCAGTTAATAATCACACCATCATCAAATTGTAAAGTCACTTCATGCAAAATTTCACAAGCAAAATTCACCTCAATCAAAACCCTAGCGTACGCACCACGTTTCCTAGACTCGGTAACCTTATCAACATATAGAGGTTTACCAAGCTTGGAAGCCACTCTACCAAGAATATCATGAGTCCAAAAATCATTAGGAATACCAAATATACGCGTCCAAAGAGGGACTGTGGCAACATCTTTACGTATCAAAGAAAACTTATCCGGAATCAGCTTCAGGAGAAGCGGTCTCCCAAATAAAAAATAAGGTCCCTCCATCAAAACCTTGTCCCTATCATGCTCATTATTAAATGAAAAAAAATCATCCAACCAGATTCCATGCGAAAATCAGATTTAACATTCCATTTCTTCATAAGACCATGAATAGCAGGATATCCCGGGAAATAACCAACAAATTGTCCTAGAAGACTATATCCCCATACAACATGCTTGGGCAAAACTTCATCACAACAAAGTTTAACATGCTTATCAGGACAAGAAGTAAAAGAGAGTTTACCACCGAGTCCTTCATTCATAAAGACCTTTTTTGGGGGCCTATTTTAAACATTTTGAGTTGGAATCGGGGCCGGTTTGAATCTAGCATTTGCCTCGGTTGGTGTGGGAAGGATCGGGGGTCACTCATCATTTTTTTCTTTGATCACCTTAGCCACTAAAGGAGTAGAAACTCCAGTCATGGCCTTCACGTCAACAAGGTTGGGCGCATTGTCCACGGCATTTAGCTTAGAGTTATCACTCACATCACCATTCAAATCATTAGTCATATCATCCTGCTTATCATTAACAATATCATTAATATTTCCATGATTCATAGCATTTTTATCATTGGAAGCATTTCGAGTATTCTTAACATTATCAAAGGCTTGATTAAAGTTGGAATTTAGTCCACCATCATAACACACAATAGCCAAGGGGTTTTCATGCATAGTAACATTGCTGTCATTTGACATCATAGTAGACAAACTCGAATCATTCGTAGTAGTCAAACAAGAAACATTTTAAGCATTAATCATTTTATCAAGCAACAAAGTAATTTCCTCTCTATCATTATTATATTCATCATTAGATAGCACGTTAGGAGTATGTTTTACCACAATTACATTGTTACCGTTATCACAAGAGTCATCGAGAACCTGCTCCGCCATAGATTTGGCTAGTGTTTCAGCCTCAACAACACATGTCAAAACATCAGGATGTTTCATAGTGCCAAGGAATTGAGCATTCCACGTGACAGCCTCAGTAGTGCCTTTGTTGTCTACTGTCACAGAGTCCTCATGGTTCAGAAGTGGTGTAGCAGCAGCACGTGAAATAACTGTTATGTCCTGCTTGATTGTATGATTACCGAAACTTCCAAGAGCTGACGGACCTTCTCCCTCCTGAGTACCAAATTCAGCGTAGACGGTCACCAATCCAGGCTTGGGCACGCTGCTTGCTTCTAGGCTATTCAAATTCGAACCATCATGATCTGTTGAGGGCAGTCCAGTTCTGGGCTCATGTGTGTTGCGGCAGAGATTGTTCGTCAGGGTGTGACCGCTCGGGCAGGGGATCAACGACGGACCACGGCGTGGACGAGCCTTCTCCCTCCGATTGCTCAAGGCCGGTGACTTAACGGTTGAATCCATGAGGTAGTATGCTCAGGACTTCGGGGCAGGGTCGTCTGGTGTATCACGACCGTCCCCAGGCGGTTTCTTTCTTGACATGGTGTGAACCCTTAGGAGGACGCCAATGATAGCCCTAGAGATCGCTCAGAGATCGAAATCACCGTCAGAGTACCAAATCTGGTGTTTGTATCATTAATCGATTCAGAATTGGTTTGTGAATCTAATCCAGTGATTGATTTTTAACAGCAAATCACACGCAAGACAGGAGATTAGCCTGCGACAGAGAAGTAACGAAGTCGCCCTAGACGTATCGCCTTAGATCCGAGTTTCACCCTCAAAACACCAAATCTAGACTTTGAACCATCAATTTAATCGGAATTGAACGGTGAATCTAATGATGAACTTGATTTTGAAAACAATCTCAAGAAAGAGGATGGAGTGAAAAGATTAGAGGCTCGAATTGAAAACAATCTCACGCTTTTTGGACCAAAGGATACGACGTTTTTTAGGTTTATCGATTTTCGAAGAATTTCGTGTACTACTCCTTTGAACTTTTTCAAAAAAACACAAAGTTCTAAACTATTGATTTTTTTGATCGGACACACTCTATAAACCATAAAACGTGTACAAAAAATGTTTCATGCTTTTTGGACCAATGGATACGACGTTATTGAGGTTTATCGATTTTCAAAGAATTTCGTCTACTACTGCCTTTGAAATTTTTCAAAAAAACACAAAGTTCTAAACTATTGATTTTTTTGATCGGACACACTCTATAAACCATAAAACGTGTACACAAAATGTTTCCTACTTTTTGGACCAATGGATACGACGTTTTTGAGGTTTATCGATTTTCGAAGAATTTCGGGTACTAACCGCTTTGATATTTTTCAAAAAACATAAAGTATCAAACAATTGATTTTTTTGATCGGACACACTCTATAAACCATAAAACGTGTACAAAAAAAGTGTCACGCTTTTTGAACCAAAGAATACGATGTTTTTGAGGTTGATCGATTTGAACTTTTTCAAAAAAACACAAATTTCTAAATTATTGATTTTTTTGATCGGACACACTCTATAAACCATAAAACGTGTACAAAAAATGTTTCATGCTTTTTGGACCAAAGGATACGACGTTTTTGAAGTTTATCGATTTTCGAAGAAAATTTCATGTACAAACCCCTTTGAACTTTTTTAAAAAAACGCAAAGTATTAAACTATTGATTTTTTTGACCGGACACACATTATAAACCATAAATGGTGTACACAAATAGTTACACGATTTTCGGACCAAAGGATACGACGTTTTTGAGGTTTATCGATATTCGAAAATTTTCGTGTACTACCCCCCCTTTTGAACTTTTTCTAAAAAACGCAAAGTTCTAAACTATTGATTTTTTTGATCGGACACACTCTATAAACCATAAAAAGTGTACAAAAATAGTTTTACGCTTTTTGAACCAATGGATACGACGTTTTTGAGGTTTATCGATTTTCGAAGAAATTTCGTGTACTATCCCCTTTGAACTTTTTCAAAAAACGCAAAGTATTAAACAATTAGCTTTTTGATCGAACACACTCTATAAACCATAAATCGATTACAAAAAAAGTGTCACGGTTTTAGGACCAAAGGATACGACGTTTATGAGGTTTATCGATTTTCGAAGAATTTCGTGTACTACCCCCTTTGAACTTTTTCAAAAAAACACAAAGTTCTAAACTATTGATTTTTTTGATCGGACACACTCTATAAACCATAAAATGTGTACAAAAAATGTTTCATGCTTTTTGGACCAATGGATACGACGTTTTTGAGGTTTATCAATTTTCGAAAAATTTCGTGTACTAACCCCTTTGAACTTTTTCAAAAAACGCAAAGTATTAAACTATTGATTTTTTTGATCGGACACATTATATAAACCATAAATCGTGTACAAAAAAAGTTTCACGCTTTTTGGACTAAAGGATACGACGTTTTTGAGCTTTATCGATTTTCGACGAATGTCGTGTACCCCTTTGAACTTTTTCAAAAAACGCAAAGTTCTAAAATATTGATTTTTTTTATCGGACACACTCTATAAACCATAAAACGTGTACAAAAATAGTTTCATGATTTTTGTACCAAAGGATACGACTTTTTTGAGGTTTATCGATTTTCGAAAAATTTCGTGTACTACCCCATTTGATCTTTATCAAAAAACACAAAGTTCTAAACTATTGATTTTTTTGATCGGACACACTCCATAAACCATAAAACGTGTACAAAAAAAGTTTCACTCTTTTTGGACCAAAGGATACGATGTTTTTGAGATTTATCGATTTTCGAAGAATTTCGTGTATTACCCCCTTTGAACTTTTTCAAAAAACGCAAAGTATTAAACTATTGTTTTTTTTGATCGGACACATTCTATAAACCATAAAACGTGTACAAAAATAGTTTTACGCTTTTTGATCCAATGTATACGACGTTTTTGAGGTTTATCGATTTTCGAAGAAATTTCGTGTACTACCCCCCCTTTGAACTTTTTCAAAAAACGCAAAGTATTAAACAATTAATTTTTTTGATCAAACACACTCTATAAACCATAAATCGATTACAAAAAAAGTGTCACGCTTTTAGGACCAAAGGATACGATATTTTTAAGGATTATTGATTTTCGAAGTATTTCGTGTACTACCCCTTTGAACTTTTTCAAAAAAACACAAAGTTCTAAACTATTGATTTTTTTGATCGGACACACTCTATGAACCATAAAACGTGTACAGAAAATGTGTTAAGCTTTTTGGACCAACGGATACGACGTTTTAGAGGTTTACCGATTTTCGATGAATTTCGTGTATTAACCCTTTGAAATTTTTAAAAAAAAACGCAAAGTATTAATTTATTGATTTTTTTGATCGGACGCACTTTATAAACCATAAATCGTGTACAAAAACAGTTACACGTTTTTTGGATCAAAGGATACGATGTTTTTGAGGTTTATCGATATTCGAAGAATGTCGTGTATTACCCCCTTCGAACTTTTCAAAAAACTCAAGGTTCTAAACTATTGATTTTTTTGATCGGACACACTCTATCAACCATAAAACGTGTACAAAAACAGTTTCACGCTTTTTGGACCATTGGATACGACGTTTTTGAGGTTTATTGATTTTTCGAAGAATTTCGTGTACTTACCCCTTGAACCTTTTCAAAAAACGCAAAGTATTAAACTATTGATTTTTTTGATCGGATACACTCTATAAACCATAAAACGTGTACAAAAATTGTTTTACGCTTTTTGGACCAAAGGATACGACGTTTTTGAGGTTTATCGATTTTCGAAGAAATTTCTTGTACTACCCCCTTTGAACTTTTTCAAAATACGCAAAGTTCTAAACTACTGATTTTTTTGATCAAACACACTCTATAAACCATAAAAAATGTATAAAAAAAAAAGTTTCACGCTTTTTGGACCAAAGGATATGACATTTTTAAGGTTTTATCGATTTTCGAAGAATTTCGTGTACTACCGACTTTGATCTTTTTCAGAAAACATAAAGTTCTAAACTATTGATTTTTTTGATCGGACACACTCGATAAACCATAAAACGTGTACAAAAAAAGTTTTATGCTTTTTGGACCAAAGGATACGACGTTTTTGAGGTTTGTCGATTTTCGGAGAATTTACCCGCTTTGAAATTTTTCAAAAAAAAAACACAGAGTTCTAAACTATTTATATTTTTGAACGGACACACTCTATACACCATAAAACGTGTACAAAAAATGTGTCACGCTTTGTCGACCAACGGTTACGACGTTTTTGAGGTTTATCGATGTTCGAAGAATTTCGTGTACTAACCCCTTTGAACTTTTTCAAAAAAGGCAAAGTATTAAACTATTGATTTTTTTGATCGGACACACTTTATAAACCATAAATCGTGTACAAAAATAGTTACACGCTTTTTGGACCAAAGGATACGATGTTTTTGAGGTTTATCGCTATTCGAAGAATTTCGTGTACTACCCCCTTTTACCTCGAGGTTCTGGCACGCGCCGATTGGGATGGCGCCGTATGAGGCAACGTATGGACGGAGATGCCGTAACCCCTTATGTTGGGACAAGCCGGAGAGTTCTAGCGTAGTAGCTCCATATCAGGTACAGGACGATGTGGCTAGAGTTGCTTTGATCCGAGAGAGGATGTTGGCCGCGTAGAGCCGTCAGAGGTCGTATGTGGATAGGAGGTGTAGACCTCGTGAGTTCAAGGTAGGAGCTTAGGTGTTGTTGAGGGTATCACCGACGCGGGGCGTCAGGCGATTCGGCATTAAGGGGAGGTTAAGCCCCCGATATGTCGGTCTTTTCGAGATCTTGGAGAGAGTCGGTGAGGTGGCATACCAGTTAGCATTGCCACCGCGGTTGGAGGGTATACATACGGTATTTCATGTCTCTTAGCTGAGAGAGTACATACACGACCCGAGGTACATCATTAGCCACGAGAACCTAGTGGTCGAGCCGGACCATACTTTTGCAGAGCATCATATAGCGGTTTTAGAGCGGAGTACGAGGCGTCTTCGATCGAAGGAGATACCGATGTTGAGAGTACAATTGTCGAGGAGAGGAGCCGATGAGGCTACATGGGAGACGGAGGATAGTCTCCGGAGGAACTATCCCGAGTTTTACGCAGATTTAGCGACATCGACAGGACCGTCGGGTTAGTCCCAAGATCTTCCCTTGTTTGTGCTTTGTGTTTATGTCATGACGTGTTATGTGAGTTCGTATGAGTATATGTGTGTAAGAGCCCTAGTCCTTCGGACCGAGTTTTGTCCTTAGCCGATATTGGCTTTGGCCGAGATTGGCCTTGTCGCGCCCGTGGGCATGTTTGCCGCCCCTGCGGGTTTCCGCTCCCGCGGCCCAGAGAACCGCCCCTACGGATTCCTGCGGCTACAGCCGGTTTTGTTGACCGGTTGACTCGTGCTTTACCCTTTGCCTTACTTCTTTCTTTTCCTTGTTGAGCAAGGGTTCCCTTCTTCACTTCCCAATCCAGCCCATTCACGTCCTCCTTGCTTCTCCTTCATCCTTCTTGAGCTTGAGCTTGGATTCCTTAGAGTTGGAAGAGTTTTGTGTGGTTTTTGTGGTGGTTGATGAGCTAATGTGCATGGCTGAGCTTGGAAGCCAGCTGAGGTGCTAGTGGTGAGCAGTTCCTGGTTAGGCCACAACTGTGGTAAGCCTTCTTCTCCTTCTTCTCTTCCTTCTTCCTTTGATTCTTCCTTCCTTAGCTTAGGATTAGATGTATTGATCATAGATTAATGTTGGAATGTGTATGTATATGTAGGTGTGTGAATTTGGATGAGAGAAGACGTGATTTGATCACGTGAAGATCCGAAGAGAAGCCGCGAGATCACTTTCTGCATCGTCGCCGCCCCCGCGCCTGGAAACCGCCGCCCCTACGGAAGCCGTGCCGCAGCGCCCGCGCCTTGCCTGCGTTGCCTGCGTCTCTTGTCACCGCGCCTGCGGCTGCTCCCTGCCGCGCCTGCGGGTTGTCTATTCCGCCCTTGCGTCCCTTGATCACGCAGATGCGTCTTGTCCCGGGACTACCTATAGTTGGGTAGCTCTTTTCCTTTCTTAGTATGAGGGACTTAGTACCATGCTAGGTAGTGGATGATGATGAGTATGATATAGATATTCTGGTTAGGGCTTTGAGGTTTACGAGTTGGATATGATCCCTATGGATCCCTTGTGTCTAGGTGTGACCCCTTTGTGTGATAGTAGATTGATATGTATATATGTATGCCTTGTATAGGCCGTGTTGTCCTCTAGATTGGAGTGGACGTATCTGAGAGTTGATCATAGTTGAGATTACTTCCGAGACTGAGGTAAGTCCATAGGACTTACTTAGCTGCCATCTCTATATTGGATGTTGCATGAGTGGTGTATGTTTATACTTGCTAGCATGTGATACTGTTATTACCGACCTATGGTTTAGTGACTGCCCATTGTAGGGCCGTGACAGCTATCTTTTCATCCCGCTGGGAGACTGGAGGTTCTCTGCGGGCAGGTCGTTTCTGGATTGTGGGGCGGGCTTTCTCCACTCCCATAGGGTATACGGGGACGGTAACCGCATCACCACTCCAGCTGGCATTAGCACCGAGAGGCGAGGGTTATATTCCTCGTGTCACATATATTCATATTGATATCCTTATATATACGATTTGAGTGTTGGACTATATTTATAAAGATTATATAATGGGTAAATGCGTGATATCATGATGAGGTGTTTAATATTCTTGATGTGTGCTTGTGCTTATGCTCATCTTATATATGTGTATGGTTAGCTAACGGTTATATATGTATATATTTGTTATGTTTTGATTGTACTCAGCAGTACTCTGTATAACCTTTTGAGATTTATATATATCAGTTTCATGTTTTGTTTTAATCTATATGTGCCTTGTTGTAAGATTAGTGAAATTGTTGTCAGTCTAGGGTTAGGATCCATTGTGAGATCCTAGCCTAGTAGTGCCTCGAGTCCTACGGATTCGGGGTGTTACAAAGTTGGTATCAGAGCCCAGGTTGACAACAATGGCACTTGTAATCTGCGATAAAGGTCGAATAGATAAATAAACAGAACCCGAAAGGGGTTTGACTTTTCAAAAGATTTTTGGTTTGAAATGAGTACAAATGTTTTGGGTTAGTGTGTACGTGAAGCCATCACCCCTCTGAAGATCTCGACAGTATAGGTATATATATATAGATAGATAGATACTATCTGATGTGATGTGTGATATATATATATATATCTATACATATGGCATATATATAGCCTTCTAAGATAGGTTTATGTCCTCTGCATATGGTTCATACTAGAGCCCTACCTGCAGTTGTACGAGGTAGAGGTAGACCCCCTCTAGGTAGAGGACGGGATATGATTCCTGTTGCTGATCTACGTGCAGCAGAGGAGATTCACGACGACGTTGCCGAGAGTGTCGTTCCCGAGACTGGGAACGGGGCAGCTGGGAGGCAGGAATCACAGGGAGCCCGGTCAGATGGCTCAGATTGTGTCTCCATGGAGGGACCAGCATTTCGAGAGTATGTCAGACGGGTAAAGGAGGCCGCCAGGGCAGGCATACGTGCTCCTGATCTGCCCGCACATGAGGGATCCACTGGGAGATTCCATACAGTGACTCAGGTGCCAGCTGTACCGGCACCTGCTGTTGAGATTGCTAGAGCTCTAGAGGAGTACAAAGAGCCTTGACCAGACAGTTGGTTGAAGGCATTTCATCAGTTTGGGAGTACCCCCTTTCTCTGGGAAGGTGGGGTTAGAGGTGGAGTTGTGGATAGGGCATGTGGACTCGGCTTTAGAGTCTATCAGATGTCCAGCTGACAGGCAGATAGAGTTGGTGCAGACTCTGTTCAGAGATCTGGCACAACACTAGTGGAGGTCAGTACGGAGTCAGGTTCTCAGTTATGACCAGATGAGGACCATGATTAGAGAGCGTTTTTGCCCTGCCTCATTGAGGAGGGAGAAACTGCGCGACTTTGTTGAGGCTAGATTTGAGGATGTAACTACTCAGAGGCCATCAGGAAGTTTCAGGAGGAGCTGGCTTTACTGAGTCCAACTGCACCTCCTGCTGATCAGCATGTTTATCTTTTCTCTCGACGATTGAGGGATGGTACCCGAGCCTATATGGCGGGTTTTCACTGTGAGTCCTTGGTGGACTATCAGGACAGAGCTGCAGATTATGAGAGAGAGAGAGAGAGAACTGGGTAGAGAAGAGCTTCTCAGGCCGGAGGGTCTGAGAAGAGACAGCGTACTGGGCAGACCAGTGGTACTGCTGGAGCTGCTAGTGTTGGGCATGGTCAGAGACGCCAGGGTCGTTATGTATCTGCACCAGCTACAGAGAAGGGACGACAGTGTTATAACTGTGGTGATCCAGGACATATGAGGCTAGAGTGCACGAGGCCATTAGTGACATATTTTACCTGTGGTAGACAGGGTCATAGAGCCGTTTACTGCCGACAGGGCGGAGCTGCATCTGTAACACCCCAAATCCGCGGGACTCGGGGCGCTACGGGCGAGACCTCACAATGGGTCCCGACCCTTAGCTTGACAACAATTTCACCGGACCTTCCAACATGGCACAAATAAAGGTCGAAAACTCAAATATGTTTTATATGTATGCGGAAACGAAAGGTAGGAAACTACAACTTGGAAACTCAACCGAGTCCTCAAAACAACGTAAATAAATCCGAGTTCTAACAAACGACAACATCCATAAAAGACGACATGAAAAGACTCAAAACATCCCCGTCTTATAATGTACGGAGACCCCGGTTGTCCACTCATCCACCTCACTCGGCGGCATCCCTAACCTGCAAGTCAACTACAAGACGGTTTTAAACCGTTAGCTCATATTCTAGATATTAGGAAAGCGGTGAAGGCACAAACACCACCATAGCACAAAACATAAATCACGCAAGTCCGATTTCTTATCTTTTATTATTAAGTCGTATTCCATTCTAGTTCAACTTCTTTTGTGACACGAGACCCCAATGGTCTCGCCTCGGTCCCTACTTACCGGCAAGGAATGGTACGGATGCATCCGTCCATCTAACCCGCCGGGCTAGTCGCCGAGAATCCCCTAGACCTCACTATGGGCTAGGCAATATTGTCACCGCCCGTTCTCATACACTTGGGCCAATATAAACGTATATATAAAGTCGGTGGTCCTAATTACCGGTTTCATCGTTATAACATAAAATAACACACACCACCAAACACACAGCAATACTAATACATAAAATACGAGCTAAGTAAGTCCGAAGACTTACCTCGTCCCAAACGCTATCTCACAAAACGCTCACGCTTCCCTTGGGAAGAAGTACTCAACCTGTTCACAACAAGGTATCATAAAAACCCGCTCAACTCGAGAAGTCCAGGACTTCTACACAAATGACCTACGCAGGATCATTTGACTCGCATTCTAGGACCGTATCCTAGAGTCCAACATAATTACCGTCAATAATGACGTAAAAGCCAACTAGGTCTAAACCCGCTCCTCACATTCTCCTAAGGTCTCAAAAGCCGCTACTTGGCATTTCCACTACGTTATGCTAATTCCAACCTATCATGATACTATTAAGCTTATATAGATCGATACAAATTCATGGCTTTTACCGGCTTCGGATCCTAGCATGATACTATCCATTTCGCCCATATGTTAAAAGATCGTAAACTTATAGCATAACGGAACCTAAGATAAACTCGTCTAATTTCCGGGGTTAAAACTCGGGATAGTTCCTCCGGATACTATCTTCCGTCTCCCATGTAGCCTCGTCGGCTCCTCACCTCGACCACTGAATCCTAAGCATCGGTATCTCCTTCGATCGAAGGCGTCTCGTACTCCGCTCTAAGACCGCTATCGGGTGCTCTACGAAAGTGTGGTCCGGCTCGACCACTAGGTCCTCATGACTAACGATGTGTCTCGGATCATGGATGTACTCTCTCAGCTGAGAGACATGAAAGACCGGGTGTATACCCTCCAACCGCGGTGGAAATGCTAACCGGTATGCCACCTCACCGACTTTCTCCAAGATCTCAAATGGTCCGACATATCGGGGGTTTAACTTCCCCTTAATGCCGAATCGTCTAACGTCCCGTGTCGGTGACACCCTCAACCAGACCTGAGCTCCTACCCTAAACTCGAGAGGTCTACGCCTCCTATCCGCATACGACCTCTGACGGCTCTGCGCAGCCAACAACCTCTCCCGAATCAAAGCGACTCTCGCCATGTCGTCCTGTACCTGATCCGGTGCTACAATGCTAGAGCTCCCGGGCTCGTCCCAACATAAGGGAGTACAGCATCTCCGTCCATACAATGCCTCATACGGTGCCATCCCAATCGAAGCGTGACAGTTGTTATTATACGAAAACTCGACCAACGGGAGGTGATCTGGCCACACCTGACCTTAGTCTAGTACACACGCTCGAAGCATATCCTCTAAAGTCTGAATAGTCCGCTCGGACTGGCCGTCGGTCTGGGGATGGTATGCGGTGGTGAAATGGAGACTCGAACCTAGGGCGGCGTGTACCTGCTGCCAAAACCTCGAGGTAAAACGCCCGTCCCTGTCCGAGATGATGGTCCTCGGGACTCCATGTAGTCTCACAATCTGACGGGTAAAATCCTCGGTTAGACGACTCACTAGCCACGTTTCCCGTATAGGAATGAAACGTGCGGTCTTCGTCAGCCGGTCTACTACCACCCATATCGCGTCAAAGCTCCTACTCGGTCTCAGGCCGGTCACGAAGTCAATAGATATGTCCTCCCACTTCCCTTGCGGCACGGGCAGTGGGTGAAGCTCTCCTCCGGGTCTCTGGTGGTCAATCTTGACCTGTTGGCAGGTCGCGCATCGGGCCACATATCTAGCTACATCGGGCTTGAGCCCGGCCCACCAATAGGATCTCCTAAGGTCCTGGTACATCTTACTCGCGCCTGGATGCACGGAGTAAGGTGTGGAATGGGCCTCATGCAAAATCCGCTCTCTAAGCTCCTGATCCGACGGTACACAAATGCGTCCCTGGCGTCTCAGTAGCTAGTCTGCTCTTGTGATAACTGCGGTGCCTCTCCTCGGGAAATCCTGTCCCGGATCCTCATCAAAATGGAACATCCCTCCTGCTTCTGCCGGATATCTCCGGACAAGTCAAGTAATATCTCCGACTCGGACAAGCAACAGTCCGTATCCGGGAACCGGATATCCAACTCCAAACCGATCAAATCCCTCTGCAACCGTGGTTGAACCGTAAGCCGAGCTATAGCCTCCTCTCGAGGTGTCCTCCTACTCCAAAGCATCGGCGACTACTTCGCCTTCCCCGGATGGTACAAAATATCTGAGTCAAACTCCTTAATCAGCTCCAACCATCTCCTCTGGCGGTTATTCAACTCCCGCTGAGTGAATATATACTTCAGACTCTTATGGTCTGTGAAGATTTGGCATGTAGCCCCGTACAAGTAGTGTCGCCGGATCTTCAGGGCATGAATCACTGCCGCTAGCTCAAGATCGTGGGTAGGGTAATTCTCCTCGTACGGCTTCAGCTGCCAAGAAGCGTACGCAATAACCCTACCTCTTTGCATCAAAACGCACTCCCATCCTAGCTTGGAGGCGTCACTATACACCACGAAGTCCTCTATGCCCTCAGGCTGGGCTAAAACAGGAGCGGAGGTCAACCTCCTCTTCAGCTCCTCGAAACTGCGCTAACAAGACTCGGACCATACGAACCTGGTGGACTTCCTCAACAAGGAAGTGAGCGGTCGTGCAATCACTAAGAAACCCTCAACAAAACGGAGGTAGTATCCCGCTAAGCCTAAGAAACTGCGCACTTCCTTGACCGTCCTTAAGTGTCCCTCATGCACCTCCCTACTCCGGAAGTAGATTGAGATGTCGTCTATAAACACTACCACGAACTGGTCCAACCAGTCGATGAAGATGCCGTTCATCAACTCTATGAAGACGGCGGTTGTATTCGTGAGCCAAATGGCATCACGACAACTTCATAATGGTCTTATCTCGTCCTGAATGCCGTCTTAGGCACGTCCTCCTTTCTCGATTGATACACTTGAACGCCAGATGAACACCTTCTACTCTCGGCGGCCATGCCAGACGGTAAAACACTTTCCCCACTTGCGCTAAGATCTCCAAAAAGTTCCGATGTATCGGAAACTCAACTTCCTTCTCGGGTCCTTCCTACCACGACATTTCCATTATGTTTCTTCTTTGCTTGTCTCTACAAAGAAGATCGAACTTTTAATTTACACCGTTAGCTTTGGTTCTTGTCAAACCACACTCGATGTTACGCTTCCTCAACTCTTGTTGCAAGTTCTAAGTAGCGATGGAAATACTTTGCTTTATACTGCTCCCACTAACGAGACATGTATGCTATGACCTTTGCATCGTCTCTCAATATTCAATCAAAACCATTCTTGAAGAATCACTTGTACACCTCAGCCCGGTCATACTCCGAGGCAATTTCCGAAATAGTTGCACCAATGAATCTCCTCTTAACTCTCACAACTCCATTGTCCATTGTCGTCCCACTCGATACTTCATCGCCATCCGAAGTAGGTTAGCCCTAGATGGTGTTACCTGGAGAACCTTTCCATAACTCCGGTAATGATCGGCGTATCCCAGAAACTTGCAACTTCTTTCACATCCTTCGGGGGTTGTCATCCCGAGACAACTGGTCATACAACTTCTCTCTTCTTCGAGAGTAGAGAAGAATGTCCTATTCGGGCATTAGTAAGCCCACATGGAATCACTACTACTCGTAGTGACCATTGTTTGTCCAGAATGCCATGTTTGCACTATTCTAGTCTCGACTTCTCAATCGGTGACAATCACACCTTAACTCGATTTTAGAAGAGACCACCGACCTTTGCAACCGGTCGAGTAGATCCTCTATACGGGGTAAGGGGGTACTTGTTCTTCATTGTAATCTTGTTCTGCTCATTGTAATCGTTGTACAAATGGAGGTAACCATCTCTCTTTTTGCAAACTGGTGTTCTCCATAAACACTTCAAATATATTTTCACTCTTTTGTTACCGTTCGTTCATGATCCCACAACCTGGTTACTCTCCCCCACACTCATACATAGACCACACGCACATTCGCGTTCTCGGTTGTCCCAATTAACTGATAACTGAGCTTCTCCTATGTCAATGACTTACCATTCTTCTATGCTTTCATGTTATCCTTCTCATGAATGCTACCCTCCTGGGGTACTCTACCTTAAACTACGTTAGCTCATTCTTCATTCCACGCTTCCTTTTCCTTCAGCGAGATAAATATACCCTTCTCGGCGTTGTTGAGTCACATGACTCGCCTACATAGGCTTAACCGCGCTTCATGATATCTTGCAAGTGCGTCTTCTCAAAATCTCTAACGTTGGTTAGCATCCACGTGTTACTCTCATCTCCTTAGGATCGTCATTTATACATGCTTCCTCCTTTTTGGGCGTTTCTTCGACTCATCATCATAACGGAAAGCGGTCAACTCCGCGTGAATCCCCACCTTGCAATTCTTCTCATGATTCTCGTAATGTTTACTCTTCACTTAATGGTACCTCGTAAGCTTAACTTACGGTATCTTACCACCTTCACACTGGTTCGATCACGTTTCTCATATTGACTCCAAAGCTTAGGACCGTCTAAGGAAAGCTTCACTTCTCATGATGGAACACCGGCTTTAACCTTGTTAGAATGCACCCATCTCCTCCTTGATTCGCATATTTAGTTGTCCACGCGTCTTCTCGAAGAACTTAAGTTTGTTAACTCCATTGCTTTCGTCGTCATTCGCTTATGGCTCCCTTAGCACCGCTTCCATCTTGATTGCTCTTAAGTTATCTCGATCTCTCTTTTACTTAGTTGCCCCTTTTTGCTTACGTCGTCTCTAAGGGAATGATATCGTATTATCCTCTTTCTATTAGGCCCGTATTTCTAGCCTCGGGAACAACGCTCTCTTGCGACATCCTCTACGGAAACTTATCTACTGGTGGATCCACAACTGGCGGGTCCACAATGGGGATACGTCCCCGACCTCTCGCGCCTGGAGGTCTTCCTACTCGTCCCCGTCTCGGGACGGTAGGAGAAAGAGGGGGTCTACCCCTGGCGGGTCCTACGTAAGTGGTAGCTCTTGTACGTGCTATCTAATAGCGTATGGAGTTTACTTATGTATAAATACATAGGTAATACTTACTATATCGGTATGATAAAACTTCTAAAGGCATAAGGTAAGCATAATCACAATACACATCCAAAACATACAAGTCCCAAACATCCTAAGGCCACATACGTAGCTAGATACATACAAATCCACAAACATCCTAAGGTCATATATATATATAACTATGTATACCTACTTCTAATCCAGATATCTATGTCGCCGAGGTTTGCGGAAGGAGTGGTGGTCCCGTACATTCTAACCCAAACCCGACTCATGCACATGATTTTGAAAACGAAAAGTCAGAACCCGTGGGGGTTCTGTTTATTCCTCATTCGGCCTTTAAAAGATTGCGAGTGCCATTGTTGTCAACCTAGGGCTCTGATACCACTTTTGTAACACCCCAAATCCGCGGGACTCGGGGCGCTACGGGCGAGACCTCACAATGGGTCCCGACCCTTAGCTTGACAACTATTTCACCGGACCTTCCAACATGACACAAATAAAGGTCGAAAACTCAAATATGTTTTATATGTATGCGGAAACGAAAGGTACGAAACTACAACTTGGAAACTCAGCCGAGTCCTCAAAACAACGTAAATAAATCCGAGTTCTAACAAACGACAACATCCATAAAAGACGACATGAAAAGACTCAAAACATCCCCGTCCTATAATGTACGGAGACCCCGGCTGTCCACTCCTCCACCTCACTCGGCGGCGTCCCTAACCTGCAAGTCAACTACAAGACGGTTTTAAACCGTTAGCTCATATTCTAGATATTAGGAAAGCGGTGAAGGCACAAACACAACCATAGCACAAAACATAAATCACGCAAGTCCGATTTATTATCTTTTATTATTAAGTCGTATTCCATTCTAGTTCAACTTCTTTTGTGACACGAGACCCAATGGTCTCGGCCTCGGTCCCTACTTACCGGCAAGGAATGGTACGGATGCATCCGTCCATCTAACCCGCCGGGGCTAGTCGCCGAGAATCCCCTAGACCTCACTATGGC